>CM051371.1:7987501-8062501 GCA_028015245.1 Cardamine occulta
TTGACTCTTATATATGTTGACTCATCGATCTGAGCCACACACATTCTCTATATGCTTCGTGAAGTGCAATGGTTTCTGCATAATTTGATGAAGTAACGACCAAAGTCTGCTTTTGGGAACGCCAAGAGATTGCAGTACCTCCAACTATGAAAAAATATCCTGTTTGCGATCGGGCTTTATGTGGATCTGATAGATAGCCTGCATCTGCAAAACCAGCTAAAACAAAAGTGAAGTTTCTAGGGTAAAACAATCCCAAGTCAGTTGTTCCCTGAAGATAACGAAAAATATGTTTTATTCTATTCCATTGTCTGCGCGTGGGAGATGAACTATATCTTGCAAGTAAGTTTATAGCAAATGTTATATCTGGTCGGGTACAATTTGCAAGATATATAAGTCCACCAATAGCGCTCATATAAGGTACTTTAGGACCTAATACTTCTTCGTTATCCTCACAAAGTCGAAATGAATCTTTATCAACATTAAGCGACCTATTGACCATTGGAGTACTCAAAAGAGTCGTTTTATCCATACAAAAGCGTTTTAAGATCTTTTTCGTATAATTTCATTGATGTATAAAAATTTCATCTCGATGATGCTCGATCAAGAGTCCAAGACAAAAAAATTTCTGTCCAAGATCTTTTATTTTGAACTCTTCTTTCATATGAGTTCTGACATCATCAATCTTCTTTTGAGTTCCAATTATGTTCAGGTCATCCACATATACAGCGATGATCACAAATCTAAATAAGGATTTCTTAATAAATACACAAAGGCATATCGCATTGTTGGTATATCTTTTACTCAACAAATATTCACTTAAGCGATTATACAACATACATCTGGATTGCTTTAATCCGTAAAGTGATTGCTGTAATTTTACTGAACATATTTCTTTAGCTTTTAAACTTAATGCTTCAGGCATTTTCAATCCTTTTGGGATTTTCATATATATCTCATTATCAAGTGATCCATATAGATATGCAGTCACAAATCCATTATATACGTTTCTAAATTTTTGGATGCCAGTAAGCTCATCAAAAATCTGAAAGTAATTGCATCCATAACTGGAGAATATGTTTCTTCATAATCAATTCCCGGCCTTTGAGAAAATTCTTAGGCAACAAGTCGGGGTTTGTATCTTGTTACTTCATTTTTCTCATTTCTTTTCCGAACAAAAACCCATTTGTATCCAATGGGTTTTACATGTTCGGGTGTTATGACGAAAGGTCCAAAAACCTTTCTTTTATTGAGGGAGTTCAACTCAGTGTTCATGGCCATTTTTCATTTCTCCCAATCAGATCTTTTCTGGCATTCTAATATGGACCTTGGATCTGGATCATCCCTTTCATCATCTTCTATCTCATTTCTAGCCCATATTTTTCCATTTTGGGCATAGTTGATGAAAATCTCATGTTTTTCTAAATCAGTTTCGTCTTCAGGACTTTTATTTTCGTCTTCATGGCTTTTTGCTATATTTGGTTCTTTTGTATCCGTCTCATTTATTTTTCCCAATTTCTTTTTCTTTTGGGGATTTTTATCCTTTGATCCCACTGGTCTCCCTCTTTTCAATTGAACTTTGGGTTCATTTACTATTTTTCCATCAGTTTGTTCTTCTGGAACATTAATTCTTGATGGAATATTTACAGCGGGTATATATGATTTTGTCACCCTTTTTGTATCAGTGAAAGCATCTGGTAATTGATTTACCAATTTCTATAAATGTACAACTTTTTGAACTTCCAGTTCACGTTTTTCGTAGGGGGATCAAGGTACAACAACGATGATGTGCACCAAGTAATATCTTTTGGAACTTCTTTAATTCCTCCCCCTAACGCTGGGAATTCATCTTCATTAAAATGGCAATCGGTAAAACGTGCCGTAAACATATCACCAGTTCGTGGTTCAAGATAATGAATTATACTTGGTGATATAAACCCGATATATATTCTCAATCTCCTATGTGGTCCAATTGTTGTTCTTTCTGGCGGAGCTATAGGAACATAAACCGCACATCCAAAAACTCGGAGATGGGATATATCTGGTTGCTGGCCAGAAGCTAATTGTTTTGGGGAGTACTTATGATATACACTTGGCCATATTTGAGCTAGTGTTGCAGCATGCAAAATTGCATGACCCCATACTGAAATTGAGAGGTTTGTTCTCAATATTAACGGTCTAGCAATAAGTTATAACTGTTTAATCAAAGACTCGGCCAGGCCATTTTGTATATGAACATGTGGGACCGGATGTTCAACATCAATTCCTAATGACATACAATAGTCTTTGAAGGCTTGTGAAGTGAATTCACCAACTTTATCAAGTCTCACTTTCTTTATTGTATAATCAGGGAATTGGGCTCTCAACCTGATTATCTGGGCAAAAAATCTTGCGAAAGCCATATTTCGTGTAGTCAACGGACATACATGTGATTATCTGCTAGATGCGTCAATTTATACCATAAAATATCGAAATGATCCGCATTGTGGGTGAATAGGTCCACATATATCGCCATGTATTCTCTCTAAAAATACTGGAGATTCATTTTCTATTTTAGCTGGTGACAGCCGAGTTATTAGTTTTCCTTGAGAACAAGTATTTTCCATAATTCTCTTCTGGATTTTCAATGGATGGCCATTTGAATTTTCCACAATTTTTCTCATCATGACTGAAGCAGGATGCCCTAAACGTTCATGCCAGATTTTAAATGTACGTATAAACTTTGGATTTACTGTAATATATGATTCAGTCATATTTATTTTTGTGGAGTATACTTTGGAGGATAGAGCTGTTAGCTCTTCTAATATCCGTTTTCTCTCCAAAATAATTGATGTAATGCAAAGATATTCAATGTCATTCTTATTCATAGTTTCTATGTGATATCCATTTCTGCGGATATCTCTAAAACTTAACAAATTTCTATAAGATTTAGGGGAAAATAATGTATTATCTATTTCAAATTTTGTTCCCCTTGACATTGAAAAACTGACTCTTCCGGAGTCCATAATGATTTTTGCATTACCAGATATAGTATTTACGCTTCCAGCAGAATCTTTTATTTTAAAGGAGGAGAAATATTTTTTATCCTTAATTATTTTGTGCGTTATACCACTGTCTGCCAGATATATGTCTCCATCCCTGATGTCAAAGATTGACATTTTCTGAATTTAAGAATATTCATAAAAGATGCATTAATATAACAAAAACAAAAATTTTATATTACAATTAAACTATCTTACAACAAACAGATAAATAAAGCATTATTAAATATTGGGTTTTTAGTTTTTATTTTTTTCTGCAGGAAGATTAACAAACATAACTATTTATACATCATGTCATAGTTTCTTCTTCAGGAAGATCTTAGTCATTTTGTTTCTCGTTGATGGCTTCAGGATCAACTACAAAATCAGCAATATCAAGAGAGGTATCATCATTTAAGCCATCGAAAGAAGGTCCAAAGTCGCCATGAATGAAGTTGGTTTCATTTGCTCTTTCTTTAGCCTTTTGTGACTCTTGATACAGATCAGCCAAATGTTTAGGCGTATGACAGTTACGGGACCAGTGTTCTTTCATGCCGCATCTGTAGCAAGCATTCTCATGCTGCTTATTTGTCACACGACCAACTTTATTTCTTTTGAACCTTTTATTATTTCTTTCAGCGTAGAAATCATTAGGACATAACCTTTTTTCTTGTCCACGTCCATGTCCACGCCCATATCCTCCTCGTCCACGGCCACGATCATAACTTCGACCGCGCTCTGGTCCATAATTATTATTGGATGATGCAACATTCGCTTGTGGGAATGAAGCTGATCCAGTAGGACGAGTTTGATGGTTTAACATCACAAGTTCATTATTTTGTTCAGCTACCAATAGAATTTCATCAACTCTGAATACTTCTAGTATCCATTCGTCCGGTATTGTTGTTGCAAGATTACGTTTCCAAGATGAAAAATTTGGAGAGTTTTCTCGATCATATCATAATCGCTTATCTTCTCTCCACATAGAATTATCCTGGAAGTAATTCCAAACAAAGCAGAATTATATTCACTAACACTTTTGTAATCTTGAAACCGGAGATTCAACCACTCATGTTTAGCTTTCGGTATGATCACATATTTCTGGTGATCGAACCTATCTTTGAGTGATTGCTAAAAATCTGCAGGATCTTCTTTTGTCATATATTCATCTTTTAAACCATCATGGATATGGTGGGTTAAAAATATCATATTGTTAGCCTTTTTCTCTTCTAGAGTAGGCTTTAATTTATCGATGGTATCAAGGAGGCCTCTTCCTTTTAAATGCATCATTGCTGCAACTGCACACCCATATAATTATTTTCAGATATATCAAGGGCAGCAATCTCGAGTTTTGTTAAATTTGACATGATAACTGTATAACAATTTATTAAGCATAAATTTAATTAAAATTGAACTTAAATTTAAATGGCATGATAACAATTTAAAATTTGTAAGCATAATAAAAACATAAATTAAAATAACATATAATTTACGATAATAAATAAAAATTAAAAGAACAATAATTTAAAGCGTATAATTTGTCTTCTGGACCAATTCATTATGTCTTCTGGACATAAAGTTCTTCTGGAACTTTCATGTATGTCTTCTGGATATAAAAGTCTTCTGAAACTTTCATGTATGTCTTCGGGACATAGAATTCTTCTGAAACTTTCATGTATATCTTCTGGACATAGAGTTCTTCTGGAACTTTTTCAATAAATGTCTTCTAGACATTTAATTATAGATAAGGCTTTAATCTGAGGTGACATAGTCTACCATATGATTATAAGCCGTTTGAGGTGGCAGAGCCTACCATATGATCTGAGATGACATAGTCTACCATATGATCATGATCGTAAAAAGGCATAGCCTCCAATAACGATCGGTTCAGGGAAGGCAGCGCCTATCATCCCGAAATAACATATAAACGGAGAAGGCAGAGCCTATCTTTCTGTTAACAGAAATAAATTAAACATAAATTAAAATATAAATTAAATCTTACTTTTTCGGTATTAGAGCGGGTCATGCTGATAATGTGTTGTAAAATATATATGTATAGAATATAATATTTTATTATGTGAAAGGTGATACACGTATATGAAAAAAATTTGTTGTTGCTGTCTTATTAACTTCACTCCTATACAAAGGGTAAACGTCACATATTTATACATGTAAGTGGCGGTGAAAAAAGTAAGTCGGTAAGCATAAGAATATTAATTTATTATTTAATGGATAATCATTTTCTAACAATATATTTAAAAATGTTAATATATTAATATAAATCTATTAAAAACAGTTTTGTTAATATATTCACAAAATTCAAAACGTACAAGTTTATTATCTTAAGAAAAAAGAAATTATTTATTTTATTAACATTTTAAACATATTGAAAAAATTGTTTGTTAATATATTCATAAAAAGAAGGAGAGAAGTTCATAATCTCATTAGAAAAACAAAGCACACCATTTTTTATATGCATATTAAAAATTTCAACAGATTTAATTTAAATAACATTTTTAATACAATCAACATATTTATTTACTTAATTATACCGAGAAAATTATTTATTAATATATTGAAAACCATAATTTTTTTAATTATCGAGATCTTGACACGTCTATTAGACAATTAGATTTTGACATCTGTCTCATTAGATATTTTCTATATATATTCCGTTTAAATAGATTTTATTATTATTATAATAAACTTTTTTATAAATTTTAAACATTTATAACATTTGAAACTAAGTATTTAAAGTATTTAAAAGATTTTTATTTCTTTTATTCAGTAAAATTATTGGTTTAACTAAAAAACTAGATTAGACGAATAAACTATTTAAATTTGAGCACCTACTAAGTCAAGATTCTTGCTCATTGGAATTTTGAATAATTTTAATCCTTTTTATAATATTATCCAGATCAATGTTAAAAATATTAAACTGATATGAAACGTTGAACACACTTTTTCATCAATTGAGTAATATATATCCGTTTCTAAAAATTTGATTCACAATATATACAGAAACAAATCTACATTTTTATTTAATTATATATTATAATTCAAAATAATGTAAAAATAAGATCAAACAAAGATGATAGAAGAATAATAATTTTCAATCTTAACAAAATCTTTCAAATATAATAATTTAAAATAAATGAGATGCTATAATTAGATATGAAATCTTTGTTTTTTAATTTTAATTAGTTGATAATCTTTATAAAAATTAATTTAATTTTTTCCCATAATTAATAAGAGAGAAAATGAGTTTAAATTTTTGAAAACTAATAATTATTTAAAATAGTTTTACTGATTTTTATATAATTCTGTTAATTTTGTGATTACTATTTTACTCTTAATGACTTTATTTAAAACAACTAAAAACCAATGGCAAGGTATGTAATTATTTAAATTTTATAGGTTTTTTACAATATATGCTTCCCAATTAATAGTATAGATTAACTCTAAGGAGCTTCAACAGTACCTAACGTTTAGTTTCCTACACACTTTTAAGTGAATTTCGATAATTTCAACATATACGATCTTCACACTAGTCTTATTCCACATATTCTTTCGCAATCGAGAGGTTGATTCGTAACCCTTGAAGATGTCTCCAAATTCACAAAGTTACTTTGTTCCACCAAACTAATTGATTAGATATCAAGTTAAATAAAACTCTAGTTGTCGTATACATACTCTCTTATAAGCTATGAACACTAAGGAGCTTTACAATAGCTTTCCTAGTTCAAACAAAGCTTTTGAGTGGGTTTCTATAATTTTAACCTACAAGTCCTTCTAATTCTCATATCTCCAAGTTCACATATTTCAAACTAGATCAGCAATAGTTAGAGCAGCTTGAACTACATTTATGATGTAGATCAACAACATGAAGCCCCCTGGTTACCAAATAAGCAAAAGTCTAAATCAATCCAACAATAATTTTGACTAAGATCTGAAGATAGCACATTCTTATGATCGTAGAAATGTGTCACCCGACGCACAAAACTGAATCCAACAAGTAATTAGTTGAGAGTTAATTTAAACTTGTGTTACTGCCACATCATTTAGCCACACTACCCAAATCCTTACATGCCTATGTGTAGCATAGTTTGAAATTGTGTTCCATGGCAGTGTTACATCCATACTTTTTTTGTAGTTCACCTATGTACTCTTGTTTCTAGAAGACAACTTGTCGAAAACTTTGCAGCTTGAACACGCGCGTATTCCATGCAATGATTGATGCCATTATCTTATATCTTTTATCCTCTCCTATAAGTTATTTTAAGATCCTCATAAAAATATTTCTTATTGTATAATTTGTATTATTTCATTTTTAATAGGTTTCATTGTTTGTGTAAATTTTTCTTCTAAACATCTCTAACCAAAAACCCATGAATGAAGCCCAATTCACAACTAGGTTTAAGGGTAATTTTGTACTTTTGTAGGAAACCCTAAGATTCTCTCCCATATAAATAGATAGCCACCAGAAGAAGATGTTATTAGTCTCAAAGCTCAACGCATGAGAGAGAGAGAGAGAGCTCCTCCTGCCGCTGCCGCCACCACCGTGCATTGCAATCACTAGGAGAGAGTCAAGTCTCAAAACCCCAAAAATCATAATCCATTGTTGCTAAGGTAAGGACTTTACTTGTGGATTCTTTGTATTACTTAGGTTTCATACTAGTGTTGAGTAGATCTAGGATATGTAAAGTATATGTTGTGTGTGATTATTGATGGTGTGATATTCTATGATGATGTTACAATATACATGAGACAACACGATGGTCCTAGGTTGCTAGATGAGATGCGATGATGCTAGCTTGTTAGATGAGATGGAATGATGTTAGATTGTTAGATGATATGTATGATGATAAGTATGAGATGATTAGAGATGAGATGAGATAGAGCCAGTGTTGTGGTCGATCTGTGAGCACATACAGAGTAGCCGAGTTGGAGGAGATACACTAGCATAGGAAGTAATTTGCTAGCAAAGGATGAGTGATTTGTTTGATGCTAGATTATTGATAGCTTAAATGAAAGCATATTGTTTTACTATTCTAAAACTATTGATACTGTATGACCTTAAAGTTGTAACTAAATATCTAAAAACTAAGTAATTTATTGCTCAAGTCTTCTTTAATGTACGAAAGAGTTTTAGTTTATCTTCTACATACAATGTGATTTAAGTTATTAAGATTTCGACATTAGTTTTTGTGATATTTAGTTATAAGTTTTTAAGACGCATTTAATGATAATATTTTTAAAGTTATTAATAAAGTTTGAACATATGAAACAAATGAATAAGAATTCTGTGTTTTCTAAGTTATTTTGAAAAACATTCCTCATCACGCTCCAACCACCCAATAGAAACATTGACAGATATAGCGTATACCTTGTAGTTAAAGGTTTTTTTACCAATACTCTGACATAAACTTTTAAAAAATATTTAATCCTACAGTCAAGGCTGCACCAAAAAAAATTGAATATGTGGCCATCTCACATATTCAAGTTCTCCACCAACTTAATTTTGTAAGGTTTTTCGATGAACTTTACATGGCTCAGCCACCTAATTGCATTGACAAATACAATCTCAGCTCACCATGTTTCATAAATAAGGACAATTCCAAACTACTATGTTGCATTGACAAGGAAAAACAGTTCAGTGTTAGTCTATTAGTTTCTTTAGGATATCTGTTAAATGCTAGCTTTTAAACTAAATTTCCTAAAAGTGCTCAACCAAACACAAAACAAATAACAAATTAGTTCGGTCAATAAATAAAGCAAAATATCATTAAAATCCTAGTCATTTTAGCCATTCAAAACCGTTCTTTCTTTTCTAAACTTTTTTCTCCTTACTAAGAGATAAAAATAATGCTTTTACAAAATGCAATACAATAAAAATCTCACTTACTTAAATCAACAAAACAACTTTTGGTTTTGCGTGCATCTTATGTTATGCTAATGTCTCACTCTTTATGGCATTCAATTATTTTAATTAACTAAAATTTTAGTTCATTAAAAACATATCCAAACATTTTTAATCTTTTTATAAAACCATGTAACACTACTGTTACGATAATTACTACATTCTTATAAATATTCTCTCTACATATATTTGGTTCTATCTTAGATATAATCAAATAGATCATACATCTTTCATTATCAATAAAGAAAAATCATATGCTCTGCATGGTATCAGAACATACAATATATAAAACCTAAAACACACAAATTGAGTTGTTGTTTGATTTTCTTGATATAGCCACGAGATATTGTGCCGTATGTACATACTAGAATTTTCCAGTTGTCACGTGCCGTAACAGCTCGCGCAACAACTAGTCAAATGGTGTGAGAGAGAGACAAAGAGATCCGAGCATGGCACTGTAGAGTAGCCGATCTTGTCTCTTCCAGGGGGCATATGCCGGATTCGATTGAAGAACATCAGCAGTAGTGCTTGTTTCAGAGGGCATGAGGCTTGCATCGTCGATGAATGGATGAAGTTTGTGTCCTTTAAGGAGGGCTCGAACTTGAAAACACCACATTAGGTAATTGAAAAATGTTAGCCTGGTGATGGATGACATGTTGACCTCGATTAAGGAGGTGTTGGGATCTGTTATGTTGTAGACTGGAACGATTGTAGCAGTGTTATCACCCATTATTGATTAAAGAAAAGAGAAAGGAAAATATGTGTGTTTAGATCGTATGCTCTAATACAATGCAGAGTGTATGATTTCTGTGTATTGATAATGAAAGAGTACTAGTATTTATAAACATAGTATGTTAGATTTGAGTATATCTAAGATATAACCAAATATATGTAGAGAGAATATTTATAAGACATAGTCATTATCCTACGATCTAAAACACATATTTATAAGACATAGTCATGCCTTAGCTAACGGTGCTCAGTCTTGTCATCCTTAATATTGCCACAATTAATTTGGTCATGGAGGATATCGCCCCGCAAAACCATACCTTGGTAAATGTCAGATTTGTGGCACTCAAGGTCATAGTGATACACACCAAGTTGAGAACATCTCCTAGCACTATGACCTTGAATGTCACAAATCTGACATTTACAAAGGTTTGGTTTCAAGGGATGGCATCCTCCATGACCAGATTGATTGGCGCAAAAGTAAGGATGGTTAGGTTGATGACAAAACTGAGCAGTGTTGGCTAAGGCAGGCAGCTCAATCGTGCTATTAGGAAGCAAGACGAGTGTATTTTCTTGATTAAGAAGTTTTAATGAAGCTCATCAATGGAGATGGGAATATCACGTCCACTAACTATCTCCATGATTACGTGATAGGCATTGCCTAGTCCTTTAGTTATTGTATCCAACTGATCTTCGTAATCATCTGGCATACCTAGGAGCACAAGTTGATCGGTTTTGTGAGAATACTATGCATGTATTTGGTCACAGATTGAGATCCCTTGTTGATGCGCTTGAGTTGTTGTTTGATTTTCTTGATATAGCCATCAGATGTTGTGCCAAATGTACGTACTAGAATTTTCTAGATGTCACGTGCTGTAACAGCTCACGAAACAACTTGTTGAATGGTGAGAGAGAGAGAGAGAGAGAGAGAGATCCGAGCATGGCATTGTAGAGTAGCCGATCTTGTCTCTTCCAAGGGGCATACGCCGGATTTAATTGAAGAACAATGGCAGTAGTGTTTGTTTCAGAGGGCATGAGGCTTGCATCGTCAATGAATGGATGAAGTTTGTATCCATTAAGGAGGGCTCGAACTTGAAAACGCATGTAACATCCGTATTCCAGAAAAGAGGAATTTTGGGAGTTATGTCTGGAGAGGAGTTGGGTAGGGTTAATTCCAGTGTTGTTTTATTTAACCGGTATGCAAGTGTTTAATTAAACCAAAAGATTTCTAATGAATTTTCGGTTTAGTTTAACTCTCGGTTTAATTTAAATGAACGAAATTAAATCCTAAACTGACTTCTGGAGAGTTTTGCAGAGAGTCTCTTGAGAATAATCTATGGGAATTGTTGGGGGTGAGATTGTGCAGAGAATCTCGGGAAATATTCTTGGGAGATATAGAGCTGAGATTCTGTGGATTTTTAACGGAAGTTGTTGAATTATGTATCCCGCAAAAATCCAAGGAAAGTCATTATTTTTAGTAAATTCTGATTGATTTTTATTTGAGGAAGATTTGTGAAAAAACAAATAAAAATCTGGGGTGTTAAAAAGAAGAATCGAAAAGTTTGGAGTTGTTTATGGTTGATCAGAAAGTGGTGATAGGTTAAATTGATAAGACCAGAAGTTGGGGTTGTTTTAAAAAGATTAGGAAAATGGAAGGGCTTAAGTGAAAGTTGGAAAAAGGAGAAAAGAAAAGGAACCCTAATCCTTGTTAAGTTTCGTCGCCACCCTGCCTAGTTCTCTAACTCCTTGGTCGCCTAAGAGAAAAGAGAGAACTGAGTGTTTTATGGCTGTGGGCTTGAGAAGAAGGTTGAGGAGAGAGGCTTTGATCTGTGGATTTAGAGAAGGAGAGAAGAGGTAAGTTTTGGCTTCTTGTGATTTTGTTTTTTTAAGCTTTGTAGTGATCATTGAACTGATCGTAACATGGGTGAGAACTGCTGCGTGTCATGTTATTATTGGATTCGACGTTGAGATGGTTGGAGTTACACGTGAGGTTGTTGGGGAGGGGGGGGGGGGGTTGGGAGTTTGATCGATGATGGAGGTTGGTGATTGGAGATGGTGACTTTTTTTTAGGTTAAAACATCGGTTTAGTGAAATTGATCCCAACAATAATCTTTTTAACACCTAAAATTTTTCTAATTACCCTTTTAAGACTCAAAATTCTTCTAATTGTCCTTTCAACTACCCAAATCGCAACAATTATCAATTTCAAAATCAACTTTCTAACCAACCCTAAAATATATTAAACTATGGTTATCCACCAAATTGCATCATGCTGTCACATGGTCCAAATTATCGTCCATATTTTGGATCGATGATGTTATGTTCATCTCAAGCACCTATTTATTCTTCTACTGAAATGGGTAATAGATCTAATTAAGTTATATGTGTTTTGTTAGTTGTGCCTTGTGCTTAGTTTATTGTGTCAAGCACCCAAAATTCTTCTAAATAACCTTTCAAAAACCCAAATCCCAACAATTATCAATTTCAACCCTCAAATATACAAAACTATTGTTATCCAATAAATTTCTTCATGCTATCACATGGTCCAAATTATTGTCCACGGCTCCAGATACGTCAATATATGGATCTGATCCAAAACATTAATATAAAGGGTCATTACCTAAAATAGACCATTTCAGAAATTTATTCCAAAACAATATCCTCTAGGAAGGATTTTTTCAACTATACGGGGCCCTGTTTGGAAATCAATTTTTGAAAGAGTCCATTTTTGGTTATTTTCTCTAAAATTATAATAAAAATTATAAAAAAGCAATTATAAAATAAAAATTAATAGAAAATATCAAGTAAAATATTTTAAGTTAATTTCTATAAATATTTTAGAACAAAATTTACTAAGAAAATTTTTAAAAAATACAATTTTCAAATAAAATTTATTTTATGATATTTTCCATATATATATCCCTAGATATTATACCTATATTTTAAGTAAAAATAATACTTAAAAATGGATCCAGATATCCGGATCTAGTATTGTATTTTGAAAATCTGGATATCGAGATCCGATCCGGATCCGTTTTATGTTTTTTTTTTCTTAAAATATAGGTGTAATATATATTATAATAGATTGGAATTTATGTAAAAATATACCAAAAATAAATTTTATTTGAATTGTTTCTGTTTTTAAAAATTTACAGTAAATATGTTCTAAAATGCTTATAAAAATTAATTTGAAATATTTTATGTCATATTTTCTATTTATTTTTATTTTCTAATTAATTGTTTTAATAATTTTAATATTTTTAACTATTTTCAACAGATCCGGATCCAGATACCCTAACATGCCTAGTCCGCTTGATAAATGTCACCATTCACCGCCTAAATTTCCTAGATATCCGATTAGTGTCTACTCCTAAAGTACCATACTCTATTATCACTTAAATTTACTAGTTTTAAGAATACTTTTTCTCGCTTTTCTCAAAAGTATTTTGTTAAAGACAGGAAACAAACATCCCACCCATATTAAAGATCAATTATTTCAACAAAAGAATCTAGGTAGCTGGAACCATTGACAAATCATCGTTGTAATTATCTCCATAATGTCATGAGAGCATGAGTGAATTTGTATTATGTAAAAAATTTAGATCAATAAGATTATCGATATAAAAAGAAAGATATATGTATAGTATAATTCCTGAACCATATCTTTCCACAAACCTAACAGGCATATTCACAAAAGTATAAAAGAACAAACAAAGAAAATATAAAAGGTTCAAACACAAAAGATTAGTTCTTGGGTCTCAATGAGATATTAACCATATCAAAATGGAGCGATTTTGAGAGTAAATTTTCTTATTTATTAATTTATTCTCAAAACTTCCTTATATAGTATAACATACGTGGAAATGTTAACTGAATAACAACAACTATACACTAGTTAATGAAAAAAAAAAAAGTAAACCAATTTTGAAAATGAAAAAAGTACTATGTAAACATTTTAAAATACATTTTCATCTTAAATACAATTTTTTAATATAAACTGATTTTTAACTCAAATATGTTTTAATAATAATGTAAAATTGGGATAGAAATATCTAGATGGCAAAAAATGTTTCGTAATTCTTTAAATACTATTAAATTTATAGTATAAATGAGCAATCCATGTATCCAAACAATCTTCTATTTTATTTACTATTTACTAATTACTAGAGGAGAGCACGGATCAAAAATCCAAGAATTTTAGGGTATCCAGATCCATCATATCCAAAAATTTATTATCCGGATCCGCCAAAAATAGGTAAAAACACTAAAATATAATATAAAATTTTTAAAACTCAATTACAAAATAAAACATTTAACAGAAAATATCACATAAAATAATTTAAATTAAATTTTATAAATATTTTAGAGCAAATTTACTATGTAAACATTTTAAAATACACCAAATTTTTAAATAAATTTTTTTGTGATATTTTACATAAATTTCAACCTATTATAATATTTTTATATATACTAGGTTAGGACCCATCCGATGGATGATTTATTAAATGAAAAATAAAATATATTTAAATAAAAACATTAAATTAAAATTTTGTTGTCAAAGAGATATCTTCAATTTTTTAGTAAATTATAAATCGTTAGAAAAGAGAATTATAAATGATATAAAAAGAGGTATATACATAAGTTTGTTTTGTTATATTAGTAAATTAATTTAAATTTTATATTACAATTTTATTACTAACATATTTAAATTTAGATAACATCCAAATATATTTTGTCTAGATTAAGACCCATTTTCTTCCTAAAGACTTGATTTTGCTATACAACTTAATTAATTTTTCTATCATAGTAAAATCTTACTCTAACCTTATGGATACTTTATATCAGTTCATAGAAGACAAAAAGTTTATATGAAAATAATGTGTATCGTGCCAAGCATATAGCCATATATAGATAATATTATAAAAATAATTTAAAAATTGAAAAATATTATTAGTAATTTAGTAGGAAAAACAAAAATTAGAAAACTAAAATTGTAAATTAAATTAAATTTAGGTAAAAAAAAATATTATAGGTTATGTATCTCAAAATCGTTTTAGAAAAGAAGTAGAAAACATTTTTAGTTAGAAAAAAAAGTTATTTATTAATCTGTACATATAAAAATATTAGTTATCTAATTCATCTAATGTTAAAATATATATTTTATTCAACTTTAAGCATTTATTTGAGGTTAGTTTTAAAACATCTAAACTTGTTTTAAAATAAGTTTAAAACTATATATGTAAAAATGAGAAGTAAAAATTTATCTATTTGATTTGATTTTATTTTGTTTTCCTTTTTGATTAAAGAAATAACTTTTTTACACGTTGCATAATCTAATCGATCAACCGACAAGTTTAATAATTTTGGTAATTATAATTTTGACATGTGTCAACTTCTCGTGAATACAACCCAACTATATATAATAAGATAATATTATACCTATATTTTAAGTAAAAACTATACATAAAAACGGATATGACGGATCCAGATCTGAATACTTTAATACGTCCGATCCACGTGAACCACATCGCTTAATACGTTGTCACCATTCGAAGCCTAAATTTCTCAGATATCCAATCTGTGTATACCTCTAAAGCACTGTACTCTATTTTCACTTAAATTAATTAAGTTTAAGAATTATTTCCTCTTTTTCAAAAGTATTTTGTAAACTAACATCCCGCCTAATCAATTATTTCAACGAAAGAATCTAAGTAGCTGGAACCATTGACAAATCATCGTCGTAATTATCTCCATAATGTCATGAGCATGAGTGAATTTGTATGTAACCTTTTTCATAACATGTGTTATGTAAAAAAATTAGATCAATAAGATTATCGATATAAAAAGAAAGATATATGTATTCACTATCATTCCTGAGCCATATGGTTCCAAAAACCCAACAGGCATATTCACAAAAGTATAAAAGACAAACAAAGAAAATATAAAAGGTTCAAACACAAAAGACTAGTTCTTGAGTCTCAATGAGATATTAACCATATCGAAATGGAGCAATTTTGAGGATAAATTTTCTTATTTACTGATTTATTCTTAAAATTTTCTTATTTGATAAAACATATGTGGAAGTGTTAACTGAATAACGACAACTATACACTAATTAATGAAAAAGAAAAAAAAAGTAAACCAATTTTGAAAATGAAAAAAAGTAAGAATACATTTTCATCTTAAATACAATTTTTTAAATATTAAACTGATTTTTAACTCAAATATGTTTAAATAATATTTTAAAATTGGGATAGAAATATCTAGATGGCAAAAAATGTTTTATAGTTCTTTATATACTATTAAATTTCTATACTATTAAAATATAGTACAAAATGAGTAATCCATGTGCCAAATAACCCTATAATTTATAAGTTTTTCTTCATGTATCCAAACAATTTTCTATTTTATTTACTATTTACTAATTACTAGAGGTGATCACAGATCAAAAATCTAGGAATTTTAGGGTATCGAGATCAGTCATATTCAAAAATTAGAACAAATTTACTATGTAAACATTTTAAAATACACCAAATTTTCAAATAAATTTTATTTTTTTGATATTTTATATAAATTTCAACCTATTATAATATATATATATATAATATAATATTATACCTATATTTTAAGTAAAACTATACATAAAAACAGATCTAGATCTCAATACCCTTATACATCCAATTCGTTTGAACCACATTGCTTAATACGTTGTTACCATTAGAAGCCTAAATTTCTCGGATATCCAATCAGTGTATACCCCTAAAGCATTGTACTCTATTTTTACTTAAATTAATTAATTTAAAAAATTTTATTTTCTCTTTTTCAAAAGTATTTTGTAAACGAACATCCCACCTAATCAATTATTTCAACGAAAGAATGTAGGTAGCTAGAACCATTGACAAATCATCGTCGTATCATGACTCATTTGTTAATTTTTGTATTGTACCTTTTCTATACCATGTATATATGTAAAATAATTTAGATGAATAAGATTATCGATGTAAAACGAAAGATATTTATGTATTCACTATAATCCCTGAGCCATATCTTTCCACAAACCCAACAGGTATATTCACAAGAGTATAAAAGAAGAAACAAAGAAAATATAAAATGAGACATTAACCATATCGAAATGGAGCGATTTTAATCTCCTAACAATATCTTTGATCAAAGTGGTAATGAGAGTTTCTCATCGACGTTGTTACCTTCTTCACGAGTTCAAGACTCTTTCAATTGCGGAAATGTAGAACTCTTTAGGCATTGTACCCATGATGGACTCTCGTTTCTCACCGTTCTTGAAGAGTAAAACTACTGGCACAGCCTTAATCTCGTACTCTTCAGCCACCAACGAGTCATTGTCTGCATTCAGGACATAACAGTTTAGTTTTCCGGCATAGTCTCCTGCTATTTCGTCTATTATCCTGTGAACCATACGACATGGGCCGCACCAACTTGTGTAGAACTCTACTAGTACTGGTGTTTCGCTCTTCAGGACCGAGTCTTCCCATGATCTTTCTGTAACTTCATCTGCTGCACATAGTCAAACCAAAACAGAACTTAAATATTCTTTGTGTCATACTAATAATCGAAACTAGAGAAAGCCTATCACAAAGAACTGAAAGTAGTGTCAAGAAGAGAAGAGTGTATTAGACAATGGTAAAAATTTATCTATGAAAAGATATGAAATTGTGTATCGAAAGCAATTGGAAACTACACGTTAACTATACATGTTTCGCTTATTCGGTAGTACAATCTTACTTTTTTGTCCATCAAACTAAATGGTTAGAGATCAATGTAAATAAATTCTAGTTGCTGCATTTCATGCCCACTTACAAACTATGAGCTATAAGGAGCTTCGACCATACCTAACCTAGTTTCCTACACGCTTTTAAGTGTCTATCGATAATCTCAACCTACAAGATCTTCACAATAGTCTCATTCCACTTTTTTTCTTTCTCAATTGACATGTGGATTCGTGTTGGCCACCAAACTTATTGGTTAGAGATCAAGTTAAATAAACTCTAGTTTTAGTATTTTCATGCCCACTTATAAGCTATGAACTCTAAGGAGCTTCGACCATACCTAACCTCTAGTTTCCTACACACATTTAAGTAAATTTCGATAATCTCAACCTACACGATCTTCACACTAGCCTTATTCCACATCTTTCTTTCTCAATCGAGAGGTTTATTCGTAACCCTTGCAGATATCTCCAAATTCACAAAGTTACTTTGTTGTCCACCAAACTAGATGGTTCGAGATCAAGTTAAATAAACTCTAGTTGTTGTATACATACTCTCTTATAAGCTATGAACTCTTAAAGAGCTTTACAATAGCTATCCTAATTCCAACAAAGCTTTTGAGTGGGTGTTTCTATAATCTCAACCTACAATATCTTCACACTGTTCTTATTCTTTTTCTCTATTTCATATCTCCAAAGTTCACAGATTTCAAACTAGAACTACACTTATGATATTGATCAAGAACATGAATCCCTTTGGTTACCAAATAAGTAAAAGTCTAAAATCAATCCAACAATAATTTTGATCAAGATTTGAAGATAGCAGATTCTTATGATCACTCAATTGATATCTAATACTCAGCATTCATAAACCAGTATTGAAAATCGAAACGTCAATTGAAGAAATGAGTGAATGTACCTCGAGAAGCACGAACGCAAAGAGAGGAGAGACGAAGGAGAGAGGTGGAAGAAGATAAGAGCGATCGTTTCTCGGTGAGAAGGAGAGAGCGAGGGGAGAACCTTGTGACTGGGGAGAGACGAGACGGAGAAGAAATCAGTCGAGCTGAAAGAATTCGAGTGGAGTTGAAACATATAAAGGAAGAAGATGAAGATGAAGCCGCCATTGAAGGATGATGATCTGAGAAGAAGAGACGAAGATTTGGGTTTTTGTCAAGAAAATAGAAAGAAAAAGAGTGATCTCATTTTTCTCAGATCTATCTGAGAGTATGAAACGAAAATGGAGAAAGGTGGGTCCCAGAATACCGAACTTCCACTTGTCAATAATCACGTGGTTTTTTATATACCAGGCCCGGTTTAACCGGTTCACCGGTTCGTTTTGTAGAAATCAATTATTTCTTTATTTTTCAACAGAAATCAATTATTACGGGTGTCGAAATTTCTTAAGATAAATTATATGTATCAATTTGGAACAAATAAATTCAGATAACTTATAACATTTTTTTTAAAAGATAACTTATAACATTAACCAAGATAACACGTTAAGATCATCTCTTTCTTTGGGTCAACCACAAGAGAATAATTGTATGATGTATTACAAATTACTCCCTCCGTTCCTTATTGATCCTAATTTTAGGAAAAAAATTTGTT
Organism: Cardamine occulta; assembly: GCA_028015245.1. Classification (NCBI taxonomy): domain Eukaryota; kingdom Viridiplantae; phylum Streptophyta; class Magnoliopsida; order Brassicales; family Brassicaceae; genus Cardamine; species Cardamine occulta. The sequence goes on from CM051371.1 coordinate 8,006,517, forward strand.
TTAAAAAATAATATTTTTAAGTTTTTTATACATGTTTCAAAAAAAAATTGTAAATTTTAAAAAAAATAATTGAATACAATTGGTTTATAATTATTGAAAATTGTTAATCACAAAACAACTATGCGTTTATAATCAATTTTTAATATGTTTTATTAATATGTATGAAAATCTTAGAAATAGGATTAATTAGGAACAGGTAATTGATCATGTAGGATATATATTATACATTGTCATACCTTGGACACCCATGATTTTTTTTTTCTGGTTTAATGTTTTTCTAATATTTAAAATTGACAACCATAACAAAAAATAAATGACACCCATAAAATATTTCAAGTGTAGGCTTTAGGTCAATAATGATGTATCTAATTTTGTAACCCAATTCAGTTTTTCAAGAAAATAAAATAAAGTAAGCTCATGAATTAAACTCAATAAAAAAAATAAGTTTCATAATTAATTTTACACAAAACATAATTAACCCTAGCCACTATCATCACGTTACTTAACATTTTTTTCCTGTTTGTTCTCTTTTTTTTTTATCCAATCTAGATCTTCTTCTTCTTTTGATCCAAACAAGGTTATCTACAACTTATATATTTGATATTTCCTCTTACTTTTGATGTATATTAGGCTGTATAAATTCTTGTTTTAAAGAGAATTCTAAGAATTGTTGAAGAAGATATTAGAAAAGTGAAGTTTGATTTTAATACTATTTTGTGTTTGATTAAGAAATCTTTTTTTTTTCTTATCGATGATGTGATGATATTTTTTTTACTTTTTGTAATTGATTAGAAAATTTTAGTTTAACTTTGAATTATGATAGGTGTCAAGCGAAAAGAATAACTATTATCTTTAGTTTAAGAAAAAATATACAACATATGCTTATATGATGATAAACATAAAATTGATTAAATTGAAAAGGTGTCTATCGTTATGCTTATGAGGTACAAACTTTTTTCTTATTTGTTTGGTTTTATTTATATAGGTACTTAAATAACGCGAGATGGATCAGTTTGTTGTAAGAAGAAAATCTCCACCAATTAACATCAATTTGGATGATTTGCCTTTAGATCCAGCTAATAGGAAAAATATTCTAAGTTATCATCTTAATCAAAGAGATGAGGTACGACGCTTATATTTAAGGAGAGGACCTTGTCAACTGCGTGGTCATAATTTCAAGCAAACATCACAGTCAAATGTATTATGGCATTTCAATCCAGACTGGTTTAATAAGTATGATTCTTGGTTAGAGTATAGTGTGGAGAAAGAGAAAGCGTATTCCTTGTGTTGTTACTTATTCAGAGATCAAGCTGAGAAAAAAGATGGGAGTGATACTTTTGTATCGACAGGTTATTCAAGCTGGAATAAGATATATCCTTAGTATATAAAGCAGAAGTCAGAGAGAGAAATTGAGGAGCAACCTGGGAGTGACACCTCATCAAAATCCTATGTGTCATTTTCTCAGAATTTTGGAACTTAAATGTTAAATTAAATAATGGTATAATTAGTGATTTAATGATTTAATTGAGTAATTATAAAAGCAATAAAGCATACGTGAATACAAAAACTCATTTGATTTCGGCAAAAAAATAGGTACAAAACCAAACAGGCACAATCGTCCATAATGATAATAACATTATAAAACATTATCCTTAATTTTTTGGCCCAATCTTTTACACCAATTTATTTATCTAATTAGTCTAATGGCAGAAAAAACAAAATATTGTGTACCAAACCCTAGAGAGAATTCTGAGAAGACGGCGAACATCTAATCTTCGGTGGCTTCATATGCTTAAATCTTCAGGTGAAATTTGTATCTTCAATCTACTATTTTGATTTCGAGTATTAAAGCAATATAGGTTTTTAGTTAGATAAAGCTAAGTTTAATTCACACTATCCTTAATACTTCAAGCTAATTTTCGGATTCGTGTTTTTATTCGTTTTTGATTTCGTTTAAGTAATTAGATTTTGATTCTGATTAACAGATGGATAAACTATTTCAGCAATAATTATTTATTTCGATTTTGATTGGTAAATAAACCTGAGTTTCACAATCATTTTTTGTTTTGTTCTTTAGTGATCTACAACATAAAATCGGATCAGAAAAGCGACGAAGAAGCTGATATGAATTTAATTAAAGGTCATGTTATTAAACTCTAGCATTTCTTTAAATTTTTTTAACATGTGAAAATATTTAGAATTTCATTTTTTATAAAGAGTAATAAATTTTGAATTGTTCTTCATTGATATCATTTTTTGATTAGATTTTTGTTTATACAAATGCGTAGGATAAACATTTGAATCGGAAGCAGCAATTACGAAAGGAGATGACAACCAAACCACAAATTAAGATCATGTTTTTAATAAAACTCATGTTCCGTTTAATTGTATTTGAATATATATGAAGTTTGATTGTGTTAATAGTTCCTTGAAGCTGATGTTATCGTAAAATGAGTTTATGAGATTATTAGGTGAAAATTTAAGAAAGTTTAAAATCTTCAGTATTGTTTATATGTGTCTAGAAGTGTATAATTTCATATCTAATTTGTAATGCCAACAAGTTTTCAATAATTTCAGGAATAATTAGGCGAGAACTTCATGAAGTAGCTGTTTCATCTTCAATTGGTGTTTTCAAAGTCCGGCCTTCCACCTGTGTGAAATTTAGTTCCAAAATTACATGAAGTGTAAATTGAGGACTAAATTAGCAGAGGGAGGGTCGGGTTTTGCAAATAAAGCCTGATGAATGATTCAGATGATGATATATGAAGGAGATGTAATGTTTTATAGATGTAAAGGTAATTAAATATGAAATATATATATATTATTATTTTAACGTATTAGTGTATTTTTATAAGTATTTAATAAACTGATATTTTGATAATATTAATAATTTCATTAATTATTTTATTAGTTGCAGCTATTGTAACTGTTACTCTAGAAAATGTTAGAGCCACGATCCCAAATAACAACGAAACTGCTACACCCATAACTTCACCCATGTCTACAGGATAAATTAGTGTTTAGTCTTTCAATAACCGTTTCACCCTATATATATGCTTTCATCCTATCGTGTTTTGTTTAATCATAATTTTCATCTAAAAAGTCTTTTTCTTTCCACAATCTGCTTTCAAGTAACACTCTGGTAAGTTATATTTTTATAATTCTGATTTGATTTTTGTTTTCTCAGTAATTTACAACGAAAAGAATTTCAAGGATCGATGCTATCTAAAATATAGCAAATTGTGGAATCTAACTTTTTTTCTTGCTTCTACGATTTTCAGATAACTGGAGAAGAAGTTCAAGTGTCTCAGTTGATTAAAAGGTGATTAAAAGGTGATATCTATATATTTAATTTATTGTATTAATAGTATGTTTGTTTTATAAGTTTACAACTAATGTTCATGGAAACACTATTTGCAGATGCTGTTAGAATTTACTCCTATATCTCAACTTTATCCAACGGATCAACCTTGCAAGATTAAAGTTTGAATAGCAAGGCTTTGGGGATTTGAGAAACCAGAAAAACCCGGAGTTATATCCGGTCTTGATATGATACTTGTGGATGACAAGGTAAACATTTAAAATACATTTCTTTTTGTATTTACTATTTTTGTTAATGTTTTGGTTTAAGATTTAATTGAGTGTTTATTATATATTGTTATTTACATAAGGGTGATAGGATTCAAACTTCGGTTAGTCAGGGATTACTCTGAAAATACCAAAAGGAGTTCAAAGAAGGTGTTTGTTGTGTAATCATGAACTTCAAGCTACTTCCGAATCACGGGAGCTTCCAAGGAACATCACAATCTTACAAGATAAACTTTCTGTTTACAACATATGTTAAGGATTTTGAAAATATCCCGAATAAATCTCAGCGTTTCTATTTTCATCTATTTTCTAAGATTGGTTCAGAGTCTCATGATCCTAATGTCTTCTTCGGTAAGTAAAATTTTATGTTTGTTATAAATTTATTATCTGAGTGACTGTATATAACAAAGTTTTATTCATTTTTTATAGATGTAATCGGGGAAATCACAGGCATGATTGAAATTCAAGATGTTAAAGTTGGTTCACGTGATGAGAAGTTATTGAATATTTAACTAGGGGATATGGGGTAAGTAGTGTATAATTGAATTAATTGTAAATTTAAATTTGAATATTATGTATTTACTGTAATTTCTAATCAAATTTGCAGCAAAAATACTATTGAATGTACCTTATGGTCCAGATTTGCTGAGGAAGCACATGCATATGTCAAGAACAATATGGATGGTCCTGTTGTATTAATTGGGAGTTGTGTTCAAAACAATTTAATTGTAACCAACAATGATTCTTTACATCATTTTATGAAACAAACAGTTCTTAATAACGTATAATATTCAATGTTGCAGATAAAATAACAATACAGAACAATCCTTTTGCATCAAAGCTTTTCTTTAGCTCAGACATGGAGGAGATTAAAGAGTTTAAAGACGGGTAATAGTGATTAATAGTTTTCCTAAATTATCTTTTGATATAAATACCTATCTTTATCTTTAATATACAAAACGATTTGCACAATGCAGACTTGGTAATAGTGATTCAATGCTGTCATTATCTCAATTGACCTCTTCAACTAATGCAAACCAAAAGAGTCAAGATGCATAGTTAGGTATTTTATAATATTTGCATGTGAATATTGATGTACTGTTTTTGTTTATATTAAGGGGACTTGAATTGAAGCAATAGTAGGTTCTGAGGAATTGAAGTTCTTTTTCATTCGTTGGATGGAAGAGATGTGGTTCAATATCAGAGAACCGACTATTGAGAATGCTCCAGAGCACTTTTCGATGACGACGTACGAACACCGGCTTCGTTTCAACTCAAAAACAGTTTTTACCCAGGTTTTGGAAAACTTTCCAGATCACCATTTCATGGTGTTTCTATCTTTTATTGAGATACATTACAAAAATATGGGTGGTTATCCTATAGGTACATTTTATCATAATCTCTATGAGTTGATTTATGAATATTTCCTTTATACATTGTGAATCTTTAGTAATTTCGTTTTGATTTATGTTTATTCTCTAGATCTTGTGGGAGTTATTACCTGTGTTGGAAAGATTGAGGAAAGTGCTAATAGACCGCGGGTTCAGTTCACAATAAGAGATATAAAGTGAGTGATAATCCAATTTCATTTAAGATAGTTGTTATATAAAACATGCTTAACAACAGATTTTTACTTTCAAATGTAGTCTCGACAGTTTGGAATGTGTAGTTTATGGTGAAATGGCATACAAACTGTTATCTAGGAATCTCACCGATGTAGATAGGCATACCTATGTTATCCTCCGATGTTTCTTCAGTGTTGAATGTGGAGGTTAGATGACTAAATCTTTGTGTTATGAATCTCTATAAATAATAACTATATGGTTTTCTTGATGTTTTGCTAATCATTTTATGTTATTTTGTTAAATCACATCTATTTTTGAAGGTTATGTATGGCTAAGGTCTAGATATGGTCCTTCGGATATCTTTTACGATATGTACTCCATCCCGGAATGGTACAGTTTATGTTGCAGATATGAGTTCTATAATGTTTTCTCTTCAATATCACAACCAAAAATATATCTTTGAATTCACAATTGATTGTATATTCTTTTAAACTAAGAATTTTTTTTTTTTAATGCAGCTACCCATACCCTCCTCCGCGACGTTACTCTCAGTCTCACAAGATTAGCAATTTTAGAATTTTCTGAATTCTATTGTCGGTTATGAACTTCTGAATAGTATTTTAATATTTTGGTATTTCGTACCTATGTTAGGTACATACGTTTTCAATATCGGTTTATAGATTTAAGTACTTTTTTTGGACTTGATTATGATATCTTGGTTATGTTTATAATGGTTTGTTGTTAGTTCTTAGTGGTATTTGATATAGTTAGTTGTTAATGTCTTTTAATATCCTCTCAAATGATCAAAAACCCTTAGTGTTCTTTTCGATAAGCCCGTGCAATGCACGGGCCAGAATACTAGTGAGTTTAATAAGCATGAAGGCGGTCCTACTAGTTTCCACAGCAATGCCAAAAATAAATGTGATAATTAGATGAGACAAGGTCAGGTTATCATACATGCTTTACATAAGCAAACTGATGCTGGGAACAATGAGTATCGAATCTGGTTGAGTGCTTCGATTGATGTTTCTACGTACTTGTTACATCAAGGATTTTCTTTCCGTGGACATGATGAGTCAGATGATTCAAAAAATAAAGGTAATTTCTTTGAGCTTCTCAAATATACTGCTGGTCAGAATGAGGTTGTAATAAGCGCTATGATGAAAAATGCTCCTAAAATAATCAAATGACATCTCCTCCAATTCAAAAAGAAATTATGCATTGCTTTGCAGAAGAAGTAGCTAAATCTGTTATCCAAGAAATTGATAACAATGTCTTTGGCTTATTAGTGGATGAATCCGCTGATGTTTCAGATAAAGAGCAGATGGCAGTAGTTTTTCGCTTTGTTGATAAATATAGGATAGTCAAAGAAAAATTTATTGGCATTAGTCATGTGAAGGAGACTTCTTCTTCATCTTTGAAAGATGTCATTGATTCTTTGTTTGCCAAACATGGATTAAGTGTTTGGCATTAAGTTTGAAAAAACTGAGAGGACAAGGTTATGATGGAGCCAGCAATATGAAAGGAGAATTCAATGGATTGAGATCATTGATTTTGAAGGAAAGTAGTTCTGCATATTATGTCCATTGTTTTGCTCATCAACTTCAGTTGGTCATTGTGGCGGTAGCAAAAAAATATTTTGAAGTTGGAAACTTCTTTGATATGATTTCTGTTTTAATGAATGTTGTTGGAGTTTCATGCAAGAGAAAGGATATGATCCGAGAAATTCATCGCAAAAAAGTTGAAAAAAGGATTAGTGATGGTGAAATTAAGACCGGAACGGGTCTAAATCAAGAGCTTTCACTTCGAAGACCTGGAAATACTCGTTGGAGTTCACATTATACAACTTTATTATGACTTGTTGAGTTGTTTTCGTCAATTGTTGAAGTTCTTGAGTATATCCAGAATGAGGGCACAGATTCCACCAAAAGACAACAAGCAAATGGCGTCCTCAAATATTTTCATACATTTGATTTCGTTTTCTATTTACAGCTAATGCTGCTTATTTTGGGACTCACTGACAACTTATCAAAGGTTCTGCAGAGAAGAGACCAAGATATCTTGAATGCTATTTCATTGGTGGAATCTACTAAGAGACAGTTGCAGAAGGTGAGAGATAATAGATGGGAAGAATTTTTGGCTAACGTTTGGTATTTTAGTGAGCAAAATAAGACTGAAATGCTGAACATGGATGGAGAATTTGTGGATTCAAGAAAACCAAAAAAAAAGACCAACATAACCAACATGTATAATTATAAGGTGGACTGTTTATACTCTGTATTAGACATGCAACTTCAAGAGTTCAATGATCGTTTTGATGAGGTAAATTCAGAAGTACTTGCTTGCATGGCATCCTTAAGTCTGATAGATTCTTTTTGTCAATTTGATAAGTTGAAGATAGTGAGATTCCCTGAGAAACATATTTATCATCCTTTGTTTATCGTCTTTTGAAGTTAGCTTTGATTCTACCTGTTGCGACTGCAACCGTTGAAAGATGTTTCTCTGCAATGAGCACTGTGAAGACGGCCTTGCGCAATCGTATTGGTGATGCTTTTTTTAGCGATTGTCTAGTTTATTTTATTGAAAAACAAGTACTTGATACTGTGACAAATGAAACTGTGATAAAAAGTTTTCAGACTATGAGTGAGCGTAGGATATATCTTTAAGATGATTATTTGTAATGAATTTTTTTTAGTAAAATTTATGCATTTTGAAAGATTTTTTTTGTTGACACCCATGATTAAATATCCTGGCTCAGCCACTGGCTTTGACCTGGGCATTTCTAGCTTTGAGCCTTTGAGTTGGATGTTTTAAAGTATTTGATTCTTCATTAGAGTTTCAAAGAAGTTTACTAGAAATGTGATCTAACTCAACCCAAAAATTAGCTCAAAGAAAGAAACGGTCTAACAGAAAAAGCTGAAGTCCAACATTTTGAAAATATCACAACAAGACATGCCACTTATATAAACCACATAGGTTAGAAACCATTTTTATGGGAAATTAATGTTTGTTGACCCAACCATAGATTTTGATACCATATTAGGGATGTGGTCTAACTCAACCCAAAAATTAGCTCAAAGAAAAAAAATTGTCACATTCTTTATATATTGCCCTAAACCCTAAACCTTAGGTTTTAATAAAGTTGACTTTGTCTTGAGTCGAAAGTTTTGGAGAAAATAAGGTGGTTATGGTTCATTCTGAGAGGCTTTGGGGAGCTTTTGGCACATTCCAAGTTTCCAACGGTCTCCAAATTTTCTTGTGCTAATTTTTAGTTGTAATATTTAGTTTTGTACGCCATCTATCTTAATACTGTTCTTTTTGTAGCACCAAACTCTTTATGCATATTTTTCGTCATTTCTTACTAATAATTCTATTTTAAGATTTTTGGGAGTAATAAACTAAACTGTTGGATAGTGAATAAGCATGTTAAAGATGACAAATGGTTGAGAGCGATTGGGAAACTATTGTGATGTCTTTTAATGACATTTTTACGCTTAAGACAGGGATATTAATTATATGAAATGAGTGAATTTATAGGTATTAGTTACTTTTCTCGGATCCGCATTTTGGATTGCTAGATTTTGGTTCGAATGGTCCCTCCACATGGCATCCATCAGGAGAGATGTGATGCTGACATTTTCCGCTTTAGTCTATGAATTTAGCTAATGTATTAGGAGTAGGTGTGCGTTTAGGCGATAAGGGTAATGATACTTTTCGTATTAAAGCTTTTAATGCAATTAAGGTTTGGTATGACATTTTTTTTGTTTAGTACATCATTTGGATAAAAAAAATTAAAAATTTGGAAAATTCTTGAATTGTCTCATTGTTGTATCATGCACATTTTGAATCTTTCTTGGTTTAACTGTCTCATTGCTAATGTTATGATTCAGTAGCTTGAATCATTAACCATACCGATATTATGTTTATTGCATGTGCAAACATTTGAAACTTTCAGTTTGAAGATTGAGAAATTTTTTGAGAAGTCGATCATAAATAGATAAACTTCTACGATTTCTCTCTATGAATTGTAGTGTTGAAGTACTGTTTCAAATATATTTTATTTTGATTTGAGTTTTCATTATGAAAAAAAAAACAGAAATAGAAGATTCATTCCCCATTGGTGGCATCACTCTGCCTAGTCTACATTTCAAAATGGGGAAAGAACTGGTGGAAAGTTTAATAAAATAAAGTACGAAAATTACGACTTCATTGCACAAGTGCAAGAAATACTAGACAAACATGAGTTTCTTAGGATAAAGAATTCATTTTTGGGTCCAATTTTGAAATTCATCTCGAATGGCAAAATGATGCTATCGGTGAAAATGTTACTTTACTTGCAGACAAGAAGCCTTATGACCAATAAAGATAAAGAGCTTTGCTTCCATTTTGGCTGACACCCTATAAGATTTTGATTAGAGAGTCTCATATGGTTACACGTCTTAACAGGGAATGGATTCTATAACATGAAACACATGAAAATCTGTCATTGCCAATCTAGTGTTCCGATATTGAATATAAACTTTGTTGTCACGAAGAAGAAGTTGAAACCTTCGTTGCTATCATAATTCCTTCTCGTCGCTGTCGAAGATGAACTCTGTTTGTGATTGAAGTTCAAAAATTGCACATTTAATAAGAGGCATAGAATAATCTTATGTTATTCCTGACCAAAAACCTGCTACTCTAAGGATATTCTTATTTTAAAACAATGAAAATCTTATCCTTTCCATTTTTCTTAACAATATACATTATTAATCTTCTTTATATTACCCCCAAAATTTTAGACATGGACACATAATGTCTCTAAAGTAGGCATATGCACAAAGTGAATATTGTGAAATTTTTTACTATTTGTGATCTTTTCCGTTCTAAATAGTTATTTGATATTATGATCTGCTATGACCGGAAAATTTTCTGATATTAGGAAATTTGGATAGTCAAAGTTTTTTGTAGTATCCGCAGATTATCCGCAATGATCCTTTTAAACTATATAACCAATTTCATTTTTATTAATTACTCATTTATAAATATTTATTATTTAACTATTCATTGTTCTCTTATTTTCTTATAATATTAACACAAAAAATGGGTTATATATATTGTATTAATGTTATTTATTATTCATTCCAAATTGAATTAACAAAGACAGAAGTACAGTAAATTATTTTATATTATAATACATATTCTAATATATATCTCTAAATATTCATATCAAAGCGATTATCCAAAAAAATTCAAAAATGATATATGCGATTTTTTCTTTTTCTACAAATATTCTATTTTACTATTTATTTTGCTTCAAAATTTTACGGATATCTAAATTATTTTGTTAGAATCGAAGCAAATATCGGATCAAAACAGTGTATCTATATGTTGAAGCGGATCAAAAACAAGTAAAATTAGTCTCCAGTTTGTTGTTAGTGTTCCAATTCATGATTTTTTTTTTTTGTACTCTGGTTAGATGATATGCGGTTGAATTACGCAATAAATTAATTATCCACTTTAAATTATAATACTTGTAGTATGTAATTTGTTTTTTTGTTTGGTAAAGTAACCTCAAGTACAATGAAACAGAAAATATTTAAAGAAAGTGGTAGTTTGTTAATAATTAAAAAACGTCAAGGCCAATTACTGGTAATAAAGATTGAAACATAAATGATAGTTAAATGTATATTATTAGTAAGAGATAGTGACACAACACAGTGGGATTTCTTTTTTTTTCCACTAATTCTTTCAACTTTTATTATTACTAAAAATTTAGCAATAAAATCTATAGTTTTATTAAAAATTGCAAATGGTAATTTATCGTTAATTCTTAGAAAAGAGAGACGTCTGGATATGGATGAATGTTGTGTGTATGATAATTTGCCGCTAAAGCTCATTTTCTTTGTTTCGTCCTTTTCTTGGTCCACTGTCAGTCAATCTTCAGATTGTCTACCTTATTTCTTGAAACGCAATGACCATAATACGTGTGGTCTAAAAATAATAGAATAAAAAATTCTTTAGTCACAAAGATCTTTTAGAGCTCTTTTTTCTCGGTAAATGATTGATATTCTAGAATTATTAAGATAAAATTTCTTATCAATGTTGAATGATTTGTGAATTTTATAAAATTTGATCATAAACTAGTTTTAAAATCAGTCTAACTTTGAAAAATGCAATATCCTCAATTCTTTTACATTTAATTTGAATTCATTCGGATGTCATGTCACTAAAGTTTATTATTTAATCATTCTGATTCTAGATTTATTATTTATTATTCATTATTCGAGGTCTTGTCATTTGTTAAAAGTTTGTTAGATGTTTACTGGACTTTCATGTAAACTCAAACGATTCTAAAATTTTATACCAAACATGAAACATCATATTTCTCTTTTTAGAAAGTAAGGCTAGTGCATTTTTTTTACTTATTCTGCCATGCTCACACTATTTACGTGTATTAAAAATATTATAATTATTTCACCTTTATTATATCATGTTTTCATATCTTCAGAGAAAAAACATTTTACTCAAAAAATTAACTGTTTATTAAAATTTTGGAAGTTAATTTGTTATATATTATCATACCGTATTTGAGCATAGATAGGTGAAACAATGGTTTCGGGTCCCCATTTTTGTAGGTCCCTGTTTTTTTTTTAATATATACATCAATATATTCTATATAATAATAAAACATTTAAGTGTATCTTTGAAATAATTAAGGAAAAAAATATGATGATGTGGAAAAATAAAATACTTAAAAAATCTTATTAGAATTAATTTATTTTATCAAAATTTTCCCACTTTTTTTCTATTTCAACCCTGTTACCAACTTATTTTGTTTGAAACTTATTTTCCCACTTTTTTTCCCAAAACTTATCAAAATTTTATATATTGATTAGTAAAAACAATATGTTTATAGAATTGTATCTGCTTACATTTTTTTTTATAAATCGAAAAGTTTAGAAGTTTAGTTTTAAACAAACACATTTTAATATATATATGTCCATAATATTTTTTACAGCAAAATAATCATAGAGCAACAGTTATTCACTTATTCTCATTGTTTCTTTCTGGCTCTCATTTTCTTTTCAGTCTCATGCAGTTATAAATTTACATAGATTTGATTTGAAATTTTATTTTACGGTGCTATGTACGATATTTTAAGAAAAAGATCCCAAAATTTCTTTTGAACATCATCTTCCGGATTTAAGTACTTTAAATATAGTCCACTAATTAACATCAAACCCAAAATTAGTTATCTAAGAGTCAACACCTTCTAATACTCTTTTACTAAAAAATTCTATTGCTTCTATAACTTGCAATGATGAATTCCTAGGTTACTTTTATTATTAACGTCTGAATTTTGATTCATTCTTAAATTAAAGTTTGTAAAAAGATGTAAAAGATAGGCAAAAAGAAACTATCGTGTTATAGAAATAGGAGAAAAAGTTATCTAATTAAAAAAAAAAACTTTTGGTGTCTACCTAATTAACCCATGTTTTTTTTGTCGTCATTAACCCATGTTTACCAAAATTACTCTCCTCAATTATTAGTAATATAAATAAATAAAAAATTGTAGCTACCTGTCATTTCTCTAGCTCTCTCCCTCTCTAAGCAAAACTAAAACACAACAAGAATAATAAAGCTATGGCTGGTATGCTTGCCGGAGTTGAGTGCGCAAGGAGGCGGCGCTTCCACGGTGGTGCTCCTCCGGTTGAGTTTTCGAACACGGCTTCTGTGGCAGCAGCGGTGGGACACGTGTGGACGCGGCGACCATCCTTCTCTCTGTACACTACGAATCATGAGAGCCACCAGGCTCATGTCTCCTTCTCGGTAATGAAATGAATAAAATATAATAAAAATAATTAGTCCACATTTTTGGGAGATATTGATATTTTATATTTGTTAAAATATAGGAAAGAAGTGTTAGGAGCAAATCTTACGGTGTCGATAATGATGAGAAGCTCGACGGAGCAGCCAAAGAGGCAAAGGAGAGGCTGAGAAACCCGCGACGAAGGTTCGATTTGGTTAAAACTGGCGTATGATAGTAAACCAAATCTTAATTCACCTTTAAATGCGCATCAACAATCTCAGGCCTTATAGCTTTTATTCCATGATGACGATGATGTGTAATAATTCAAAACATGTGGTGATCACATGAGTCATCTAATTGTGAGATGGGACTTTGTTTGTAATTTGTCGGACAATTATTTTAAAATGTTTTAGCATATCTTTAGCGAAACACCGGTCTATGTCCGAAAGGCGCATTTTAGTAAGTTTTCTCAATTTAATTTTAAGTTACTCTTTTTATTTTACATAATTTTTCTTTAATAATGGAAACTTCCCGGAAACTCCTAGGCAGCTTCCAGGACAACGAAATCTGACTCTTTATTTTTATTTTTATTTTTTTTGCTAAACAAAATCTGACTATTGTTTTGAATTTTCTAAGTTCAGGCAAAATGATAAAGACAAAGTGAATAAAGTGGAGCAATGGAAAGGCAAAACTCATGGGGAGTTACCAAAAGAGGTGGTTAGGTTGAAGAAGAGCCGAGGAAAACTGATCGAATGGTTCAGGTGGCGAGTTAGGGAACAACAAGATTGTGCTATATGTCTAGATCGGTTCAAGACGGGTGAGACATTGGTACACCTACCATGTGCCCATAAGTTTCATTCCATATGCTTATTGCCTTGGCTAGACACCAATGTGTACTGTCCTTATTGTAGAATGGATATTTCGAATTAAATGTAATATTTTTGTATAATATATTTCTAGATATTGTTTATGGGCTAATCTTAGTTTATAGGAATTTAAACATAAATTATCTACCACTGATCTATACCTTCAACATCAACGAAAATTTTCCTAAGTCTCGAATCTATCGTACATCCACCTTAATAAGTTGATTCCTCAAACCTTGTTGAATCTTATTCTCTTTCCTAACTGTAGTTTTTGAGAAACTCATCTATGGAATTCTTACACTTTTTTAAAGAGTCACATTATTTTATTGTTATTTAATTTTTTATACTTTTTCCGTATTAAAAAGATTGATTTTCTACCATTACTCTATTGTTTCTTAAAGATTGAGTTTTTAAAATTTAAAATTTATTTTTATTAGCAAATTGTAAACTTCAAAAAAATTAATTGAAAAGGTTTGAGTTGTTTAATTTTTATTGGATAATATATATGAGAAAGTGTTTAAAGTAAAAAAATAATGTATTTATTACTAAGTATTTATTATTTTTCTTAATCTTGGTAAAAACCTCAAAAAATCATTCTTTCAAATACAGAGAGAGTATTAAATGAGAATCATTGAAAGACTACCAATGTGTGTCCTTGAATTCTTCCTAACTGTACTTTTTGGAGTTAAGAGTCCAACACTGGCCGCTTATTGTTAGTAATCAACACTTATACATGACAACCAAATATATTTAAATATGATTGATCAATTTATATCCCTCTTCATCGAATTTTCCTGTCAGAGTTCCTTGACGATTTATTGATGAGATAGACTGAGACTGACATTCTTATACTCACACAAGTAAGAGGCAACGACATGTTGAAGTATGGGCTTTAGCTCTAGCTTTTGACTAAGGTGGGTTTAGAAATTGGACTCGTGAAAGTTAGAACCCAAGAAAATCAAAACCTCTATAGCTTAGAACTAAGAAATATGCAAAAGCTTTACTTTCAGTTCTCAAAGATTCTCTCTCAACTCTCTTTGTCACTCGTTTGTAAAGAACTTAGCAAGAAAAGTAAAGAACACAAGCAAATTTTACGAGTTTACGCTCCAGACCGGAACGCTATGTCTCGCCAAGATGTTCTCGGAAATCCACTAAGATACTTGCTCATACTTGAGCCTTTAGGGTTCTTACAACTTTTCTCTCTCTCTCAATACAAACTTGTTCTTACTCGCACACTTACAAGTGTGAAACTATCTTTGCTTATAAAGAAAAAGATAACTCACCTGAGAACTCAACTTGTTCCCCAATTCTTGTTGTTGTCTTTTTCATTTCTCTCCCTTGATTAATGCCTGACTTGTATGAGCTGAAGGCGGCGTCTTCACGCGTCTGTTCGCTACCTTCCAAGCTGTTCCTTGTACGGTGAGGCAGAGAGAATGATGATATGAGAGAGACTGTCGAGAAGAAGAAGACTAACGTTCACTTAATTGGTAAAGTGAACCCTTTGATTCAAACAGAGCTTCTTATCTCTTTTCTTCTCTTTCCTGGCTTTTGAAACCCTCTAAACCATTTAGAGTCTTCCTGAGACACTGAATTTTTAGACCAAAATCCAAAAAACTCATTTTGGTTACAAATTTACCTGAATTCCTTCTTAGTGTTACTTGATTTCCAATCTCGGAACTATGATCTCTCAGTGACTAGAGATCCTGAGAACTTCATTGCGTCTTGAAACTTGCTCACTGGTACAACTTTTGTCAAAATATCTGCGGGATTCCAGATAGTTGAGATCTTTACAACTCGAACCCTCCTTCTGCTATCTTTTCCCTCATGAAATGGAACCTCACATCAATGTGCTTTGTTCTATCATGATGAACTGAGTTCTTGGACAAAGCAATAGCACTTTGAGAGTCACTCATCACTTCAACTACCTCCTGCTTGAACCCCATTTCTCCTGCCAATCCTTGCAGCCATAATGCTTCTTTTACTGCATCTGCTAATGCCATGTATTCAGCCTCAGTAGTGGAGAGAGCAACTACCTTTTGAAGTCCAAATTGCCAGCTAATTGTGTTGCCTCAAGCTGTGAATACATAACCAGTTATGGATCTTCTTCTATCTTGATCTGTGGCATAATAAGAATCGCAATATCCTGTTATTTCAAACTTCCCTTCCTTCTTGAACAACAGACTTGTTCGCTTTGGCCCTTTCATGTACCTCAATACCCATTTCACAGCTTGCCAATGATTCTTCGTGGGATTCGTCATGAATTTGCTCACCACACCAACAACATGTGCCATGTCTGGTCTTGAACTTATCATCAGATACATTATACTTCCGATGGCATTGGGATATGGCATATACTTCATAAACTCCATTTCTTCTGAGATAATTTCTTTAGCAACTGTTCTTAACTTGAAATAAGCCTCCAATGGTGTATGGACAGTCTTGCACTCGTCCATCTTGAAAGTCTGTAGCACCTTTTCAACATATTTTTTTGAGACAATTCTAGAATTCCCTTTTTTTGTCTCGCTTAATCTCCATACCCAATATCTTTCTTGCAGACCCTAAATCCTTCATCTCGAATTCTTTATAAAGCAGATTCCTGAGTTTCTGAAATTTTTCTTTATTTTTTGACGCTATCAACATATCATTTACATAAATGAGCAAATAGATGTATGTTTTATTAATAGCTCTTTGATGTAAACACATAAATCATACATGCTCCTCTGATAACCTGAACCCAACATGAACACATCAAATCTTTGATTCCATTGCCTTGGAGACTGTTTCAGACCATACAAATACTTCTTGAGAAGACAAACTTTTTCTGGCGTTCCTTTGATCTTGTAGCCTTCAAGCTGATCCATTAGAATGTACTCTTCCAAATCTCCATGAAGAAAAGCTGTCTTAACATCCAACTGCTCCAGCTTCATGTCAAAATGAACCAAAACTAAGATAGAAACCTGATGAAAACATGCTTAACTACAGGAGAAAAAATCTCTTGATAGTTTATGCCTTCCTTTTGAGAGAAACCCTTAGCCACGAATCTTGCGTTGTATCTTGGAGGCTCAACACCTGGAATACCAGCTTTCCTTGTGAAGATCCATTTGCATCCAATGTTCTTCCTTGATTCTAGCTTGTCCTCAAGTATCCAAGTGTTGTTTTTGAACAAACATCTCATTTCTTCATCCATGGCTTCTTTCCACTCGTTCCACTCAGCACTATTGATAGCTTCCTGATATGATTTTGGTTCAGGAAGATCATCATCTTCAGTTGTGTTCAAAGCAAAACCAATCAAATTTGCTTATTCAACCAGTCTTTTAGGTGCTTTAACAGTTCTTCAAACTCTATCTCTGGCCAGTTGATAGTTTTCAGGACTGTAGTCCTCTGATTCACTTCCAGATTCATCTTCTTCTGATTCATTCTGATTTCCTAAACACTAGCTGAAGTTCTTGAGTTGTCTCAGAAACAACTCCTTCTTGAGTGCTCTCAGAGTCTAACACATCATTCTCAGATAGCTCCTTTAACTCGATGTTTATCCTTTCTTTTTTTGTGAGTCTCCTTTCATCATCTTTTTCTTTTTTTGCTTCAATGTCTTTGAACATTAGACTCTCTTGGAACACGACATCTCTAGAAACAACACACTTTCTATCTTCCAGAAGTCAGACCATGAATCCCTTAACCCCAGACAGATAACCCATACAAATTCCTTTCTTTGCTCGAGGATTTAGCTTGCCTTGATCTAAATGAACATACGCAACTGAAACGAATTTTCTGAGAGTCTTGTAGTCTGGTGGATGACCTGTCCATACTTCATCAGGTATATCAAACTCCAATGATGAATTTTGGGCTCTTATTTATCAAAAACACTGCAGTAGAAGCTGCTTCTGCCCAAAATTGTTTCCCAACTCATGATTCACTAAGCATGCATCTGACCTTATTCATTATAGTCCTATTCATCTTCTTTACAACACCGTTTTGCTGAGGTGTATAAGCACAAGTCCTGTGCTTAACCACTCCTTCCTACTTGCAAAAATCATTAAACTCTCGGTTGCAAAACTCAAGCCCATTATTCGTCCTCAATGTTTTCAGCTTCTTTTTTTTGTTGATTTTCTACTAACACTTTCCACTCCACAAACTTGTTGAATACCTCATCTTTTGTCCTTAAGAAGTATATCCACGTTTTCCTGGTGAAATCATCAATAAAAGTGATAAAATATTGACATTTACCTAAGGAAAATAGAATTGATGGAGATTTCCAAAGATCCGATGAATATAATCCAACTTTTCTTTTGTGACATGTTTTGCATTCTCAAAACTCACCCTATGCGTCTTCCCATACAGAGTCTTCTCAAAACTGTATCTCTTTCACTCTGTTCTTGTCTAGATGACCTTTTTGAACTAGAACTTCCAAACCCTTTGAGCCAATATGGCCAAGTCTGCTGTGTCATAAACTGGTTTTGTTTCCCACATCTATAACATTGGCCTCTCCTTTGAATGTAGTTCCTTACAGAAAATACAGGGTATTCATCTTCTTCCCAGTTAGAACAACTTGTCCATCTTTAAAGATCTTCAGAATACCCATTTTTGACTCAAACCAACATCCTTTATCTTCTAGAGTTCCCAATGATATGAGATTCTTAGATAACTCGAAAACATACATTCCTCTGTCTTGAACAAACAAACCATCTGAGCTGTTCTTTAGAAGCTTTCCACTAGCTCCCAGTTCCAGAATCTTAGATCTAATGGCTCCTATGATTTCTTCTAGAGCTAGAGTAGTCTTGCAATACTTTAACATCTCCTTCAGTTGATCAAACTGCTTAGGCAAAGACATAAGCAAGACTATTGCTTAGTCTTCATCTGGTATTGTTACCTTCACATTCTCTAGATCTGGTATTAACTTGTCGAAATCATTAACATTCTCTTCCACCGTCATGCTTTCACTCATCTTATAGCCATATAGCCTTTGCTTGAGATAAATACGGTTAGGAAGAGATCTAGCCATGACTAACTGATCTAGTACCTTTATCATTCCAGCTGCAGTTTTCTCCTTACTGACTTTTCTCAAGACATTGTTTCCTAAACTGAGAATGATTGTTGATCTGGCCTTTCCTTTCTTCCCTTTCAAGGTCTTGTCTTCTGGTTTCTTGGAAGCAGCTTCAGAAGTAGGCATCGCAGCCTCTGCAGTTTTTGCTGTTGATTCTTCAACTTCTGAAGCTTCTTCGTCTTCACCCACACCATCTAACAAACCCAGCATCTCCAAGTGAGCAAGTAGCTTCTCCTTCTAGAGAATATAATCTCCTTCTCCATCAAACTTCTCATCCTCAGCTCTACCCGAAGACATCTTCTGAGACTTTTCTTGCACCTAGGTTGTAACCTGGTGCTCTGATACCAAATTGTGAAAGTTAGAACCCAAGAAAATCAAAACTTTTGTAGCTTAGAACTAAGAAAGATGCAAAAGCTTTATCTCAGTTCTCAAAGATTCTCTCTCAACTCTCTTTGTTACTCCTTTGTAAAGAATTTAGCAAGAAAAGTAAAGAGTACAAGCAAATTTTTTACGAGTTCACGTTCTAGACCGAAACGCTACGTCTCCCCGAGATGTTTCCGGAAATCCACTAAGATCTTGCTCAGACTTGAGCCTTTAGGGTTCTAACAATTTTTCTCTCTCTCTCAATACAAACTTGTTCTTACTCGCACACTTACAAGTCTGAAACTATCTCTGCTTATAAAGACAAAGATAACTCACCCGAGAACTCAACTTGTTCCCCAATTCTTCTTGTTGTCTTTTTTCATTTCTCTGCTTTGATTAATGCTTGATTTGTACGAGCTGAAGGCGGCGTCTTCACGCATCTGTTTGCTACCTTCCAAACTGTTCCTTGTACAGTGAGGCAGAGAGAATGACGATATGAGAGAAACTGTCGGGAAGAAGAAGACTAACGTTCACTTAATTGGTAAAGTGAACTCTTTGATTCAAACAGAGCTTATTATCTCTTTTCTTCTCTCCCTGGCTTTTGAAACCCTCTAAACCATTTAGTGTCTTCATGATACTTGAGAATTTTTAGACCAAAATCCACAACTCGGTTTTGGGCTGCTTTAGGGTGTGACTAAGTTGGGCTTAGAAAGAGAATTTTGTTTCAAAATGCCACAAAACAAAAAATCCACTTGTTTTTCTTTCATAATAAAATGCTATATTTGGAAAATGTTTCATTAATGATATTTTGCAAATTGTTTTCCTGAAAGTGATATTTCTCAAAATTTCCTTTACCATTTAGAGCCACAGATCAGAGATTTGAATTACTGGCAAGTTGGCAACTACAGTTCTGCTTCGTACGTTTTGAGATGTGGATTATGACTTATGAGTTGATCCTCTTTGGATCACCCATCTCTCTCCTCCATGATTTGCCAACTACAGTACTAACTAAGTCGTTTCGATTTGTTTATATGTACTAAATACTTGATCACTTAATTTGTGCACCAAATATAAGAAGTTTAAATAAACTCACAAACCATTAATAACTACGTGAGTTAGTAATTTCTTTTTCCAGCAAACAGTAAACACAAAAGTTAATTTTCTTTACCTTTTGGCAAAAAAAAGGAAAAGTTCCTTTTCTTCCCGTTTATATAATGGAACTGGATTAATGAAGTATAAAACGTTGCAGAAAAATTTACTCCTCAGTCTTCTTTATATTAAAGGAATATTTAAATTTGAAAATAGTTTAATTTCAATTTTACAACAACGAGTAGTTCTTTTTTCCACAACTTTCACAAGGTTACACTGGTGAATGTTATGTTTAATCTTGAATGAAATTTTATAGATTGATTTAATCTTATGTACTACTATTCTCTCATCTACAGCCCAAGTAAATGATGGGTCAAGTGCCCAAATTTTGGTGTAAACCACTTTGTTTCTCTCTATACTTTAAACAATTAGATAATTACAGGTGTTATGCGCCGACGAAGAGCCAAATTGTTTTTTTTTTTTTTAATCTAGATTCCCTTATTTTGTGGAAAATGTGATGGCTCAATCTATTTTTTTTTTTTTGGCCGGCAATGTGATGGATCATTAAAATATCTAGGAACAAACAAAGATGCGAGCGAAATATCATAACTGCATATAATTAATACGATAAAAATATTTGATTTCAAATCTTTCTAATTTTCAATTAATGGTTAATTATAGAGTTAGGTTTGAATATTATACCTTTATTCCTTTAACGAGATTATTAAAAAAATTATTTTTAATGATACTTAATATTTAACACTTATAAATTTTTAGTTATGTTCTTTGAAAAAATGGCTTTAATCAAGTTGTTAAAAATCTACTTTCACAGTATTTCATATCGGTGTTTGCCTCCAAATATTGCGTTATTCCGCGTAATAAGGTTTGCCTATGGATGAAGTTTTGTTGATCCTAGTTTTTTTTTTTTAATTAGAATAAGGATTGTTGAACTATAGAAGTTCAATTAGAATTTTTGATGTTATAGCTTCACTTTTGGGAAAGGCTACCTACAGAACCGTTCCTAAAGTTGAAAAGACCATAAGCGGTGTGTTAAAAAAAAGCTCTACTTCATATAAATTTTTTTTCATAAACAATTATCATTATCTAAGGAAAGAAAAAAACCACACCAAAATAACAAAAGTATAACATAAACTAAACGTACTTGTGATTATTGATGGTAAACACTTAAAGAAAAAGAACAAAAACATAAATTAATGGTGATTAGAGTCTAGAGACTTTAGAGTTTGAAAAAGTGGGTATGGAAAAAAATGAGAAAAAGAAGAGTTAGGTGCCCTATTTTTTTATTTTTTTTATCTTAGTTTCTAAATTTAATTTAGAATGTTAAAAATATTCTTTTTCTTCAACATTCATAACTTAATTTCATTAAGGTAACTTACAAAAAATAAAAACCTCATTAAAAAGTTTAGTTGAGACAAAATAAAACAAAAATAAAAGGCATAATACTACTAATAATCTACAAAATTAAGGGCCCTTAAAATTATGTAAAAATTAAGGGCCCTAAGCGAAAGTTTCTAAAAATTGGGCATAGGCACATGCCTGGCTGCCTACGTATCCTTAAGAAGGAATCAAGCCATTCGTACTTCATGGAGATTAGGGGTGTGTTTTGGTGTGTTTCGAGATTATTGGATCTCTTGTGATGATTTCTAGATCATTTTCTGTAGAGGAGAGAGCTTCTTATTTATATTAATTTGAGGAGGTTTAAGGCTTCTTTTTCCTTCTTAAATTAGGTTTGTCTTTTCGTCCAAACTTTTCTATTTCGAGTTGATTTTCTTTTTCAAGTCGGTTTCCATTTAGAGATAATTAGATCAGTCTAAGTTTTCAGGAACCAATTTGATTGGGCTTTGAGAAAATTCAGTCTTGATTTAGGTCGGGTCTAAAGCAGGGTGCTAAATCCGGTACTACCATGTTTCTTATGGATCAAGTCTTGTCGATTCTGTTTAGAACAAATGTAATTATTCTGTTATAAATGTTTTTAATGATAAAATTTGAGTATCTTCTAAATGTTTCTCAAATAATAGTTTAGAGACTGGAATTCACTCTATTTTTATTCATTTAACTAGTTCATCAAAATTTCAGCTATGAAACATTCTTTATTCGCAGAGCCATGATAAGATTTTTAGAGATCTAATACGAAAAAAAAGATTGTTATGTATAACTTTTATGACAAAATATGTGTTGTAACTGAAATTTAATATACTTTGTAACAGATTAAAGATAATAAACACTATTTAATGTATATAGATAGTGATGTACTATTTTCTTAAGCTATAAATATAATTTTATACTATTTTTAATTTATTTTTAATCAACAATAATGATTTTTATTTGTTTATTTTTTCTTGATTATTTACATTAAATTTTTATTCATTTGATTCATCATCTAACATACTATATGCAAATTTTAATAAAAAAAATGTGTAAATATTTTTTTTTTGGTTTTAAATATCTACCTGTAGAGACGGTGGTAAACTAAATATATATAGTAGCACAGTGGGTATGTATGTAAAAGGCATCAATTTTAACAATCTAAAGCCATGTTTTTCTCTACAACTCTCAAACCGCTTTCTCCTTTTTCCGCACTCGTTAAACAGTATAACACCAGTAATAACAAGGGCTTGTTCACTTATGACACATATAACTCTACAAACTCCTTTTTGTCCAAACGAGGAGGATCTGTGGCTCACAAGAAACATATGCTCGTGGCTGTTTATGATGCAGCGGATCCGGTCAAGCAACACACTTCCGTGGCTCACAAGAAACAAAAGTTCGTGACTGTTCATGATGGACCGGATCAGGTCGAGAGTTCCTGGAGAATACCCTTTTCGGAAGTTGTGGTGGTGAGAAAGAAGAGGGCCTTTTGGGAAAGGAGTTGGAATTCTTGGGACGTAAACAAGTTAGTCAGACTCATTGGAGTTCATTTACTGAGTCTCTCGGCTCCATTTTATTTCAATTGGGTGGCTTTTAAAGTTTTCTTTTGGCTCGCTGTCATCAATGGAATGTGCATCACATTGTCTTATCATAGAAATCTAGCTCACCGAAGTTTTGAACTGCCGAAATGGCTCGAGTATCTCTTTGCTTATGGTGGCGTTCTGGCTTTTCAGGTTAGATCGATGTTTTATATAAATCCTCAAGATGATTGTGTTTAATATGAACAAAATATTAGAGAAGTATATAAATATAATGCATGTTTCATAAAATTGTGTGTTCAGGGAGACCCAATAGAGTGGGTGAGCAACCATCGGTACCATCATAAGCATTGCGACACACAGCGTGACCCACACAGCCCTACACAAGGGTTCTGGTTTAGTCACGTGACTTGGATATTTGATACCGGTGCTATCGTCCAAAAGGTAATAAAAAGCCAATTAATTTCTTGTTGGCCATCGTAAGATGATCAAATAGTTCTATACTGAACGCACTCATAGATTATAACTTGCTCTTGAGGGAAAAGAAAAGAAAAAATACAAAGAAACATGATCAAAGATGTTGTAATGGACGCGGACCGGTCCGACATTTTCGATTCCTTAAGCAGAAAACTAAAACAATTTACATGCCCTTGTTGTTTAGGCACTTATTTTTTTTTAATCCTCAACCCGAGAATTTCAATAAAAATAAATAAAAATCATATTTTTTTAACAATGAATTCCATTGAACTAATATATTTTAAGTAAAAATCCATTAACATTGTTACAAAATTCCTAACTAATCTTGGTTTTCATATAAAAAGTCTATATATTAACTTTTTATATACAAAAGGCAAAAAACGTTTTTTCTTTATCTAAATTTTTTTATTAAGTTGAAAATACATAGATAATGAAAAATTAAAAATTTCCGTAGTGGTTTTTTTTTGTTAATTAATTCTATTTCTTCTCATCATTTTTGACCAAAATATCCCTATCCAATATTATCGATTAAGTATGATTAAGCAATTAAATATTCGGGGAAATAGGCTTAGTTTTTGATGGTTAAATATTTTGTTAATATGATATATATTCTATTTCTAACAAAATGATTATCAATGTTATTTATTTGTTTATCTAGTTATACATTATTATATATCATAATAAAATTATAACAGGTTAAATTGTGTTTTATCATGTGATGATGTGAACTAGGTTATATCACGTGCTTAGAGAAAAATATTTGCGATTGATTTTTTAGATAAAAATTTTGGATGTAAAATTTTTATATCATAATAATAAATATATCAATTGATTCATGTATGTTGCAATGTATGTTGTTGGACAAAAAAATAATATCAAAATATAGACCGTATGTAATTGAGTAAAATTTTAAGTTTTATTAAAAATTTGAAAGAGATTAAAAAAAAAATCAGTTGAAATTTTTAATGTTTTAAAAAAGTAAAAAGATATTGTATTAATTAGTAAAAAATTGAATGATCCTATATAGGTTTTGAAATACCTCGCCCATATACCTTCTAATTAAATCATTCATGCAGTGCGGTGGACAGGAGAACGTAAATGACCTTGTGAGGCAGCCCTTTTATAGGTTCCTTCAGCAGACCTTCCTTTTGCATCAGATGGCAAAGGCCCTTCTCCTCTATTATTGTGGAGGCATGCCCTTCCTTGTCTGGGGAATTGTAAGCATAACCTAACATTCATTTTCTCGAAATTTCACTTATTATACTATAATTGGGATTAATATAAAAATCCCAATTATAATAAGTGAAATTTGTACATCTGATCTAATAATTTGACTAGTGGCATCTTGGTTTAGACAACTGAGACGATACTAACAGGTCTAGGACAAGTTGGTTTCGGGACCCCAATAGATATTTCAAATAAAAATCACATGTGAAAAAATGTTATCTTTGAAAAAAAACAAAAGATAACACTATGAGAGGATTGGAAATGGCAGGGTGTGGCAACTGTGGTTCGACTCCATACGACTTTTCTAGCTACCTCAGTTTGCCATATATGGGGAGCACGAGCTTGGAATTCACCAGACTTGTCCAAAAACAATTGGTAACATATATACATACATACATATGTATATATATAATCTCACTAATTAAATAACTAGTAAATTGCTGATGAATTAGGTGGGTAGCGATATTAACATTTGGCGAGGGATGGCATAACAATCATCATGCGTTCGAGTTCTCGGCGAGGCATGGACTCGAGTGGTGGCAGCTAGACGTTACTTGGTATCTCATTAGGTTTCTTGAAGCTATTGGTTTGGCCACTAACGTTAAGTTACCTACCGAATCTCAAAAGAAGAGAATGGCTTTGGTCTCTGATCCTTAATGTCCTTGCAATATTTATGTTATTAGACCTTTACTAATTCTCTCAAACTCTGCTCCTTCTGCATGCCCTGTGATTTCCTTTTAAATTCCAAAACCAGTCATTCTCTTATGATAACATTTCAATCTACTTTTAACACTTTAACTTAAATCATATATCTTTCTCATGATCGGTGATTTCTTTAGCAACCTCGATCTATGAAAAATATGAACTCTTTAGGTTAAGTACATTGAGGGTTGAATGAAAATTAGTCATGTAACCAATTGTCTTAGCTCAATTGGTAAAGATCCTAGGCGAAGCTTAGAGGTCGCCGGTCCGAGTGCCACTTGAGACGAAACTAATATTACATGTTGTGGTTTTGAGACTGGGAGGATTACGGACTTCGGTTCAGAACCTCCTGGTATTCAAAAAAAAAAAAAAAGTAGTCATGTAACCTACAGATTAGGGAAAAAAAAAAATACTACTAGAATCATTTAGAAACTCTTCTTCGGAATTATTCTATGTGTTCTACGTAGGGAAAAAAAAAACTAAAACTAAAAGTAGTACTTTTGAACTTCTCCATCTTTATTTTCCCGGTTTCAAAATGTATATGTTAATTTTAAAGAATCTTGTATATAACGTTTTAAAACGAGATGTGATATTTATCTAATTTCTACTTTTGAAAAAAATAATTTCGACAAAAAAGCAAATGCTGTGTTAACATATACATGATTTTTAAATAAGATAAATGACACAGTATGTTAATTGATTTTTGAAATATTATATATCTTTCTTTGTGCCGTAGCTTGGCATTGGATTCTTCTACAATAAAGAAGAAGGTAGGCATTTGTTTGCAAACACACGTACATATTTGTTTTGAGAAAGGTTGAAGGTATAAGATTACAGAACGGAAAAACAGAGTACACACTACAAGACATATTTTATTAGATTACAAGGTACCATAACATCTAGATAAGCTTTCTTGTCGTGATCACGGGAAAAAAAATCCGGAATTGTAAAAGGGTTAATAGTAAAAAATTTGTTTAGTTTAATCTTCTAAGAACCTTATCAATTGGAAAAAAAGTAAAAAACTTATGAATTTTTATTTTGTAGACGTTTTAATCTTCAACTTACAAAATATCATTTAAGAAAAGTTTTGCGTTGACTTAATTAAATGGATAACTTGTATTGACTATGCCATATGAGACACGGTGTTAAATCGAGAGACAGATCACGTTAACGTTCCGTCAGTAGCTTCCATTAATCAAAACGATGTTGTTTCATTTTTACCAAAAATCATCAACTTTCAAATTGTAAATGTTTTTTTTTTTTGGGTCATCTGAGTATTATACAACCATCACCATAACAGGTGAGGAAAGGTCCACAAAACAGAGTTTGAAAAACTCGAAAATAATAAATGACTAAAAAGAGCATACACAACTCAAAACCAAAACAAAAACGAGCACTGCTCCGTGGAAACTCAGCCGCGTACGAACAAAGTACCCTTCCTAATGGTGATCCGCTTCAAGAGTAGCATGAAGCCAGACAGGTCCTCTCACCGCTAGATAAGAAGGAACTCTTTGCTATCCTCCTCGCCGCCAAGTTCGCCTGTACTGATGAATGTTTGACATGGCAGGAACTAAACCTTTGGCGAATTCTGTGAAAACAATTCAACAAAGATCTATACTTTGGCATGTCGCGAGGATTATTTAAAGCTTCAACAGCTGCCACACACTGTGATCAGAGCTCAACATCAGTTAGACAAAGATCACAAAGACTCTGAGCTACCCATAGTAGACACCGAAGCTCAGCAACAGTTCTATTCTCAGCTGGAATAAATACGTCTCTAGCATGAAATCGAGTTTCTCCCTGATTATCTCTAAGAATCCGCGACCACCCCCCCCCCCTCCCCACAGACACACACATCTGTGACGCATCAACCCATGATTGCATTTTAGAATACCAATGCGAGGTTTTTTCCAGCTCTTCTTCCCAAACCCCTCAGCTCTGTTTTGAAAGCTCTCATCTTGGTTCTCATCATTTGTGTTCTTCCACTCCTCAGCATCCGCTGTTGGATTAAGCTTAGAATAGCTTGAGAAGGAAGCATCCTACCTAGTCCTAGGAGACTTAGGATTAGGACCATTCCTATGTGACTTAGGAATAGGTATTCTATTTTAGGAGTTCTAATAGAATTAGGAATTGTGTTTTACTATATAAGGAGATGCAAGGCTGTTGCATAACTTATGAGTTTGAGAGATTAAGAGATTGTGAGCTTTAGTTTTTGAGGAGTTTTCTAAAGTAATAAAGGTTGAGTCTTTATAATCTTGCATTCTCAATACTTCTAAATTCAATAAGTAAAATACAATACTTAAAGAACTAAACTTCAGAAAATGCTCCAAGGAACCGTCATTATACCAAAAACAAGAAAGGGAGTTCACTCTTCTCGTAGCAGTTTATGTTGATGACCTACTTGTCACAGAGATATCTTCAAAATCCGCAGCCCTAGGTGAAAGTATCGAAGAATCAAAACTGGTGAAGAAGTTTCTGAGTTGTGTGCCAAGAAAGAAATATATCCATATTGTTGCTTCTCTCGAGCAGGTATTGGATCTTAAAACCATCAGCTTTGAAGACATCGTAGGACGATTAAAAGCCTACAAAGAAAGGGTTTGTGATGATGAAGACCCACAGGAAGATCACAGCAAACTCATGAATGCAAACATGGAGTCACAATCACAATCAACGCAACCTAACTCAAAATTTCAAGGAGGAAACAGGGGAAGAGGGCGCGGAGGAAGGTTTAACAGTGGCCGAGGTGGTCAAGGTCGTGGACAACAAAACTACAACTACAAACAAGGGAGAAACATGTCCAGAGTTGTATGTTATCGCTGACATAAAACAGGGCACTTCGCACAAGATTGTCCAGACCTGTTACTTAAACTACAAGAAACACAAGAAGACAAAGAAAATGAAACACAAGACGCGGACGAATTAGTGATGCACGAAGTAGGCTTCTTCAATGAAAAAATGTTGTTCCCAGCAACTATGAGACAAACCCAGAGGATGAAATGTGGTACCTAGATAATAGCGCTAGCAACCATATGACCGGAAATCATATGTACTTCACTCAACTAGATAAAGCAATTACGAGAAAAGTAAGGTTTGGTGATGATTCTCGTATAGACATCAAAGGTAAAGGGTCAATCTCTTTTGTTGATAAAAACGGCAAGCAAAGAACAATGACGGATGTCTATTTTATTCCGGATTTGAAAGCAATATAATTAGTCTTGGACAAGCTACAGAATCGGGATGTGATATTAGAATGAGAGAAGACTACTTAACCTTACATGATCGAGATGGAAAACTATTGGTTACGGCAAAAAGGTCAAAGAACAGATTGTATAAAGTGCGCATGGGATTGAATAATGAGATATGTCTATAGCTAGAAACTATGAGCAACTCAGCAAAATGGCATGCGAAATAGAATTGGTAACAGGTATCCCAAAGCTTAATGCCGAGAAGGAACTGTGTGCATCATGTCTTCTAGGTAAACAAACACGGCAACATTTCCCACAAGCCGCATCGTACCGAGCAACACGCAGCCTCAAGCTTGTTCACGGTGATCTCTGTGGTCCCATAACACCAAACACTCCAGCTCAAAACAGGTATGTATTTGTCTTAATCGATGATTATTCAAGATACATGTGGTCATTACTCTTGAAGGAGAAGAGAGAGGCATTCTCCAGATTCAAAAAATTCAAGGCTATAATTGAACAAGAAACTGAAGAAAAGATCAAAACATTCAGAACAGATAAAGGAGGGGAATTTACTTCTCAAGAGTTTAATTCATTCTGTGCTGAGTCTGGGATCAAACGGCACTTAACAGCCCCTTACTCACCTCAACAAAACGGCGTAGTTGAAAGATGGAATAGAACTTTGATGGAGATAACTCGAAGTATCTTGAAGCATAAGAACGTTCTGAATTACCTTTGGGGAGAGGCAAGAAGACATGCAACCTATTTGATAAACAGAGTGGCGACAAGAGCTCTAAAAGATCGTATTCCGTACGAAATCTTGCGGCACAAGAAACCAAATATTGGACATTTACGAATATTTGGGTGTATTGCCTTTGCAAGGACTGAGTCTCTACACTTAAAGAAGCTGGATGATAGATCTAGAATGCTTGTTCACCTTGGGACTGAACCTGGATCAAAGGCCTATCGTCTCTATGATCCAACACATCAGCAAATTGTGGTGGGCCGAGACGTGAAATTTGATGAGACTAAAGGATGGAAGTGGATCTCGAATACTGAAATAAATCAAGAAAAAAACAGGAAGTTTTACTGTTGCTTTGGGAAAATATGGAAAGCACGGGATTGCACAAGAAGTTGAAACAGTGGAGGATGAGCTTGATAATATCGGAGGAAGCGATAAAAGCAATGAAGAGGCCTCTGACAGTGATGAAACTGGAATAAATGGAGGGCATGAGTTAATCCAACCCCAGCCACGAAGAACCTCAAGACAGAGTAAAACACCGGGTTACTTGAAAGATTACATTCTGTTGGCAGAAGTCGAAAGTGAACATCTCCTACTGATGCTCAACGAAGAACCCTGGAACTATGAGGAGGCCAAAGAATTAACAGAATGGGTTGAAGCTTGTGAGGAAGAAATCACATCAATAACAAAGAATAAAAACATGGGATTTGGTCGATCTTCCTATAGGCGTGACACCGATTGGTCTGTAGTGGGGTTTTAAGGTTAAGAAGAATACTGATGGTAGCACTAACAAATACAAAGCGAGAATAGTCGCAAAAGGATATGTTCAAAGACATGGCATAGACTTTGACGAGGTGTTCGCCCCGGTAGCACGTATAGAGACCATACGACTTCTTCTTGCTTTGGCAGCTTCTTATGGATTGGAAGTACATCACCTTGACGTGAAGAAAGCTTTTCTTCATGGGGAGTTAAGGAGAGAGTGTATGTAAGCCAACCAGAAGGATTTGTGACCAAAGGAAGCGAGAGTAAAGTTTACAAGTTAACAAGGCACTCTATGGTCTAAGACAAGCTCCGAGGGCATGGAACAATAAGTTAAATACAATACTTAAAGAACTAAACTTCAGAAAATGCTCCAAGGAACCGTCATTATACCAAAAAAAGAAAGGGAGTTCACTCTTCTCGTAGCAGTTTATGTTGATGACCTACTTGTCACAGGTTCATGCTTAAAGGCAGATGACGGAAAGAGTACGACTGGACATGTGTTCTATCTCGGAGAAAATCCAATTACATGGTGTTCGCAAAAGCAAGAGATGGTGGCGTTGTCTTCATGTGAAGCAGAGTTTATGGCAACCACAGAGGCTGCTAAACAAGCGATTTGGTTACAGGAATTGCTTAGTGAAGTGATGGGATCACTATGTGAGAAAGTTGTTATTCAAATTGATAATAAATTGGCAATTGCACTCATAAGAAATCCAGTGTTTTATGGCCGAAGTAAACACATACATACTCGGTTTCACTTCATAAGGGAGTGTGTGGAAAATGAGCAAGTTGAGGTTGAGCATGTGCCCGAGAATGAGCAAAAGGCGGACATATTGATGAAAGCACTTGGAAGAATCAAGTTCATTGAGATGAGAAGTCTCATGGGAGTTCAAGACGTTTCAAAATATGTTTTTAAGCTTAAGGGGGACAATGTTGTATTAAGCTTAGAATAGCTTGAGAAGGAAGCATCCTACCTAGTCCTAGGAGACTTAGGATTAGGACCATTCCTATGTGACTTAGGAATATGTATTCTATTTTAGGAGTTCTAATAGAATTAGGAATTGTGTTTTACTATATAAGGAGATGCAAGGCTGTTGCATAACTTATGAGTTTGAGAGATAAAGAGATTCTGAGTTTTAGTTTTTGAGGAGTTTTCTAAAGCAATAAAGGTTAAGTCTTTATAATCTTGCATTCTCAATACTTCTAAATTCAATATCCGCCAATGCCTGTGCAATCAAGAGATCCACATTACTAACCTCTGATGCATATAACATTGAGTTTTCCTGTTTCCATGTACCCCACAAAATCCAAGGGATTTCCTGGTGATACTCCTCTTCTACTGAAGATGACTCCATTAAACGTAGTAAATGATCCATGTGTCCATCAATCGAACCCAAGACTCCATTCTGAAACAAAGAAATTTTTGCAGTGTTCCAGACCTGTTTTGCGATCAAGCGTTCGAACAAGACATGGGCTATCGTCTCTTCAGTGTGACTACATAAAGAGCAGATTGCTGCTGCTTACATTCCATGAGACACTAAAAAATCTGCAACAGCTAATGCACCTGATAACGCTCTCCACATGAATAATTTAATTTTAGAGAGTGTCTTAATCTTCCAGACCTTCTCTTTAATCTTGTTTATACGCTGGGTAATTGCCGGTAATGGTTCTCCCCCAACCAATGGTTGTGCTACTAACCAACAACCACTCTTAACTGTATACTTACCATCCTTGGAGTAAGCCCAAATCCATTCTTCTTTCAGAGCTTTGTTTGGAGGAAACAACATGATTTGCTTTATATCCCCTGCCAAAAGCAGCTCTTGTAACGGCTCCATCTTCCATGTAGCATCGACACTAATGAGCTCCAACACTCTCAGCCGTAAAGTCATATGTCCAAGCCATCACCTATAGATTTCATTAGACCTTTCGACAGCAGCTCACTCCCAAAAAGAATGCTCCGCCAAGCATACAAAGGTCTTGTACCTGGAACAGCTTCCAGAAAATCTGAATCCAGATAGTATCTGGCCTTATACAAATGATTTAATAAGGTATGAGGTTCCGTTGACAAATGCCACGCTTATTTTGCAAGCAGAGCCTGGTTAAATTCTTCAACATCACGAAACCCCAATCCCCCATCAGCCTTTTACTTACACATCTTCTCCCAAGACACCCAATATATCTTTTTCTTCTCTTCCAAGTTACTCCAGCAAAAATGAGATATGGTATTAGTAATCTTTTGAAATTGATACTATGTCAAACGGAAACAAGACATGGCATAAACCGGAAATGCCATAGCCCCATATTTAATTAAACCTTCTTTCCTCCAAAGGAAAGTGTATAAGCATATCAGCCACTTAGCCGTGTTTTGAGTCTCTCAGTGATAAATGCAAGTAAATCCCTCTTCGACCCACTAAAACACTCCGGTAAACTCAAATATTTCCATGTACCTCCTTCTTGAATAATGCCCATATAGCTCCTAAAATATTTCTCATGAGAGGATCAATTTTACCGCCATATGTGATGAAAAATTTCTGAAAATTTATTTCCTTTCCTGAGGCATTACCATATAGTTAAGCAATGTAGAATCTCTTTACCTTCCTTAAAGGTTGCTCGGCACAAAAATAAACTATCGTTTGCAAAAACTAGTTGTTGAATCGAGGGACTACTACTTGAAACTTGCATTCCAGAGATCTTTCCTTCCTCTTCCGCTCTCTTCATTATGTGTAGTAAGGGTTCTGCACACAAAATGAAGATAAATGGCGATAATGGATCCCCTTGTCGTAATCCATGCTATGGTAGAATAAACCCATGAGCTCGACCATTCAGCAATACCGAATATGTTACAGACCTTATGCAAGCCACAATCTATGTTATCCACTTACAATCAAAACCCAACCTCTTAAACAATTCCTCCAAAAAATCCATTCCACCCGACCATAAGCTTTTGACATATCTGTCTTAAGGTCCATAAAATCCTCATTGCATCGGGGGTTTTTTCTCAATGCATGTACCATCTCATGAGCAATCAATATATTATCTGAAATAAGCCTACCCGAGATAAATGCTCCTTGTGTTTCTGATACAATTTCTGGTAGGAACTGCTTCAGTCTTTTGCTCATCACTCTTGATACAATCTTATAAGCCACCGACCATAAGATGATCGGTCTTAAATCTGCCATCTTGGTCGGGTTAGTATTCTTAGGAATAAGACAGATTTGCGTAAAATTCCACTCCTGCGGCAAAACCCCACTCTCGAAAAAACTCTACTTCCCTTATGACTTACTCACCAACAACATCCCAATAAGAATGAAAAAATTGTCCCGTTATCCCATCAGCCCCAGGTGCTTTGTTTCTCTTTATCCCAAATGCAGCCTCTCAAATTTCATCAATTTTTATTTTCTTCGTGAGTTCTCTATTCATTGTCTCTGTAACTCGCAGATTCATGCTGGTAAGAAGTTCCGTCACATTAACCGGTTTAGTAGACATGAATAGAGACCACAAATAATCCACCGCTATCTCCCCTTTTGAGCCCTCCGTGAGCTGCTCCACCCCATCAGAGTTAACCAAAACCGGTATTGTATTTTTGAGCCATTCTTTTTTTTACACTCCTATGGAAAAAAATTGGTATTGAGATCTCCATCTCAAAACCACTGTTCCTTGCTCTTCTGCCTACAATATATCTCTTCGTCCCTATAAGCTTGGGCTAAGTCTCTTTTCATATCTTTAAGAAGAGCCATATTCGGGCTAAGCTTACTATCTTCTTCGTCAAGCTTCTCTTTCAGCTCGCATGTACGAGTTTTGGAATTACATTAAGCTCCATGCTTCCATTTTGATATCACACGTCAACAACTTGCTATTCGATCAATTAACGATTCGGAATTGCCATTGATACTGTTGTTCCAGCTGCTCTTAATCACTTCTTTGACTTCAGGCTTCTTGACCCATCTCTTATCGAACATCAAACGACCAGTGCGCGACAAATTATTATTTGCAAACCGAATCATAATAGGTCTATGATCTGAACCACTCTCCATATACTCCCCATGAACTCGAGGTAAAAGTTGAAACCAATCCGTATTACCTAAAGCACGATCTAGACAGCTCTGAATCCTCATGTTGTTCCTTTCACCAGCCCAAGAGAATTTATTTCCAGAACTTGGGACCTCCCGTAGCCCACAGTCCGATATCATGTTTCGAAAAGGTAGAAACGATGCTTCTTCACGCCTTGGACCTCCTAACTTCCCTGAGGTGTCTATCAATTCATCGAGGTCTCCAACTTTCAAAATGTAAGTGATTAAATGTCTTAGTTTTCATGGACTTTATGATTAAATGGTTAACTACCATTTAAGATACAACGTTAAATAGAGAGAAGAAACATGTTTACATGATAATACATATATAGAAAATATTAAACTATCATTTGTTTTTAAAGAAGGTAAACATGTGCGTTCGTTCACTATTTCTGCGGCATATATATGTATGTATGTATAAGCATTTTTTTTTCAAAAGGAATAAAATAAATTATAGAATTAAAAACAACTTACTAGACTTTTTTAGAAGGTTGCTCTTGTTGCTCTCATGCTCCAACGTAGGTTTTTTTAGATTTTTAGGGTGAGGTTAAAATTATAATCATGATTTTTTAGAAAATTGTCCATGGCATCTACAGAAAATTAATCAAACTAATAAGGATAAAATTATACTTCTATAATTTTTTTAGAATCTATGCTTTGGTAAAGCTCTTTTGAAAAACATTGGACTATAGAGCATTTAAAAGCTATTTATGCTCACTTTCATGCTCAATATTAAGCATACTATTGGGCCTAAAATATACTTACACCTACGATATTCTTGGAGACCAAGTCAGAATATATTATTGTAGGTCATAGATTTAATCCTCATATGTAATGTGTATATAAGCACAACTCCATTCATGAATATAATCAACACTTCGGTATGTTTAGCACGGTATCAGAGCTAAAGGTTTTTCTAAATCGTTTTTTTTGAAGTGTTATTCTCTTTCGTTTGGTTTAAAACAGAATTACTCGGATTACTCCTTATTCTCTTATACTATGGGAGATTCAGTGTTGCACTGCTTGGTTTATGTGGATAATCTGGTTATTGGTGGGAACGATCCGGATTTAATTGCAAAGTTCAAGGCCTATCTTCCAAAGTGTTTTCACATGAAAGATTTAGGACCTTTGAAATATTTTCTGGGACTGGAAATCTCTCGAAGTACTTCAGGTATTTATTTATGTCAACGCAAATATACACTTGATATCATCCCAGAGTGTGGTGTATTGAGTGCAAAGCCAGAGATGTCTCTTCGATTGAACAAAATCACAGCTTAGCAACAGCAAAAGTAGAGCTTTAATCCGATCCAGCTCAATATCGCCAACTTTTTTGGTCGCCTTTTGTATCTTGTTGTTACCCGACCTAAGCTGAGCTATGCAGTACATACTCTCGCTCAGTTTATGCATACACCGCGTACTCAGCACTGGGAGGCAGCTCTGCGGGTCGTTTGGTATCTCAAAGGATCTCTAGAACAAAGTGTTTTTCTTAGGTCCACTTAGGATCTTTCTCTAACAGCTTATTGTGACTCAGGCTGGAACAATTGTCCTCTTACACGGAGATTTCTCACAGGATATTTGGTTCAACTTGGTAGCTCGCTTATCTCATGGAAGACAAGAAAACAACGAGTCGTTTCTCGCTCTTCTGCCGAGGCAGAATCTCGATAAATAGCAGATACAAATATTAAACTTATTTGGATTCGGAGTTTCTTAAAATCTTTGGGGTTCTGCATAAACAACCGATACAGCTTTTTTGTCATAATAAAGCTGCTCTCCATATCGCCTCGAATCCGGTCCTCCATGAATGTACTAGTGATTACATCGTATTTGGACCCATTTTTACTATGGTTTTCATATTTTTTTATGAGAGATTGGCATGATTTCAAGGATAGATAAGCAATTATCGAGTATTGTTAGTATCAAAGAGGTTTTACAGGTTTAATGGGAAAATGACCAAAAGAGGAGCAAAATCCGTTTTAAGACATTTTCAGAGTACCAGAAGTTTGGCAACATTTGAAGACCTTTCCGTGAATAAAATTTGGAGTTCTTTATATCAATGGAAAGCTGGAAGAGTCAAGATTCACTTGGGATAAGAATCAAATTAATCCATTCAGCCGTTTGCAATATGCATCCCAAAGAGTAAAGACATATTGACTGAAGCCATCTCTCCACCACCTCGGTCACATAGCCTCGTGACCGAGGCCAGCCCTCTTGGCCACCTCAGTCACTACTACCCAAGCCTCGTGACCGAGGCCAGCCCTCTTGGCCACCTCAGTCACTACTACCCATGACCGAGGCCCGGCCCTTTGCCTCCACATTCACCAAAATGATGAGTTTAGCCTCCAAAATCCTAAAACCGACTTCTTGTACCTCAAAGCCTATAAATACTAAATCTTAAGACTAGGATTTCGTCTGACTCACCTGTGCTTCCTCACCAAACCCTAGTTCATCTTCATCATGATATCAGAGCCTTGCCACCTCATAAGGAGCCGCACCAGCCTTGTTGTTCGTAAAGCTTTTGGAGTTTCACCATCTATTTCACTAAAATCTCTGAATACTTTGTAATCTCTAAACCTTTATCTATATTCTGTGAATCACTTTCACCTTGCTTTGATGATTTCTTTGAACATGCTTGAGTGATTTACTTGTTGGGTTAAAGGGATTTAATCAAAGGGGGGGGGATATGATCTGTTTGTTTAAGTGGCGAGTTTATTGGAGTTGCATCATCGTCTATACTCTTCTTTCGGTCTGATATCTTTCTTAATGCATATAGTTAGCGTTATGAACTAGCTATTGATCTTAGGCATCTAGGTTATGCTATCTGCTTGCTTAGTTTTTTTGAACCTAGATTGTATGAGTATCGCGTCATAAAAAGTACATACCACTTAGTTATGTAGTTTTATGGACTATGCTTGAACCTGATTTTAATGCTTTGACATATGTGTTGTTGCCTGCAAAAGTTGAGTCTCAGGACATATAGATTTTAGCCAATTTTCTATATGGTAATAGGTTGATCGAACTTTTGTGTTTCATAGTCCAAGACTTAGGAATATACATGCATTACATGAATTTATCTTGAATTGTTTGATCACGGAAGCCCGGCGAACCCTTGAACACCCAACACTTTTATATTATTGTTTGAAACCGATTTTTTCATACTTGTTGCATGACACAACAAACCAAACACTTTTTATTATTGAGTTCTACCTTACTTGTTCCTCTTGATTTGCAAAACAACTTCTCTCTCTGTGGGATCGATATACCTTAAGTACTACAATTGATTGTTGTGCGCTTGCACCTTGTTGATTGTGTGTCCGAAGGAAAACTAGGAGAACAACGTCTCCGACACATCACTAAGCATATATAATCTTATTGCCATCATGGATCAAGTTTGAGATGCAGTAAAGGATGGATTTCTTGTGACAAATTACATTCCCACAAATTCACAATTGGCGGACATTTTAAGAAAAGTTCTTGGATGAAGACAGTTTCATTTTCTTTTATCCAAGCTGGGCATTCAAGACCTTCATGCTCTAGCTTGAGGGGGAGTATTGGGCCTAAAATATACTTGGACCTACGATATACTTGGAGACCAAGTCAGAATATATTATTGTATTTAGGTCATATACTTAGTCCTCATATGTAATGTGTATATCACAATATAATAAACAATTCAGTACGTTTAGCACATACTAATACGTCGTACCATTCAAGGCCTAAGAGATATATGTAAATTTAAATAATCGACAGTTCTGATTTGTGAAACTAATTAAAACTTTGCTATCTAAATGCTGGTTTAGTGCCGAAAGAGTAGAGACCAAAAGCCCATAACTTATTTGTTAACAGAAAAAGAAAATTTGTTTTCAAACCTTTTATTTGATGATGATAGTTATTAATCCAATAGGTCCACATTAAATATAGGTATAAAATATTGTTGAGAAAGCCAAACACATAAGGATTTTAACAAAGAACCCAACTAGAAAACCAAAGCATTTTTATAGTGAGAATTAAGGATGTGGTTTTCGCGTTGACCATAAACTTCACCTAGGTCTGTTTTTGGTGCTTATGTACTTCTTTGTAACGTTGGAAGATGTACGTTGAACATTTGATTGCTGGATATCTATTCATTTAACACGATACAACCATAAACATCTTGAACACATTGTTATTAGTCGAAAGTCTTAATGTAACAAAGTGAATATATTAAAGCCTTGGCAAGGTTGTTTTTGGACTGGCAGGTAGGAAGACACTCTATTAAAAATTTGTGGCTCGGTAACACGAAGAGTGGAATCTGCGATAAGAACACTTTAATTTAATAAAAGTGTTTATGTAGTTTTCTGAATTCACCTACAAACATGTTCAATAAAAATTAGATTTTCGAGAAATGATATCAATGACATTTAGCATATGGCTAAAATTCTTCCACTATTTAGTAAGAGACTTACGGAATATCGGTGCTGCCCATTCCCAAGTACCCGATGCAATATAGATCTGTATGGTTAACAAACACGTGAAAGAAAAATCTCATGACAAAAAGTTGTACTTGCAGTTCATAATAAATTTAACTTAGAGTAGGCATGGGTGTTTGGGTGACAGTTCGGGTTCGGATTGTGTCTTCTGGATTTTGGGTATGTTGGTTTTAAGGGTCTAGAATCCATTCAGGTAATTAGAAATTCTGATTCGTATTCGATTCGGGTACCTGAAATATTAGAAAAAACTAAGTAATGGTTAAAGTTTTACAAATATAACTAAAATATTTTGGATATTTTGGTAATTTTCGGTATTCTGTTAGTTTGGTCTAAAAATAACTTATATTTTCAGATTTATAATTGTAATTTTGGGTAACTATGTTATACTAAATTTAAATATAATTAATATTTTGGATATATAATTATATTTAGGGTACCAATTCGTTTTTTGGTTCAATTCAGGTTCTGCTTTAGTTTTTCGGATCTACAAATTTTGGATCCATTCAAATATTTTGTCAGTTTTGGTTCAGTTCAATTTTTTTTTCTTTTTCAGATCGGTTTAGGTTCAGTTTTTCGATTTCAGGTATTTTTCCCATGCCTAAGCTAGAGAGGAAGAGGTCACATGTGCGAAGCCTTGGGAAAATTAAGCTAGAAAAATCAATATTTGAAAAGGCCGTTACTCCAACGCTCCAGCAAATCACCAATATTCACAATAAAGGCACTGTAGGTGAAATCAAACATATAACTCTACTAAAACTGAACAATATAACGTAACTAAAAAATTTGCTAAGGGAGACAGTGTAACAAAAACAAAAAATAAATCGTTATAATATGTACCTTTTAATCGACGGTACATATTCCCACTTTTGAGGCTAAGCATCTTTATCTTTGCATATCTGCAATTAGGTATTATCAAGTTTTTAGAATAACCCCGTCGTATCAGAAGTTGTATAATAAGACTAGCAAAAAATATGCAATACCTGAAGTCCCATTACATCATCGGTAGCTAGAAGAATCATCATTCCATAATCAGAATGTGCTCCACATGCATATATTCCTTTGGAGGGATCAGACAATATCCCTAAACTGTAACAAAAAGAAGGAACACGATGTTTAATGAGGATAAGTAAAGCATTATAACATATAATGATATAAAGCTAATGTGATTAAGAAAATACATCACCTTCATAGTGAAATAGGTTCATATTTGCAATTGGATTTCCTAGCATCTCCGGTCCATCAAAGTAATCCACATCCAAGTCGAGCGCCAAAGCAATTACCCTTGCAATAGACTTTCAAACCCTCCTGATCATGCATAATGGTTCATCATACAAAATATAAAGTAATATGTAAGGCCGCTTATATAGTACAAGTTCTTCATATTTATTACATTGTCAATGGAACTTAAGATGGCTATCCATAAATTTTGACATGATATTGGAGTTGGGACTTCTAAATATTGCTTTAAAGGTTTATTTATTTATGTTCATGCATGAGTAAGCTTTAACCTTGTACAAACACAACGCGTATGTAGGCTTAATTATTACCCATATTTAGAAGGAATACTGATGATACTGTAACCGTAAATGGAATTCTACTTTATATATGTAGAGATTGGAAAGAGAGAGATGTCAAATTCATTGGAAAATAGAGATCGTTTAAGTCACACGTTTTCTCACTAATAATTATAAAAACGTTAGATAATATTTCATCAGTCATTGGCCATTAACAAAAAATTCCACCTAATTTTCCTATTTACAAACCTAAAGAAAAAAAATAAACATATGAGAGTATGAGACTTACAATGCTTCTTAATGATATTTCTCCATGGTCTCCCGCCATCCGGGCAAAACATCTACCAAAAACATAAGTGTTTTTTTTTTTGTCAACAAACATCTGAATTAAACTAACAAACAAAGATTCGACAAAAACAAACCAGGGTTAGGCCAAATGTTGGAGCTATAGAATGACTTATCCCAATCGGTACAATCTTTGGGACCTTCCATTCCAATCGTAAAACCCTCTTTGTAATCCCCTAAAAAATCTCATAAGTTACAACAAGAGTGAGAAACATCAACAAAATTTCAGACTAAGCAAGTGAAAAGCTGATAAGACTAACCCTGAACTTGGTTTTTAGGATCTAAGCGAGATTCATGGATTGGTGCATAGCCTCGATGCTTTTCGTTTCTTCTAAAGGAAGAGCGAAGAACTTCTTGCTCTGCTCGAAAGCCTCTTCCTTCAACTCCTCACTCATACCGTGATTTATGACATAGAAAAATCCACTGTCCAAACATGCCTGGGAAAAATGGAAATAGCTCACGACGATAAATCAATGTTTTCACTGAAGTTCTTATATAAAATGATCAGAGCGTAATCATTTTTTGAAAAATATATGGACATATACCTGCTTGAGCAAAACAGCTAATTGATGAAGATTAGAGTTGTCAAGATCTATACAAGTAAGAGAAGAAACATTGAGTTTTATTCTTCATCTCTATCTCACTCTCTGTCCTTAGGATGAGAGAGAGAATGGCGTTTTATTAATAGGCGCTCTTTCTCCACGTTTCAATTGGGAAATTATTAAAATCCTTGGCATAATCTAAATAGAAGACCAAAAAAATCAAAACTTAAAAAAAAAAAAAAAAAGAAGACTATAAATCTCTATAGGCCAAGAAGTTGTTGGGTGTTGGGCCCTAAAGTTTGGCTTATGTATCTTATGCTATGGACATGGCATGTGACTGGTAAGTGGTAAGGACTTGAATGGCAATAGTTGATGGAGTGGTTTTTGGATTTAAATTTTTCTAAAATCTACTTTATAGTCATTTAAGATTTTTTTTAAATGTGGATTCCCTAAAAAAAATAAAAAATCTGGATTTTGATGGTTATATCGTAGTTTTCTACATTAGAGAGACGTTTTACTTCCTCTCTCCATTTTTCATTACATTTTTCTTTTTTAAATAGGTACATATTCTATAATACTAGAAATGCTCTAACCAAACATCTATATTTTAGCTAATTTCATATTTTCTGAACCTAAAATAAAAAAAAATTTCTTTTCATCTCATATTATGAAAATAAGCACAAAATAAAATAACAATATTACAAACATTAGGAAAAAAAAAGTTAAACAAGGGCAAATGCAAAAATAATTGCCCGAAAGAAGACGTTGAACCATCCAGCACATACTCATGGCACGAAAATTACAATGTTGAAAACACATAGAGAAACGAAGGTTATGTCGTCGCGGGTCACCAACGATGGAGTTTGCCACCGGAAGGAACTCTAATATTTTCCACCCAAGTTTAATTCCACATTACCTGGCACTTATGTATTGGGCAATAAGCCAGAATATATTGACCCAAATAATATTAAAAGATAAATATGGTTAGTAAAAAATAACAAAAGACAACTTGAATAGGAAACGAAAATTTTGAAATTTCTATAAATTTATAATATTGGATGTTAACAAAACCATTTTGTGATAGAAATATATGTATAGTGTAAGAAACCATATATTTTCCTGGTCAACAATTCATGGTCCATTAAGAATGCATTATCTTTTACTATCCTAAAAAGGTCTGA
Organism: Cardamine occulta; assembly: GCA_028015245.1. NCBI lineage: Eukaryota > Viridiplantae > Streptophyta > Magnoliopsida > Brassicales > Brassicaceae > Cardamine > Cardamine occulta. The sequence continues at coordinate 8,048,955 of CM051371.1, forward strand.
AAAATATGTTAATAGTTTATGCTAAAATTACTATATAACTTTAAAATTTTTAATTTCTTAAATGTCTCTCTATATATTATTTTGATAATTGCTAACACATATCAACCTGTTCAAATAAAATCTATTGAAATTTAATATTTTCTTTACATATCAACATTTAGAGATAGAAAATTTCCATTAGTGGTAAAATTATCTGGAGATATAGTTGGTGCAATGAAATGTGCTGGTGGATCTACTTCTTACGAATACTAAAACAACCCCAAAATAAGGATTTTAATATGACTTTATCCCCAAAAAGCATGGATAAAACTACTATAAAATTTTAGGAGCCTTCTCTTTCTGTCATTAATATTTTTGTGAAAGATTACATATCATAAATAGTTCTTACAAAATCAAAAGAAAAATAAAACATAGCCACCAGAAATGTCGAAGCACATCGCACCACAGCCGCCGAGACCTCTGGTGAAGCAACACTCGTGGTCTCCAGACTTAACTCGCGACGAGGCTTGGCTACGGAAGAAAAAGAAACGTCCATTGGATCATTTTCGTCGCTGCAAGAGTGTCACAAACGATGATATTGAAGAGCTTAAAGGTTGCTTCGAGCTTGGGTTTGGGTTCAAGCCAGATTCTCCTGATTTGAATCCAAGGCTCTCCGATACAATTCCCGCTTTGGATTTGTACTGTGCCGTTCAGAGACAGTATAGCAACCATTTGTCCCGAACATCGTCATTTGCGTCTGACGCCAGCAGCTCAAACAGCACTACGACGATCGTTAACAAAGGTATATTAGTTCGAGTTCTTGATTTTGCTTTTTCTAAGTTTCCATTTGTTTTGACGATCTGAAGGTGGTTTGAAAAGGTGATGATCGGAAGACGATGAAGCGGAAGCTCAAACAATGGGCGCAGGTGGTCGGGTTTTTGGTGCGTCACTCCTCTGGGAAACCAAATTGATGTCAGAAGAATGGCATTTTTGTGATATATCATTAATAAAAAATTCGTGTTTCGTGTTTCGTATTTCGACTGTTACTCAGTGAGGTTTTTGAAGTAACCTAATAAATGGATAATACATTGTCTTGCCAAAGTTAATGTGAACCAAAAACAAACTTATCAATGTCATTTTTATTATGCTCCATAGGAATAAATCATAAACTCATAATTGCATAACCTACTCCGTCATGTGAGATGAAGAAGATGGGAAAATAACTGCAAATGATTATATTATTTGTTATCGTAATTGAAAACAAACAAACAATTTTGGTAGAAATGTCTAAGTTTTCGAATCTTAATTTTATATCTAAACAAAATGATTTATATCGTCTATGCAACCAAACAAATCATACTAAAACATGGTTACAAAAAGAGTTTTGTGCAAAACGTGTACAGGTCAACCCTATAAAGTTGAAAGTTACCCGCTAAATAGGTCATGCGTATATCGTCGACATGTCTTCATTTGACAATGTTAAAAAACTAACAGAATAAGCAATACGACATGTTGTTTTGTTGCAAATGTTGTTGTTTTTTAGTGGACAAAACAACCAGATTTTCAATTTATCATAAATTATTTTTAACAAAATAATCATCTAATTATGTAACTCTAATTTCACAAATTAATCACCAAAATCTGATGAAGACTAGCTTTTAATAATAAAACACCATAAAAAAAATCAAAATATCTGTAGAAGAACAAAAAAAAACAGATAAAGAAGAAGAATGTCGAGATGTAAGATCACCAAATCAGCCAAACCCATAGCCATAGCACTCTTCAACTTATTCTTCTATGATCTCACACACTTCACTAGCTCCATTCTTTCTCCATTTGAAGCTTGAAGATCCAAATGAAGAACATGAAGATGAAGAAGAAAAGTTTTGAGACTAACAAGATCTAGGTAAGACACGCTGTGTCTGAAGGTATCAAGGCCGTCACAAATGTCATCAGCTCTTGAATTGTGAATCTCGTTGAATTGAAGATTTGGGGAAGAAGTTGTAAAATTAGGGATTTCAGATTGAGTTGTTGTTAATTCGATTTCTGTTTTTAAATTTGATTTCTATTTTGTTTTCTCTTGAGTTTTTTGGGTTCAATTTTCTGGGTTCCATCGACAACAGACACAATAACAATTTTCTGGGTTCAAATTTTGGATTTTAATTTATGCAATTTCTGGGTTCAATTTCTGGATTTTAATCATAAGATCTAATGTATTGTCAATGTCTTTTTACTTTGATCCGAGATTGAAGACTAACTTTCTGTAATTCTGAAACTTTTTATTTGATTATGGTAATGGTGGCGTGACGGTAACTACTTGCTCAAATGTTGACAAACACTAACTTTAATTTAATCCCTAATTTAATTTCCCCCAAATCTAAACCTAATTTTAGATTAATTAAAAATCATGACATTTTTTCTTGTGGAAAAAAACAACATTTTCAGCCAAACATCATGTAGTTTCAAACAAAACATCATGAAGTTTTAAATCACCAAAACGACATCGTTTTGATCATTTCGTTAGTTATTTAACATTGTCAAATGGAGGCACTTCGACAAAGGGTCAGATTTCTTGAGACTTTGGCTGCCTAGTCTGTTTGTCTGAGACAAAGAGAGACTAGGGTCGCATGGTTTGATCACAAAAGATCAAGTCTGTGACACGTGGTATCAGAGCAAGGTTCGATCAAAGGCCAGCGATGTACTGAAAAATGGTGGGACGTAACGAGGAAGATGTTATCGTTGATAACAACGGTGCAAACATCAATGAGCAGGAGGCCTTTGATGTAAATGTGCCAAAGAGGAAGCCTGACAATAGTAGGGTTCGAGATGAGCTTGGATCCCTGGGCGTTGCGGTGAGTGACATGACGGAGAGGCTCGAGCTGTCGAGCACTCCACCACCAAACTCGAGAACATGATGTTCACCGAATTTGGTAGGATGAAGGAGAACTTGGGTGGAATTGATACACAATTCATCCAACTAGAAGAGAAGGTGATAGGAGCAGTCCAAGAATTGCAAGTGAGCATCGAGGCGATGCAAGAAGACCTTACACTGAGCAAAAAGGCGGTTGCCAATGGGGGTACTAGCAATGCTGGAGCGGGTAGAGTTGAGTACCCGAGACCATCATGCTTCGATGGGGCTTGTGATGCCAAGGAAGTTGAGAATTTTTTTTGGTAAATAGAGCAATACTTTGAAAATCTCGGGCTTGGAGATGAGTTGGCAAAGATCAAGGCAGCCACATCCTATCTCACGGATACGGCTATGCTGTGGTGGCGGAAGTGCCATGCGGATATGGAACGAGGTACATTTCAGATAGACACGTGGGAAGCATTGAAGAAGGAGCTTAAGTGACAGTTCTATCCTAATAATGTCATATATATGAGGCAAGAAGAAGTTAAGGAACTCCGGCAAAAGGGTATGATCCGAGATTACGTCAAGGAATTCACTACCCTTGTGCTGCAGATTCATAATCTTTCCAATCAAGAATTGGTGTTCCATTTCATTGATGGACTTCAAGGATGGGCGAAGAACCAGTTGCAACATCGCGGTGTCAATTTGGTGGATGAAGCTATTACGGTGGCCAAGTCATTTTTGGATTACTTTTCCCTTACTCAACATGATGCGTTCAAGAAGAAGATGGTATCAAAGGGTGGAGGAGAAAGGAAGGAACAATAACCGATTTACACTCAGAACCAAGGAAAGAGCCCGGTAAAGGAGGACTACGAAGCTTAGAAGCGCTCTTTCGTCCCGAGAAGCGCTTGTTACGTGTGCAAAGGACCACATCCGGCGAGGGATTGTCCAAAGCTTAAATCATTATCCGCTCTCGTCGAGCAAGAGGAGGTCGATGCTCCTGAGGATACGAGTATGATGGGGTCGTTACAACTACTCAATGCTCTTATGACTACTCTAACGTCAAAGAGAGCAAGTAAGGGATTAATGTATGTGGACGTTAGCATCAACGGGCGAGCAACTCTCGCGATGGTTGACACTGGTGCAACACATAAATTTATCTTGGAAGGAGAAGCGAGGACACTGGGTCTTACATGGATAAAGGGAGATGGTTGGCTCAAGTCCGTGAATGCCAAAGCCCGACCACTCCATGGTGTTGCACAGGTTGTCGAGCTGAGTGTTGGAGTTTGGAGAGGTACGGAAATGATTTCCGTAGTACCTATGGTTGATTTCAAGGTTGTGTTGGGCCTTGAATTTCAAAGGCAAGTTTCAGCGATACCAGTGGCCGCCCTTAGCACTGTATGTATCCTTGAGAAGGGTTCAACGTGCATGATTCCCACCATGAAAGTTTCGAGTAAAGAGAATGGCAAATTTAAGAAACTTTCAACTATGCAACTTTTCAAGGGGATAACGAAGGGCGAGCTTACGTATCTACCGTGTCGAAGTTGGATGATGAGTTTGGAGAAGCATCCATTATCCCAACGATGATAGAGGAAGTCTTTGAGCAGAACAAGGACATGATGCCGGCGAAGCTATCAGAGACACTACCACCTAGGAGAGAGGTGGATCATCGGATCGAGTTGGAAGTCAGAGCTAAGCCATCCACTATGCCGCATATCGTATGGCTCTTTTCAAGCTCACGGAGTTAAGAAAGCAACTTGATGAGCTGCTTACAACGGGAATGGTAAGACCATCAAAAGCTCCTTATGGTGCTCTGGTGTTGTTCCAAAAGAAGCATGATGGGTTTTTGTGGATGTGTGTGGACTAGCTGGTGTTCAATAAGGTAACCATCAAGAATTGTTATCCAATTCCTTTGATAGCAGATCTATTCGATAGGTTGGGTGGTGCTAAGGTTTACACCAAGATGGACCTATAGAACGGTTACTATCAAGTTCGGATTGCGGCAGGTGACAAACCCAAGACCACGTGTGTTACCCGATACGGTTCATTTGAGTAGCTGGTTATGCTTTTCGGGCTCACAAATGTACAATCCACAATCTGCACGACCATGAACCAGATCTTCCAATCCTATCTAGATCGGTTTGTGGTAGCGTACCTTGATAACATTGTCATCTATTCTGATTCCATGAAAGTACACGTCAGCCATTTGCAAACAATGTTCCAGGTTCAGCTAGAGAACAAGTTGTATGTCAAGCACGATACATGCACGTTTGCCACGTAGGAAGTGCAACTCTTAGGGCATGTCAATGGGCGTGGGAAGCTCAAGATTGACAATGCCAAGATATCTGCAATCACGGATTGGGAGGCACCAACCAAAGTACTAGAGTTATGGTATTCCTTGGACTTGTCAACTATTATTGGCGGTTTATCGAGGTTTACTCAAAAAAGGCAGCACCATTGACCGATCTTCTCAAGAAAGAGAAGACATGGGATTGGTCGGATCAATGCAAGGAGGCATTCGAAGAGCTTAAGGCTGCAGTTATGCGGGAACTGTACTTGTTCTTCCGGATTTCACCAATCCCTTTGAAGTACAAACTGATGCTTCCGACTTTTCTATTGGTGGTGTACTTATGCACGAAGGGCATACAACAGCATTCGAAAGCCACAAGCTGAATAATATAAAACAGCGGTATACGGTTCAAGAAAAGGAGATTATGGCCGTTGTTCATTGCTTACAAGTTTGGTGGCACTACCTTTAGCACCCCCGAACCGCTCTATAGCCAGTCAAGCCAAGTAACGATTCCGAGAGCGGCAACATGAACGATCAAGGATCAGTTCAATCGTGACCCGGAGTCTCCCTTTGTTAACGAGAGCCATTCCTCGATCATTCACCCATTTGACCACAAGTTTTGGCTTTGCAACCATCCACCCATAGCCGCCCGTTGCGCTAGTCCGGACAAAATCCTTTACCAGTACCCTGCTTGAATGCTTTTATAAGAAAAATAAGTCACTTTATTACTTAGTATAATACATGTGCCAACAAGACAATACGGAGAATAAACAACCAGCTAGGTTGTTAAAACCATTACCCATACCGGAGAGACCTTGGGAATCTGTTTCCTTGGATTTCAACAGCACTTTACCAGATTCCGAAGGGTATGGGTCAATCATGGTGATCATTGACCAGATTTCAAAGTACATGATGTTTGTAGCCTGTCTAAGAGACTGCACGGCAGAAGGGGCAGCTCGGGCATTTTTCAAGAACGTGGTTAAGTTCTAGGGGCTGCCGAGAAACATTTTAAGTGACCGAGATCCTCGAGTTACTGGAAAACTGTTGACAGAGTTGTTCAAAACCCTCAGGACTGAACTTAACTTCTCAACAAGTTTCCACCCCCAAACAGACGGTCAGACCGAACGGGCAAACACCTTATTGGAATGTGATCTTCGGCATTTTGTGAGTGCAAATCAAGAAGACTGGGAAAAGTTGCTGGACATAGCTCAATTCTCTTACAATCTGCGACAGAGTGAGGCGACAGGTAAGAGTCTGTTTGAGCTTGCCACCGGGCAACAACCAGCGACTCCCCATGTGATGGCCATGACGCACAATGAGACACGGAGTCCATGAGCTTAAAAGATGGCCAAAAAATGGGACGATCATACCGATTTTGCTAAGATTTGCTTGGAGAAATCTCGCAAACGGATGAAGAAGTGGGTCGATGACAAGAGGTATCCACTAGAGTTCAAGATAGGTGATCAAGTATTGATGAAACTCCTTCTCCAGCAGTTCAAGATCTTTCTGAGTATGCACAAGGGTTTAATCCGGAGATAGAGGGACCGTTCGTGGTAGCGGCCAAAGTGGGTAAGGTATCTTACAAGCTTGATCTACCCGACACTTTGAAGATTCATCCAGTCTTCCTCGCCGGCATGCTAAAGCCATATCATGAAGACGTCAAAGACAAAAGCCGGAGGCATTCCACACGAGCACGGCCAATCGTGACCAAGTCTTATGACAAGGAGATTGGAGAAGTGCTCTCATCAAAGGTTGTCTGGAAGCATGGTGTTCCTCGCCAAACACACTTCCTTAATAGGTGGAATGGTTTACCAGTTTTGGAGGCAACATGGAAACGAAAAGATGACTTGTGGCAGTTCAAGGAGCATCTTAAGACATTCACGACGACGAGGGCGTCGCTGAAATAGGTGGAGGAGAATGTCACGACCCAATTACTTTCAATATGCCTATGGGCCGGACTATAAGGTTACACTCCCTTTACTTAGAACTTTATGGGCTTTACTTTCATTTTAGTGTTTGGATCCATCTCTAGAAGCTTCTCCACGTTTTTGCCAAGTATCGAAAAATATCTCTCAAGACTTTGTCACTAAGTCATATCCCTACAAATCTGCCATTCACTTAATGAGATCCTCCATCAGATCCCTTCAAATCAGCCCACATTTATTTGTATCTTGTGTTTATGGCCATATCTTCAATATCGGCCGTTAGATCAGTTTAATCTCCACTATCCATTTTGGAGGTATTTTTGTATAAATAGGGGGAGAGATCCTCATTTGTAATCATCCAGCATTTTTATCAATATCAGAGCAATTCAGTATTCATTTGTCTTTTTCCCGATTTTTCTTTTTTTCGGAGTTTTTTTCTCACAAAATGTCGGATTACTTGAGAGTTATGCTGCCTAGTCTGTTTGTCTGAGGCAAAGAGACACTATGGACGCCCGGTTTGATCCCAAAAGATCAAGTCCGTGAACCAATGCTATGATAATTTTCACCATGCACTTTAAAACAGAAAAGACCACCAGAATTTAGTATTGAATAATCTACATCAGCACTCATGGAACACATAGAAAGCATGGCATTATAAATTCGATTTTTTTCTAAGAATAAGGGATCAAACAATAAGCTTTTGAAGACATCGGGAGGTTCTTCAATCTTAGGAAATTTTACACGTCCTTGTTTACAACAAATAGTAAATAGAGGTCGTTTTGTATTACGATCATTTTCTTAGTTTTCAACAGGCCACACTAAAGCATTACAATCACCACATCTTGTTAATTGTTTATGCTGAACTTTTTTTGATGGTTTTTTTTTCTGCATTCCTAACAATAAGCATAATATTTTACATTAGAAGATGAAGATATTAGTATAATTTTACAATAGCTCGGACTGGAAAGTCAGACAATTCATGTCTGAACTTACTCAATATGTTAATTTCATACCTGAACTATACTCTCCAACTTTTTCATACATAAACTTATAAAAACTTTTGAATCTCATACCTTAATTTACAAAATGGAGCCAATATATACATTTTACTTAACACTATTAACTTCGTGTTAAATTTCGATGACGTGGTATGCCACATGTAATCCACGTCACTAATCGAGTCTCATGGGGGAACTATGGAGAAGATTAAAAACTGTGTAATCTGAGATGGGCAAATATCCTTAACTAGAACAATTGCTCTATTGATTTTCTAGGCTTCTATAGAAAGAGATAGGAGAAAAGAGAAACGAAGAGGAAAAAAAGAGAAGAAATAAAGTATTAAGGTATATATATCTTGTGTGTAAATAATAACAATAATAATTGTCATAGCATAATTGTATTGAGCAGAACTTTTCATGTTAAAAGGTCATGAGTTCGAGTCTTATAATCAATACAATTTTTTCTGTCGTTAGTGACGTGGATTACGGCATGCCACGTCATCAAAAGTTAACACAAAATTCACGGTGTTAAATAAAATGTATATATTGACTCAAGTTTGTAAATTCAGATATGAGATTCAAATTTTTTATAAGTTCATGTATGAAAAAACCGGGAGTATAGTTCATATATAAAAACCGGGAGTATAGTTTACCTTTATTGTTTTTTTCCCCTAACATTTGGGTATATGTTCGTTTTTTAGAATCTGCTAAACATAAGACATAATAAAAATTCAAACAACTATATGATAAATAATGATTTAAATTAATTTGCACCATTTATTAAACTAAATAAACCTTTAAATGGTGGTATCTGGGAAGTTCTTCCATTTTCTTCTGCTTTTTCAATATCCATCATCATTTATAGGGATTCTAATAAGCAGAAGCTGAAGTTTATCTCTTTTTAATAAGCATAAACTGAATTTGATAGCTATTTCTCCTCCATTAATATGCAGATCATTGAATTCTTTCTATCATTATGCCCTAGATATTACAGTATTTAGCCTTGCTCAAGCCTCGTTCCTAACAAGTATTGCCCAAACATGTGCCTTCACTTACTAGAAGAGGTACAAAAGTTAGTTATTGATGTGAATTTATCATCTTGCGACATTACTAGATAAGCCTTAATAAAGGAAAATCCATGCAGAAATTTGAAGTTTATATTTCATGCTGCCCAGCCAGCAAGATGAACAAGTTAATCATCATCACAAATTCAAATATCCAACATTTATATGACATGTCTTACGTAGGCTACATCGGACCCCATTTTCCCAATTTAGAAACTAAACAGAATACAATCATATAATGTGTCGTCCCTTTCTTTTGGGTTTTAAGAAAACTTAAAACACAAGTGCCTTACTCGAGCCTCCATCCCATCAAGTGTTGCACAAAAATGTGCCTTCACTGATCATAAGAGGTACAAAAGTTACGCATAAAGTCTGTCTTAGGCAACATCGGAAGTCCTTAAACAAGCCTTATTGCAAGTCATTTATCTCCTTTCAATAAGCAGAAACTGAAGTTTATATCTCCTTTCAATAAGGAGAAGTTAAAGTTTAGATCTCTTTTCAATAAGCAGAAACTGAAGTCGATATCTATTTCTCCTCCTTTAATATGCAGATCATTGAATTCTTTCTATCATTATGCCCCAGATCATTGAATATTTAACCTTGATCGAGCCTCGATCCTAACAAATGCTGCACAAAGATGTGCGATCACTTACTAGAAGAGCTACAAGAGTTAGACTGTAACATCCGTGTTCCTTAGTCATCCTCTTGAGTTGTAATTGTATTTGACGTTTGTTGTAATGAATCCTCGGGATGTTGTGTTTTAACAAGAATTAATAATAGGACGGATGTTCATTGAAATATTCGGAAATATTTAATACATGATGTGGTATTTCATTTATTAGGGATGTCTAATACATGTTGTGTTACTTCATGTATCGACGGGTTTGACACATGATGTGGTATTTCATGTGTTGCAGAGTTGAGAGCGAAGTATTGTTCTGTCTTGCTTCAGTGATTATGGGTCTACGTCATTAGATCTAGTACGTGGTTGGGGTCAATAGGATTATGTAGTATTTAATTCTATTGACGGGTCATTGGGGTTATGTGGTATTTAACCCTAATGATGAGTCATTAAAATTATGTGGTATTTAACTCTAATGATGATGGTTAGGGCTATGTGGTATTTAGTCCTAACGGGGCGGTTTACCGATTAGGATTATGTGATATTTAATCCTAATCGATTGGTAAACCGAGTGAAAGCCTGTGGAATTAGATCTCACGGGGACTTAGTATATTAGAGTCCTGTGGTATTGGATTCTAATATGCTAGGTTGTTTGATGGACTTAACTCGTTCGGGTCCTGTGGTATTGGATTTCGACGGGTTAGCCGTTGGGTGACCACGTAGGATCTTGTGAAGTTAGATCTAGGGGTGTTATTGAATCGAGTATGGAATGATACCGAGCTTGATTGAAGGCCCTAGGGGCGGTGTTAGAGTTAAATTGATCAATAGATCAATTTTTGAGAATTAATCTCGAGCGGTTTGGTTTATACGGAATTAAGCGGTAATTCTGGGAATTTTTTGTGGAGTGAAAGAAATATTTTGGGACAGGTAGATGTCTCAATTATTTTGGGAAAATTAGACGGAATTATTAAACCGAGCGGTAGAGGTTAATTGGAAGAATTAATCGTTGCGGTTTAGTGAAATTGGGTCGGTTTGGTTTAAATGGAGTAAACCAATAATTAATTATATACACATATATGTATTTCCTCCTCTCTTCTACAACCTTCTACACTCTTCTTCTCATTTCTCATTTTGTACCTGAGATTTATTGGGCTACAGAGAAAGAAGAGGGGAGGAAAGGAGAAAAAGAAAAAGGGGAGGAAAGAAGAAAAAGAAAGAGAGGAAGAGGAAGAAGAAGGAGGAGGAGGAGAAAGAAGAGAAGAAGCTAGAGAAAATCAGAGTTTGGTGCTTGTTTGGGGGGCACGATCGGCCTAGCTATTGAGCTCGGTTTGAGCTAAAAATTTGTGGGTAAGTTCATCAATATCTTGCCTAATTAGCTACCAAATTTCGTCTAGTTTAGTTGAGTATTTTGGGAGATACGATTTTTCTCCCAAAACGGCTCAAAACAGAGCCATAAGCGACGGGTTCGGTTTGGAGAGTGATTGGACACTCAAAACTTGTTAGAGTGAGATGAAATTTGGTAGGTAGATGCTTGAGGGTCTTATCTTGAGATTGACCAAGGGATTTTCGAAATATTGTCTAGGGCAAGAGATATGATCGATTAGGTAAAGCTCTGTTTTTGGGGAAGGAAACCCGAATTGGGGTTTAGTGATCTAAGCTTAAGGCTCGTGATTCATCATTAGAGAAGTGTGTTTTGTGATGTATTGACAGGGAATTAGTAGATATTTTGGTTGTGTGTGAAGCCAAGAAGAAGTCGAGCTTAAAGTGAGAAGTATTGTGTCTTTTTTCTAACCGTCGAACCAAGGTGAGTGCGTGACCGTAGCGTAGCCATATAATCATTAGATTTTCCATGATTAATGTGTGATGTGGGGCTTGCCCACATGAGTGTGATTTGTGGCTTGTCCATGTTGTATGATGTGAGTGTTGTGATGGAGCTCTATCATAGTATCATTTCATTTTTGCATTGCATATTAGTTCGGTAAGTCTTTGTTTATATGTGCTTGTCGCTGTGGGACGGGAGGACCGCCTCACTAAGCATTATCAATGCTTACACGCCTCTTTTGGTGCAGGTAAAGCGGAGTCTTAGGATCGCGAAGCTCGTGGAACCGAGGCGGAATGAGAGGATGATGTAAATAGGTTTTGTATAATGTATGTTTTTGTTGCTAACATGTAAACTTGTTGGTATCCTTTGGTTAATAATGCTAAGTTGTTTTGGAAGGAAAGTTGTTAGACTCGAATGTTTAAGTGAAGGTGATTAAAAGAAAATTTTTAAAATCCGGTATTTTAGCTTTCCGCCGCATATAGATTTTGGTAGCTTATCGTAATTTGGTATACGGTGTCACATAGACACAGACGTGAATTTATCATCTTAAGAAATTACTAGATAAGCCTTAATAAAGGCAAATCCAAGCAGAAATTTGAAGTTTATATATCATGCTACCCTGCCAGCAAGATGAACAAGTTAATCATCATCACATATTCAATTATCTAACCTTCATATGACAAGTCATACTTAGGCAACATCGGACCCCATTCTCACAGTTTAGAAACCGGACATAACACAATCATATAATGTGTTATCCCTTTCTTTTGGGTTTCAAGAAAACTGAAGACTCAAGCATTGCACAAATATGTGTTTTTACTGATCAAAAGAGGTACAAGAGTTAGGCATAGAGTCTTACTTAAGCAACATCGGACATCCTTAAACAAGCCTTATTACAAATCATTTATCTCCTTTCAATTAGCAGAAACTGAAGTTTATATCTCTTTTCAATAAGCAAAACCTGACATTTATATCTCCATTCAATAAGCAGAAGCTGAAGTTTATATCTCTTTTCAATAAGCAGAAACTGAACTTTATCTCTCCTTTAAATAAGCAAAAACTGAAGTTTACATCTCCTTTCAATATGCAGGAATTGAAGTTCATATCTATTTCTCCTCGAAAAATTTGCAGATCATTGAATTTTTACTATCATTATGCCCCAGATATTAGAGTATTTAACCTTGATCGAGCCTCATCCTAACAAGTATTGCCCAAAAATGTGCCTTTACTTACTAGAAGAGCTACAAGAGTTAAACATAGATGTGAATTTATCATCTTGGGACATTACTAGATAAGCCTTAATAAAGGCAAATCTAGGCAGAAATTTGAAGTTTATATATCATGTTTCCCAGCTAGCAAGATGAACAAGTTAATAAACATACATTCAATTGTCCAACCTCAATATGACAAGTCTTTCTTAGGCAACATCAGACCCCATTTCCCCAATTAAACAAGCCTTATTACAAGTCATTTACTCATTTAAATAAGCAGAAGCTGAACTTTAAATCTCCTTTCAATAAGCAGAAACTGAAGTTTATATTTCCTTTCAATAAGCAGAAGTTGATGTTTGGATCTCTTTTCAATAAGCAGAAACTGAAGTCGATAACTATTTTATCTCCATTAATATGCAGACCATTGAATTCTTTCTATCATTATGCCCCAGATCATTGAATATTTAACCTTGATCGAGCCTCGTTCCTAACAATTGTTGCACAGAGATGTGCCGTCACTTACTAGAAGAGCTACAAGAGTTAGACATAGATGTGAATTTATCATCTTGGGACATTACTAGATAAGCCTTAATAAAGGCAAATCCAAGCAGAAATTTGAAGTTTATATAACATGCTGCCCAGCCAGCAAGTTGAACAAGTTAATCATCATCACATATTCAATTATCTAACCTTCATATGACAAGTCTTACTTAGGCAACATCGGACCCCATTTTCACTGTTTAGAAACCAAATAGAACACAATCATATAATGTGTCATCCCTTTCTTT
>CM051371.1:8062601-8087601 GCA_028015245.1 Cardamine occulta
TGGGTTTCAAGAAAACTAAAAACTTAAGTGCCTTGCTCGAGCCCTGATCCCATCAAGCATTGCACAAAGATGTGCCTTTACTGATAAAAAGAGCTACAAGAGTTAGGCATAGAGTCTTACTTAAGCAACATCGGACAGCCTTAAACAAGTCTTATTACGAACCATTTATCTCCTTTCAATTAGCAGCAACTGAAGTTTATATCTCCTTTCAATAAGCAGAAGCTGAAGTTTATATCTCCCTTCAATAAGCAGAAGCGGAAGTTTATATCTCCTTTCAATAAGCAGAAACTGAAGTTTATATCTATTTCTCCTCGAAAAATTTGCAGATCATTGAATTTTTACTATCATTATGCCCCAGATATTAGAGTATTTAACCTTGCTCGAGCCTCATCCTAACAAGTGTTGCACAAAGATGTGCCTTCACTTACTAGAAGAGTTACAAGAGTTAGGCATAGATGTGAATTTATCATCTTGGGACATTACTAGATAAGCCTTAATAAAGGCAAATCCAAGCAGAAATTTGAAGTTTATATATCTTGCTGCCCAGCCAGCAAGATGAACAAGTTAATCATCATAGATTCAATTATCCAACCTCAATTTGACAAGTCTTTCATAGGCAGCATTGGACCGCATTTCCCCAATTTAGAAACCGAACAGAACACAATCATATAATGTGTTGTCCCTTTCTTTTGGGTTTCAAGAAAAGTGATAACTTTAGTTGAGGGTCTTTTTTTACAATTTATCTTTAGTTGAGGGTTTTTTTAATGATTCTTATGTGTAAACAACAAATTGAAGCTCAAACAACAAGAGAAAGATGTAGTGTGTACTTGCCTGGATAACTCGTCTATTGCCAGTCCCATGGCTCTGCATAATTTGAAGAGGCTCGTCTGCAAAACACACTAAAAAAAAAGCCAGACGATCTACCTTGAATCAAGTGTAACTACTGAAGTTACAAGTTCAGCTTGACTCAATTTACAGTAGTAGAAATAATGTCTCTAATACATTTTCAACTTCCACAGACAAAAAAAGGAAAATAAGCTGCAGTGGTTTAATAGAACAACAGAAAGTATCACACTACCACTATCACAAATCAACAGATGTAATACTAACATAGTCAGGAATCAAAGTAAACCATATTTAATGAGAATGGTCCAGGTAAACAAAGTCGAGATTGATGAATGAATCCACTTACTGTTTTCTGCATCATCTTCATCACTGCCTTTCTCAAGATCTACAGCAAAAGATAAGCGGGAGGATCCCTTAATCTTCCCCTTCTCTTCCCTGTAGTTTAGAAACAAATAAATTTTCAATGAAGCTTGTTCCAAAACATGAATAACTACAAAAGAATGAACCTATAAAAACAAAACTCACTCTTCCTGTAGCAATAGCGTCAGAGAAGGAGGGTACAGACTTATCAGATGTTCGTCGTTCATGCTCTTTCTTGAGTCGTACCATCTTACTGTTTCTGCAGAGACAAAGATCATGCTTAAATAATGGAAGCACAAGATTGATGATAAAGTAGGCAAGAGGCTTTTTTTTTTTACCCTGAGAAGCTTGTTGTTCCTCTTCTCTCATGCCATGGAGTATCATTGTGCCTATAAGCACAGTGATCCACATATCTCAGAGGCTATGCTGGCTGCGTCTTGCCCAGACCAGTCCTGTTAAAACCAAGTTCAAAGTTTTAAGTATTTCCTATAACTGATCTTCTTTGAATCTAAACGTTATTATAGTTTTAAACCTACCTTGAACATTATTGCACTAGCAACAATGGTGAGTGTTGTGAACATTACATAGTATACTGGAGAAACAATTGCTGCATTGAATGTATCCAACGCCTGCCAAACAATTCATAATAGTAACAATCTTAGACATGTAACTTCAATGTTACAGATGCAGCAGAAGCCAGGTTAATGGTTAAGGTTCAGATCTTCGACCGATTCAGTCCCAAGGTCAAGTTGAGAGATGATTGACTGATAGATATTTTTTCTACTTTCACTTGCAGACTAACCTATTTGACTCCAGAACATAGGGATTTTAGGAAAAGAGAGCTTACCTTGTTTAGGTAAATCAATTGAGTAACGACACAGGTTGCAGCAACTATGACAAAAAAGCCATGTCTGTGGATACCCGACCTGACTTACTCCTTCCATTGTTAATTTTGTCGCAATTCCAATAGCCTTTATGCTCAACCTGTATAAAGACACCCACAATCAGGAAATTATTAGAGCTATAAGTTGCACAAGAAGATAGAAATAGAGCTCAAATGTAAATACAAGATGCTCAGATGAAGCAACTTACAGTAAGAGCACCCATTAACGAACAGATTCCAATATAAACCAGAATGTTTGTTTGGCCGCAGAGAGGTTCAAAGTATAGAATTAAAGCAAGGACAATCGACATTGTTATGGCTACGTACACTAGAAAAGCTGTTACATACACAAGAGAAAGAAAAATTGAATTTCTCAGAAAAACAACTGCACACAAGGCACAATGTGTGTGAGTGAATGAGTGAGTAGCTACCTGGTTGAGTAGCCAGATTCCAAATTTCTTCAACGGAATTAGGAGTCTGCTCCTTAGGTGCATGTATGACAATTAGAACAGAGCCGACGATGCAAGAAACACATCCAAGAAGACCCATTTTTTTAAGTTTTTCTTTTAATAGGAAATGTGCCAAAACAGCACTGGTAAAAAAAACGAGCCTTGTTAGTGACAGAGAAGTGAGCAATGTGATCAAACACATACATACATACCTCATACCTGATGATGAAAGTTAATGCACCAAGAGGAGTAACGAGTACAGCAGGAGCATAAATATAAGCCACAAAGTTTGCAGTTTCTCCAACAATCACTAAGCAATGAAGATTTTACAAAATCATGTTTAGAATATTTGGACAATGAGATTAAACATGGAGAAAACTATAAAAGATGAATAAACTCACTTGTGACCATTCCTGCCCACCAAAGAGGCTCTAATAACCTCCATATCCTGCATCATCCAAGTGAGAATACCAATACCATGTGAGATTTGTGGTCTTTTTCATATTATATAGATAAATGATTTGTAATCAGACGATAGTTAAAGCTATAAAACTAATGTGTAACTGTAATTGAATCCATTAAAGGTATGAGTCACTGAAGCAATAGAATTGAGTTAAAGACGATACATTGCTGAAACATTTCTGAATAAGAAACTGTAAAGGGAACAAAAAGTGTACTTGAGAATCGATTCAAAAGCTTAGAATTGATAAAGATACAAAATGGTAACAAAGTAATTGTAAGAAGAAGAAGAAGAAGAAGAACCTGCTCAGGTGCCAATAGCACCAGCTCGTTTAAGACCTTTCTTCTTAAGAATGAAGCTAGAACCAATGAATACACTTGAAGCTACTGCTAGTATCAACCCCTAGCCATTGTCTGACTCCATTCTTGTTCCTCAAACTTATTACGAATATTAACCCTCTGCAGATATGACGAACACAAGTAATTAAATAACATAATCTACATGACTCTTAAAATAAATTGATACAAGCCATGACTCGAATTTTACCTTCTCCACATATTCCTCTCTTGTAACTAAACCAACTGTTTCCTTCTTGAAAGAATCTGAAAAAACAAATAAACCCTAATTATTTGGGATTCGTAACCAAAGCTGCAATTTCTCAAGTAATGATCTTCTAAGTGGCCGTAGTAATAATGATAAACCCTAAATATTGCCTAATTCAAAGACATGACAAGTTGTAAACTGGGTTCAGAGACCTAGAAATCAGAAACAAGCGTATAGTGATTGGTCGAAACAAACCTCACAAGAGAAGACCAGATTGGTCCTTGCCGGAGGCAGATTTGCTCTTCAATTCTTGGATTTTACGACGTTTGGCTTCTCTTTGCTTCTGAAGCCGTTGTATGATAGAGAAAACTTCACAATTTCTATTCAAGAACAAAATCAGTAGATTACAATTGAATTCCAAAACCTAAATTGAATTCATGTTCATAAAACACCAATTCACTTCTCATCTGCTAGAGTTACAAGGATCCAATTTCAGAGTTACAGAAGAAAGAATTGAAGAAGACGAAGTTTACAAACTCACAATTGACATGAATGAATTGATAATATCTTCTCAGCTTTCTTTATACGCGACTAACTTCTTCTTGACTTCTCAAATGCATCTCAATCAACCGTTGATTCCTCTTTTAATCTCAGCCCTCCACGTGTCCTTCATTTCCCGGACATTATTCTCCCACGCACAAAAAATCCTTCAAAAATCAGAAATCATAATAAATCCAAAAGAGTTCCTTAAATAAAAATTGCAGATAAAATCTTAAAAGAGAAATTCGTATCTTAAAAAAGGGGTTTTGATTTGAAATAGAGAGAAAAAAAAAAAACCATTTGTAAACTCTAACGACAAAAGAGGACTTTTGGATTTGCAAAACGAAAAATTAGTTGAATCCACTAAATCTGAAACTCATGGTTTCAAAATCTAAGAAAACCGAAGACCGAATTTCGAATCTGAATTATGCGAAACTCATTATTGCTCCAAAGAATAAAACGAATTTGAAATTATGCGACTCAAAAAAACAAAAATCAGAAAAATCAGAAACAAAAGCGTTTGTACTCTCTTATTGGCCATTGTGAAATAGAGAAAGACGGTGGGCTTATATTTGGGCTTAAACTAAACATCGGCCCATATTTTCACTTCTTTTTTTTACAATATGTTCATGTGTAAGTGAACTGCAACTTGTAAAACCAAATTTTTTCCTTTTTTTTTTTAAGAATGTGTAGAACCAGAAATTATGAATTAGTCTGATCCGTAGTTATAATTGTAAAACGTCAACAAAGATCTGAGTTTGACTAAATTTATTAATGCACTTACAGACTTCAGAGAAATTAAAGTCCAATGGAAACAAAAAGAATTGTAAACTTCTTTATTTTAGTAACGAGGAAAAGAAAAAGGAATATGAATGTGTAGTTTTTTTTATGCATGTGTAGTAATTATTGCATGTAGGTCATTAAGGTTATCAAATGTACTTGGTGAGCCTTGTTTTAAATTCAAATGCATATAAAAATATCCTTTATAATATAAATTACATGTCACTTCACTAATAAAAACATGCCACATATATTTCTTTTTAAAAACTTCTGCCAGATAGATATTCTTTATCTTATAGTAAATCATAAGTCATTTAACCAATAAAATTTTGCCATATAAATTTTAATTCACAATTTAAAAATTAATTAATTAAAAAGAAAAAGCGAGAAAATTTCTTCTGTTTATTCCAATTGTTCATTTCCTCACGACCCCAATTCCAACTGTTCATTTCCTCACGACCCCACCTTTCTAAGATCTTTTCAATATGTGAAACTAACCACTTTCTCCACGGTTTTCTTCTTCCACTAATTAGTAAGATTTGATTATTATGATTATTAGTAAGATTTGAAAAAAAAGATTGTACAATGACATCTGTTGTAATATCCCATATAAATGCAAGGTTATTTTGTTTTAAACATTGCTCAAATAATTATATAGAGATATGTTCCTAGTTTTTCCATATGCATGGTTAAATGAGTCTACCATAAATCAGTTAGAAATTATTTTGTAGTGTTCACATGTTTTTCTCATTCTTATATGAAATGGTTCTTATACAATAAAAAGAAGAAAATAGGATCGACGGCTGTAGTCCTAGTAAAGTATTGATTAACTCACACAGCTCCATCAAACTTGACTCTCAGATCATAGCTCCACAACATTTAGAAATCGAGTTGTATACCCTTTTTATTTGAATTTAGCTAACGGTTTCTTTTAAAGTTCCCGCTAAATCGGATGAATAAATCTTAAGACATTCACGAAAAAAGAAATACGTTGATTTTAAATATTGTAGAAGTAGACACTATCAAACTTTCAATGATGTAGCTAGAGTCCGAAAGTCAAGTTTACTCGATACTTTGCGACAGAGCTATACAAACCCCATTGACCTCCCAAACATTCACAGGAAGAAAAACAAACACAAAATCTCTATATATATATATATATATATATATATATTTCACATTATGATGCGTCAAATCTTGACTACAAATGTATAACTTTGAGAAATGATATCCAACATTCATCACGCTAAACAGGAGTCTTATTAAATGATGTTTCAATGTTCTCATAAAGTCATAATGTACATGAAATTAGAAATCAATTTACATATGTATACTGTTTAAGTGTAAAAAAATAAGAAAAAAGAAACGACAAAAACACAGCTTACGTTAATTTTCTGTAGGCGAAAAATAGAAAAAGGAAACACATCCGGTTTTGGCTATAAGTAATCAATGTATATGAAAATAAGCATGTACAGTACAGTACAGTACTACATAACAAATAGTTTTATATGATATAGTAGTAAATTGAAAAAGCGTTTCAAAAAATTATGTCAGTGTTTTATGTTGTAAACTAGAGAGAATTATGGGGGAATTTCGTGTGTTGTATTATTGATAATGAGGTTCCAATAGAACCTTTATATAGGAATCAATACAAGAGATAAAAGGTAAATCCTATTCGGAATAGGAAAAGTATAAACTGTCTTAAGTCTCATCGGATATGGGCCTGATGGTAGAACCTAGGTTTGACAATCCACAATGATTTATAACACTCCCCCTTGGATGTCATAACTCTAAGAGCTCGTAATACGCTTTGGATGTTGCCTCATTAAAACCTTTCTCGGAAAACCCAGTTGGGACAAAACCGAGATAAGGAAAAAGAGTACAACACGCATTACTCCCCCTGTTCCGAACATCACTGAATGTCTTTCAATCTTCGCATTCCAATCTGATGTATTAGCTTCTTGAATGTCGAGGTTGGTAGAGACTTTGTAAATAGATCTGCTGAATTTTCACTTGAACGAACTTGTAGAAATTGTACTTCTCCATCTTTTTGTAGATCATGCGTGAAGAAGAATTTTGGCAAAATATGTTTCGTCTTGTCTCCCTTAATATATCCATCTTTGAGTTGTGCTATGCATGCTGCATTATCCTTGTACAATATGGTTGGTTCCTCCTTTTCTTCGGTCATTCCACAATCCACTTTAATATGTTGAGTCATTGATCTCAACCAAACACATTCACGGCTAGCTTCATGCATCGCCAAGATTTCTGCATGGTTGGACGATGTAGCAACAAGAGTTTGCTTCATGGATCGCCAAGATATAGCCGTACCACCGTGAGTAAAAAACATATCCCGTTTGGGATTTAGCATTGTGTGTATCCGAGAGGTAACTTCGCATCCCCAAAACCAATCATACCATCTTTGTTCGGGTTAGTATTAAATAATCTCAAATCTTTCGTCCCTTGTAGGTAGCGAAGTATATGTTTAATCCGTTCCAGTGCCTTTGGGTGGACATGAGCTAAATCTTGATAATAAATTCACGGCAAAACATATATCTGCCTAGTGTGGCTCGCCAAATACATCAAAGCTCCTATGGCACTTAGATATGGCACTTCGGGACCAAGGACGTCTTCATCATCCTTCTTTGGACCGAATGGATCTTTATCCAAGTCAAGGGATCTCACAACCATGGGGCTAGACAATGGGTGAGATTGGTCCATGTTAAATCTCTTGAGTACTTTCTCTGTATATGCCATTTGATGCACAAGGATTCCATTATTCATGTACTCAAGTTGTAACCCCAAACAAAATCTTGTTTTTCTTAAATCTTTCACCTCGAATTCTTTCTTTAGATATTCGACTGTTTGGGAAATTTCCTCAGAGGTTCCTAGGATATTCAGGTCGTCTACATACACCGCGATGATTACAAACCCCTTAGTAAATTTCTTTATGAATACACACGGATTTATGGGGTTGTTCTTATAGCCCTCTTTGACTAGATATTCACTTAGTCTATTATACCACATTCGACCTGATTGTTTCAATCCATAAAGACTTTTGTTCAACTTTATACAATGTTGTTCTCGAGAACTTTCTTTATCTTTGAGCTCAATTTTCTCTGGGACTTTCATATATATTTCATTATCCAGTGGACCATATAAGTATGCGGTTACAACATCCATTAACCGCATATCCAAATATTCTCTTATAGCCAGACTTATTAGGAATCTAAATGTTGTAGCATCCACCACAGGGGAGTATGTCTCCTCATAATCTATTCCTGGTCTTTGCGTGAATCCTTGTGCAACAAGCCGTGCTTTATGCCTCACGATTTCATTATTTTCATTTTTTTTCCTCACAAAGACCCATTTGTGTCCAACTGGTTTAATATCAAGAGGTGTCCGGATTATAGGACCAAATACATTCCTCTTCCTTAATGAATTTAACTCCACGTTTATAGATTCTTTCCATTTAATCCAATCTTTTCTCTGAGTGCACTCTAATATTGACGTGGGTTCTAGATCCTCGCTTATATCCATAATGTCAAGTGCTACCTTGTATGCAAATATTTCATCAATGTCGACATTCTTTCTATTCCATTGTTTTTCAGACATGACATAATTTATTGAGATCTCATTATTGTCAAGAACTTCAGGACCTTGAAGCTCGGCGTCCCGAGTATCAATGTTTGGTTCCTTTGGTTCATTCATGTCTAGGGTTCCAATAACCTTGGATTCTCCCATTGCACCTTTCTTTGATTTCCGAGTGTTCTTATCCTTGGAACCTAATGGTCTACCTCTCTTTAAGCACGCTTTAGATTCTGTAGCAACTTGATTGTGTCCCTCTTGGACATCAATTCTTATTGGTGCATTAACAGCTGGTATATATGACTTTGTTACTCTCTTTGGGTCAGCAAATGAATCTGGCAATTGATTAGCTAGCTTTTGTAAATGTATAATCTTTTGGACTTCTATTTCACATTCTTTAGTCCGAGGATCTTGCCATGTTAAGGATGTTTGATTCCATATAATTTTCTTTACCAGTCTGTTATTATCTCCTCCTAATGTTGGATAGTTGGATTCGTCAAGGTGACAATCCGCATACCTGGCCTTAAATAGATCACCCGTGGTTGGCTCAAGGTACTTAACTATGGTGGGAGAATCATATCCAACATATATCCTCATCCTCCTTTGAGGTCCCATCTTACTTCTCTGTGGTGGAGCAATTGGTACATATATTGCACATCCAAATGTCTTAAGATGGGATATATATGGCTCATGACCCGTTAGCAATTGTGATGGGGAATATTTGTGTTCACTAGATGGCCTGATGCGAATTAGTTCAGCTGCATGTAAAACTGCATGTCCCCAAGCTGAGACCGGGAGTTTTGATCTCATTAGTAATGGCCTCGCAATTAGTTGAATGCGTTTGATGAATGATTCGGCCAATCCATTTTGTGTATGTACGTGTGCCACAGAATGTTCTACACTTACCCCCATGGACATACAATAATCATTAAACGCTTGGGACGTGAAAATCTGGAAAGTGTGCTCTTAGACGAATTATTTGAGCAAGTAATCTCGCAAATGCCAAATTTCGAGTTGATAATAGACATACGTGTGACCATCTCGTGGATGCATCAATAAGTACCATAAAATATCTAAACGTCCCACAAGGTGGGTGAATTGGTCCACAGATGTCACCTTGTATTCTTTCCAGAAAATTTAATGTTTCCTTATTCACTTTTACTGGTGATGGCCTGACTATGAGTTTCCCTAGTGAACATGCTTCACACGTGAGATTCTTTGGGATAACTCTTCTTTCTTTCAATGTGTGCCCATTTGTATTTAATAACAATTTTTGCATCATGTTAGAACCGGGATGGCCAAGCCGGTTATGCCATAGAGTGAAATTTTCGGAAAACACTTTGTTTACCGTGGCATTTGCTTCTATCATATTTATCTTAGCACAATAAAGGCCTGTAGATATGGCAGGTATGATTTCTAGGATTTTCTTATGGACATTGGCGAGTTCAAATATCATAAGGAATTCTTTATTCCCTTCGCCCTTAGTTTCAATATGCAAATCATTCATTCGAATGTCTTTAAAACTCAATAGGCTCCTCTTTGAGCTCGGTGAGTATAGTGCATCACTTATTTCTAGATGTGTACCCTTAAGTAATAATATGTTTGCTTGACCATATCCTTCTATTAAATTAGCCATACCCGCTATGGTACATATATTGGCACTTTTGAGTGTGAGATTTATGAAATATCTTTTGTCTCTTAGAATCGTGTGGCTTGATCCACTATCCACCACGAAAATATTCTTGTCATCACTTATTCTTCAAAATCAATAATCATATTTTAGAGACTTAAAACAATATCTTTTCATTAAATCAAATAAATCCAAAATAATAGCAATAACAAATAAATTCAAGAACATAAATCCAAACAAATAAAAACACCAAAACCAAACATAGAAACTAAATGTCGAGATCAACTTTATTCTTTTAGACAATCTGAAGTCTAATATTGCATTAGATCATCTTGCTCATGATCAAAATCATTTTCATGATCTTGATGGACCAAATTTGCTTCTGGATTCTTCCCTTTAATACTCTCTTGATAGAGGTCAATCAAATACTTGGGAGTTCTACATGTTTTGGCCCAATGATTCCCCATTCCACACCGATGGCATCCATGCTTGTTGGGCGAGTTTTATGGCTGAGAAAAATTGCCACGGCCTCTTCCACGGCCTTGATTAAAGTTGGGTTGATACCCTCGGCCTCTACCTTGTCCTCGGCCATAGGGACTGTAGCTGCGGCTACGTCCTCCTTGCCATCTTCCACATCCACGGCCTCGGCCTCTACCTCGGCCATTAAACTCTTTATGGACATGGTTTGTTTCTTTCTTTTCTTCAGCGGCCGTAAAGGTTTCAGGGAGTGGGGTTGATCCGGGAGGTCTCATTTCACTATTTCTCATCAATAACTCATTGTTTTGCTCAGCTAGCAATAAACAAGAGATCAAACTTGCATATGTCTCGAAACCCTTTCCACGATATTGTTGTTGTAACAATACGTTACTTGTGTGGAATGTAGAGTATGTCTTTTCAAGCATCTCTTCTTCAGTTATTTTCTCACCACACAACTTCAATTTAGAGACAATCTTAAATAGGGCCGAGTTATACTCATCCACGGATTTAAAATCCTGGAACCTTAGATTCCTCCATTCATACATTGCCTTTGGTAACATCACCGTTCTATGGTGATCATATCTTGTTTTCAACTCGTTCCAAAGGTCAAGAGGATTTTCAATTGTCAAGTATTGATCTTTGAGACTCTCAGCAAGATGATGGCGAATTATCATAATTGCCATGTATCGATTTCTTTCATTCTCATTATTATTCTCAACGATACATTCGCCAAGTCCTTTAGACTTTAGAGTGATCTTAATATCTAATGTCCATTGTAGATAGTTATCTCCCGAGAGAGTAAGGGCAGCAAATTCCAAGTTTTGTATATTCGACATCTGAAATTATGCATCATATTCTCTTAAGTATCACAAAATTTTAATATTCATGCATGGTGTAAAATAATTTACGTGATAATATTCTAGCAACCTAGCATGCTCAAAATATAAGTTCAAATTATCATGCAAGGTTCTTATGCAGCTTAAATATTTGTATATTGATCAGATTTTAATTTGTGACAATTATTACCATGCAACCGATTTAACAAAATAGCAAGGTTATGTAAAATAAATTCATGCGATAATAATCTAGCAAAATTATATGATCAAATTTTCATGCAAGATCTTAACATATCTATGTGCTTTGATCGGATTTTAATTTATGATAATTAATCATGCAATCAAATTTATCAATCAAACAAACAATCATATGTGGATCAATTAGGGTTTATACATATATGTGCAATATCCATATTAATTAGGTTTCATAATTATTTAACCAAATTCATAACCTCATCGTGAATATCAACAAACAAATAATAATTAATCACACAAGAATATCCGTGTCTTGCGACACTCCAGCAATCATACAATTAATATTGAACATGAAAAACCGAACATGCTATATAATTAGGGTTTTTATCGGAACAGCCGGATCATACATCCGAACACATGACTTCGGTTAGCAGAACAACCGAGCATCGGAACATATATCCGAATATAGATCATCTTTTAGGGTTTTGGAGATTTCCTAATTTAATTAGGGTTTACCGATTTCATGGTTATATATGTTCTAGGGTTTTAGAACTTACCTTAGAGATTCGGTTTGAAGTGGAAATTACGAACCAGATATCTTCCTCAAGAAATACACTCAATCAATCTTTTCACAACCCCGTTACCATGTATTGGGGGAACCGAGTTTCGGAGTGAAGTAAGATTAACTGGTTTCAAGAGATCTTCTTTGCTTTACTTTGATCCGGTTGCTTTGTGATCGGCAGCGAGATTAGGGTTTTACATGCGGCGGCTGCTAGTTAGGGTTTTAGAGACTATCGTGTTGATAACGTGTTGTAAACTAGAGAGAATTATGGGGGAATTTCGTGTGTTGTATTATTGATAATGAGGTTCCAATAGAACCTTTATATAGGAATCAATACAAGAGATAAAAGGTAAATCCTATTCGGAATAGGAAAAGTATAAACCGTCTTAAATCTCATCGGATATGGGCCTGATGGACCAGAATAGAGTTTGACAATTCACAATAATTTATAACATTTTATTATTAGTTACTGTGTAGTGTTCATATGTTTTTCAGAGTCTTATATGTAATGGTTCTTACACAAATCAAAGAAGAAAAATTAAAACCTAGCTAGCTACTACAATATCGAATCTCAACAGGCCACAGCCACCAAAACCTCTGATGAAGCAGCAGTCGTTGCCATCGGACTTAACCCGCGACAAAGCTTGGCTGCGGAAGCAAAAGAGACAACCATCGCATCGCCATCTTCATCGCAGCAAGAGCTGCATCATCAACGAAGATATCGATGAGCTCAAAGGCTGCTTCGACCTAGGGTGGATTTGAGCCAGATTCTCCTGATTTTAATCCAAGTCTCTCCAAAACAATCCCAGCTCTCGATTTGTACTGTGCCGTTCACAGACAGCACACCAACCATTTGTCTCGAACGTCGTCCCTTGCGTCGGAAAGTGACGTCAGCAACTCCAACAGCATTACCGAGACCTCGCCATCTCCGTGGGAAGGTAACGGCAGCAACTCTAGCAGCACGACTATCGTCAACAAAGGTATCAGTTACGTTTTTTGGAATCATTTTTTTTTTCTTTTTTTGGTTTGTTTGATTTTACTAGGTTTTGATATGATTAATTTTTGAAAAGGTGATGATGAAAAGACAATGAAGAAGAAGCTGAAACAATGGGCTAAGGTGGTCGCTTGTTCAGTGAGGCAATCCTCCGGCGAACCAAATTGATGAAATGATATAATCGTCGAACTTTCTTCTAGTAATGTCCGGAGAATTGCAGTTTTTTTTTTGTAATATAAAACTCTTTAAATGTTTGTTTCGTATTTAAGTGGATAACACATTCTCCGGTCAAAGTTTGTGTGAAGAAACCTAAATTATCGAATATACTTTTCTCATGATTTTTTATTTTCTCCATTTTGTTCCTGGTGGCACCTGAATCACTGAAAGATGCTGCAAGTTTATAATTTATTTTAACTCGAATTAATTTTATCAACTTTAACACAAAAAAAAAGAAGATGTAAATTTTATAAAATAGTATCATAATTTTCATTATATCAAATATTAATTTATTTCAGATAAATGTTAATAGGAAAACAAATTATTATCTCATGATACCATTTAGATGATCTTCCTTTTTTATAACCGCATATTAATATTAAAATGATACCGTTAAACGATCTTAGGTATTATTTTTGAACCGTTTGAATATGAATAGAAAGTAAAATCGATACCTCTTTTGCCTTTGTTTTGCCCAGTTTTCCGTTTGCACTCCTTTCAAGTAAAGCATTGTAGACTACCCATCATTGACCATTAGTATAATCCAAGAAGAAGATAACAATTCAATTTGGAGGAAATTTGAACCCCTAAGAAATGGGACTACGACTATGAAGTATGTGCACATAAGGTAAATCAAGAGATTAGAAAATTCTTTGTGGGCCAATGCTTCGAGAAAGAAGCCGAAGAAGGGTAAGCAAGAGCCACTCAAAGACTAATTGGAGGAATCTTCAATGTGCGTGCAAGTTTTGCTTTGCAACACGAACTCGCCAAGACGGTTTAAAGAAGTGACATTCTACTTATGAAGAAAGGACAAGATGATACATCGATGTATCACGACAAGTCAAGGAAATGCACCCACAACTTGATGGTATTGGTATGATGATGAAGTATCCCTCACAGAAAGGTATTAGAAGGATCTTATAGTATCTCTATCAGAGTATCTCATGATTAAAAAAAAAAAAAGAGAGAGGAAAGAGATAGAGAAACGATTCTCGCTGAAGAATCGATTCTTGCCGAAGAATCAATTCTCACTCAAGTGAGAAACTCTCATGACAATATGACCTTTGTCAACATGTGAGTGGTTCAAAACAAAATTTAAAATAAAATAATTATATCATTAAAATATATTAATATAATATATATGAGATACTCATGTGAGAACCTCTCTTAATTAGGATGCTCTTAGAATTGAGATATATAAGTCCTACTATATACAATCACCTTAACAAACTTTACCAAAACATTGATGAGTTCATTTTTGTATCCACGAGACTTGAATTTTTTTTCTCTGTACTTTGTATTCATAAACCAAATTCTGTTGAAATTTGATCGAGGCAGAAATAGACCATTAATTCATCAGCAAAGTATATTATAAAATCAAGTTTTTGATAAATTACCATGAACCTAAACAGACAAATTGACTGCAAAAAAGAGAGGATAAACTGACTTAAACAAGTATTTGCAGAGCTGAGATAATAATTCTTGTAACAAGATAATTTAGTGTTGATTTCGAAAACCGACCAGGTAGTTTATGTTAGCTCCTAGGTTTTGTTTTTTGAAAAATAAAGAATAAATTATAAAATTTTGGGATTTCAAAAATCTAACCAACCCAAATTATCAATCGGATAACAGGTTTACCAGTTTAATGGATTGGACTAAACCGGATATTAAAAGACTAAAAAGCTTTGAACTAAACCGGATAATAAAAGACTAAAGAGTAGGGGATGTTTGAAAATTTTGAGGTTGTAGTTTTTGTTATGTTGGTCAAGTTTGATTGTATGTATATATATTCACGTGGTCAAGTATTTAGAAGATGTGGTAGATATTTAGTAGCCAACTGGGTATAAAAGGAGAGAGGACCGTGGAAGCCACACGTCGAGTAGCGGTCGAGAATAATTTGGATGGCGGCGGCGGTTTAGGCCAAACCGGGGAAGGGTCTTTCTCAACATTTTTTGTTTCTTAGACATCGTGAAAAGTCATGCGTTATGTCCTAAGATTATAAAAGCTAGAAGAGCCACTAGCTATTTTTTTTATTCCAATATAGCATTATTTAATTCTTTGCACTCTGAATCTAATTCTTATTTCCCATATGATAGGTTTGATTAAGTTTTGATGAACTAAACTTAAATTTGTTTACTTCTGACCTTTTTTAAGTTGAAACATAGTTATTCCCCTCGAAATATTTCTGATCAATATAGTTGGGGTCATAAAATTTAATTCAAAGTTTAGTCTAGACCGGAAAAATGTTTTGGATGAGACATATACACTAGATGAAAAACGGCATGCATATCTACTTATGTAGATTTTTGTACACTAGTGTATAGTGTTATTCTACGGTTTTGTTTTGTTTAAGTCATATTTAAATAAATTCAAATAGTCGAAAAGAGGAAAAATTGGAAGGTAATTAGTGATTTGTGCAATATTGTGTTTGGTATTTGTAACTTGTAATTAGAAAAAAAAAAACAGATGTTAAATTCTAGATTCTAGAAAGATAAGAATCTTTAGTTCTTTTAATTTGAACTATGGAAAAAAACCATGGTATTACTTTACCAAACTATTCAAGTACAGAAAAAAAAATGAAGTTAATGTTGTGGTGTTGCAAGAAAAAATAACAAGAAAACGGGATATTTGTTCATGTCTCTAGAATAGCGCTAAAGAACACTTGTGCCAAGTAATTAATTAATCACTATTTAAATATAAAGTAGGCCATTCCTAGTTTCACACAACTTGTCTTAATAAAGACTTTCCCCTATCTTTTATGATGTGATATATGATATCTTTACATCAGCACATCAACTTTTACTCTTCTCTTATCGTTAATTGTAAATTTGTATATGATGAACATTTAAATAGAAACTTAAACGAATAAAATAGTATTTTTACAAAAATCTAAATACAATAATTTACCCTAAAGAGCGTCGTAGATTTTTTTGTTTTTTTGTCAATAATACATATTGTATACAAGTAGATTTTGAAGTTTGCATATTGGTTTGGATTTTATGGATCTTTAAGTTTTAAAGTTTAAAACTCATTCAGATATTTATAATTTTTTGTTCGGATTCGCTTTGATTTTCTCCAAATTCGGATATCCAAAATATTGAGAAAAAACTAACAAAATTTGTTAAAATATAATTAAATTTGATTAATTTTTCATAAATATAATTAAAAGATTTGGAGTATTTCGGTTATTTTTGGTATTGTTGGTTATTTTGATATTAAAATAATTGTCATTTTTAGTTTATATTTATAATTTTAGGTAATTGAGTTATATCAAATATAAATATAACTAATATTTTGTTGATATATAATTATATTTCGAATATCCATTCGGTTTTTTAGTTTGGTTCTCGATTCGGTTCAAGTTTTTGTCTAAACCTATAAAAAAAATAAATTCTTGAAACATAAATTATTAAAAAAAACATTGGAATAACCAAATAAATATGTCATGCTAAATACTGCTAATTTTTTAAAACTATGATGTTAATGACTAATCAGTATTTGGTTCAAAGTCAAAGCTGTCAATGTTGTCGTAATTAAAATTGAGAAACCACGGAGACGACCTTTTGTAAGAAAATCAATGGGAGAAGTGAATCATACATTAAAACAAAATTTTAAATAATTTTTAAATTAAAATATTAAAAAGGAATAAAACAAACATAGGAATCGGGAAGTGTCAGTTTCGTCCTCACAAAACATACGATCAAAGTTTTTTTTTTGACCCTTTGAATCACTCAAGAGCTCATCTCTTCCCTCTACAAAAATGGCCGCACGATTCCATCCTTCTCCCACCTCCATCTTCCGCCATGACTTCTTCTACTTCTCTCTCTCTCCATTTCACAGCTCCTCTCTTCACTTCCAAACCCAAAAGATCTGTTCTTGTCGCTGCTCAAACCACAGTTCCAGCTGAATCAACCACATCTCCCACCTTAGACGCAGATCGGCTCGAGCCAAGAGTTGAATTGAGAGATGGGTTTTTCATTCTCAAGGAGAAGTTTCGAAAAGGGATTAATCCACAAGAGAAAGTTAAGATCGAGAGAGAGCCAATGAAGTTGTTTATGGAGAATGGTATTGAAGAGCTTGCTAAGAAATCTATGGAAGAGATTGATAGTGAGAAGTCTTCTAAAGAAGATATTGATGTTAGACTTAAATGGCTTGGTCTCTTTCATCGTAGAAAGCATCAGTGTAGGTTCTCTAATCCTCTTTTTGATTTTTGTGAAAATAATGAAGAAGATTTGTGTTTTAGTTAAGTGATCTAATTGTGAAAGGTTCCAACTTTTTGTACATTTTTGTATTTGTTCTCTAATCCTCTTTTGAGCTTTCTGATTATATTAGAGAAAAATGAAGAAGATCTAATTGTGAAAGGTTCTAATATTGATACATTTATTGATGTGTTTGTTCTTTAATCCTCTTTTGAGTTTTGTGATTGAATTAGGTAATAAATGAAGAAGCTTTGTGTGTAATTAGTGATCTAATTGTGAAAGGTTTCAAAATTTGATACATTTATTGATTGATGTGTTTGTTCTTTAATCCTCTTTTGAGTTTTGTGATTGAATTAGGGAATAAATGAAGAAGATTTGTGTTTTAGTTATCTTATAAAGAAAGCTTTCGACTTTTGATACATTTATGTATTTGTTCTCTAATCCACTTTTGAGTTTTGTGATTGAATTAGGGAAAAAAATGAAAAAGATTTGTATTTAGTTAGTGATCTAATAAGGAAAAGTTTCGGCTTTTGATACAATTATGTATTTGTTCTCTAATCCTTTTTGAGTTTTGTGATTCAATTAGAGAAAATGAAGAAGCATTGTGTTTAGTTAATGATCTAATAGAGAAAGGTTTCAACTTTTGATACGTTTTAATGTGTTTTTTTTTTTTTTGCAGATGGTAAGTTTATGATGAGGTTGAAGTTACCAAATGGTGTGACAACAAGTGCACAAACTCGTTACTTAGCGAGTGTGATTAAGAAGTATGGTGAAGATGGATGTGCTGATGTGACAACTAGACAGAATTGGCAGATCCGTGGTGTTGTCTTACCTGATGTACCTGAGATCTTGAAAGGTCTTGCTTCTGTTGGTTTAACGAGTCTTCAGAGTGGTATGGATAATGTGAGGAATCCTGTTGGGAATCCTATAGCTGGGATTGACCCGGATGAGATTGTTGATACAAGACCTTACACGAACCTTCTTTCACAGTTTATTACTGCTAATTCTCAAGGAAACCCTGAATTCACTAACTTGTAAGATTCGATTTTAGTCGTTGATGTTAAAGATTGAGTAAATGGTTATGCTAAGATGGTGTTTTTGGTTTGTTTGTTGTAGGCCAAGAAAGTGGAATGTGTGTGTTGTTGGGACTCATGATCTCTATGAGCATCCACATATTAATGATTTAGCTTACATGCCTGCGAATAAAGATGGTCGTTTTGGATTCAATATTCTTGTGGGAGGATTCTTTAGTCCTAAAAGATGTGAAGAAGCCATTCCTCTTGATGCTTGGGTCCCTGCTGATGAAGTTCTTCCACTTTGTAAAGCTATTCTTGAAGCCTACAGAGATCTTGGAACTCGTGGAAATCGACAAAAGACTAGAATGATGTGGCTTATAGATGAACTTGTAAGTACACTCTTCTTGCAATCTTTAGTTAGAAAAGATTGGGTATTGAAAGTTCTTGATTGTTGATTTTTCTGCGAAAAAATGTATAGGGTGTTGAAGGGTTTAGAGCTGAAGTAGAGAAGAGGATGCCAAACGGGAAACTTGAGAGAGGATCTTCAGAGGATCTTGTGAAGAAACAATGGGAGAGGAGAGACTATTTCGGAGTCCATCCTCAGAAACAAGAAGGTCTTAGCTTCGTGGGGCTTCACGTTCCAGTTGGTAGGCTACAAGCGGATGATATGGAAGAGCTTGCTCGGTTAGCTGACACCTACGGCTCAGGTGAGCTTAGACTCACCGTAGAGCAAAACATCATCATTCCAAATGTGGAAACCTCGAAAACCGAAGCTTTACTTCAAGAGCCATTTCTCAAGAACCGGTTCTCCCCCGAGCCATCTATCTTGATGAAAAGCTTAGTTGCTTGTACTGGAAACCAGTTTTGCGGACAAGGGATAATCGAAACCAAGCTAAGAGCTTTAAAGGTAACAGAAGAAGTAGAGAGACTTGTATCTATACCAAAGCCAGTAAGGATGCATTGGACAGGATGTCCCAACACTTGTGGACAAGTCCAAGTTGCGGATATTGGATTCATGGGATGCTTGACTCGTGGCGCGAACGGTAAGCCTGTCGAGGGAGCTGATGTGTACGTAGGGGGACGAATAGGAAGTGACTCACATATTGGAGAGGTTTATAAGAAAGGTGTTCCTGTGACTGATTTGGTTCCTTTGGTGGCTGAGATTCTAATCAATCAATTTGGTGCTGTGCCTAGAGAAAGAGAAGAGAATGAAGATTGATTCAAAGCTTTTGGGTTTTCAAATAAGTCACGAGACCTATGAATGGTTCTCTTTGGTTTAAGACATTGATGATACTTGGATACTTTTATTTGTTGTGCCCATAATTTTGGGTTTTGTAGCTCTTCCTTTGTTGTAACTTGTAACATTGTTCTTGGTTGTTTTTGTAATATATCTTGTTTTAGTATTAATGTAGTATAAATTCTGATTCTTTGCCATAATTTTTTGTCTTTGATTACTTACAACAGTATTTGTTTTTCGTTTAAAACTAAGATTTCGATTTCGAATTTTGTATGATATATAGTATAAACATTTGTACTGGCTATTGATAAAAAAGAAAAAGAATCAGAGCTGTTTGTACTAGCCTGAAAATCCAAACAAAAGTAAAAACAAATACAGTAAACAATACATTTTATAAATAAATTAACCGTTACATACTTTCATAATAAATTATTAATCAATTAAATTAAGTGAATCGATTTTAAATTAATTTATTTTAACCAAAAATG
This sequence comes from Cardamine occulta, assembly GCA_028015245.1. Classification (NCBI taxonomy): domain Eukaryota; kingdom Viridiplantae; phylum Streptophyta; class Magnoliopsida; order Brassicales; family Brassicaceae; genus Cardamine; species Cardamine occulta. Next base: position 8,082,901 of record CM051371.1, read on the forward strand.
CAAAAACTAAATATATATATATACAAGCCTTTCCGGGTCGGGAAAATATTAACGGGTCGGATTCTTTCACTAATGGGTTTAACTAATTGCAAGGACCTGGCCCAGGCTCAATAGATATTTGATATTTATGGGTATCATTAAAATTGAAACCATTTCCAAAATGTGGAAGCCGAACAGTCCGATGTGTTGGTGAGTCATTGACTCATTATTGACGACAAGAGCGAAACGTTTTTTTTTGTTTTGTTTAATTAAATGAAGCACTGCGATTCAAGTTATACTCTTTCTCAATTCTTAGCTCAGTCAGAGTTCCAAAGGGTATAGAGTCTTGGAAAAGGCTTTCTCAGTTCTTCTGATTCCAGTTCTTGCAGCCTTCACTGACTGAGTCTTTACAGGAAATTCTTATCATCTTGATTTTCTAGGTTTTTGTTCTGTGAGTGGTTTTGTTTTCACTTGTTACTAATTTGTTTGGTTGAGTCTTATGGTGTTAATGTTTTCTTTCCAGGGTGTCCAAAGGAAGTGTGTTAACAGTATCTAGGTTTTGTCAAGACATGGCCAAAATCAGTGACTTGTCTGATGAATTGCTGGTGAAGATATTATCCCTTCTTCCGACAAAAGTTGCTGTATCTACTATTGTTTTGTCAAAACAATGGGAGTTTCTTTGGATGTGGCTGCCTAAACTTGAGTACAATGATTTCTATGGCATTACTTAAAGCAATCGTTTAATTTCTTCATGCATGTCGTATCGGGATTTTATTGACAAGAATCTGCCATTGCATAGAGCTCCGATCATAGAAAGCTTGCGTCTCAAGTTTCGTCGTCGAATACTTGAACCTGAAGATATCAAATCGTGGGTTGGAATCGCAGTTTTTCGCTGTGTGCGTGAGCTAAGTATCGACCTTTATTTCTATGATGATCATGTCATATTATTGCCAATTAGCTTGTATACATGCAAATCGCTCGTGACTTTGAAACTTGAAGGCAAGAAGCTTCTTGTGGAAGTTCCTCGAATGGTTTGTCTCCCTTCTTTGAAAACCTTGAGACTTGTACAGGTCACATACGCAAATGACGACTCTCTTCGACTGCTTCTATCATATTGCCCTGTTCTTGAAGACCTGAAGATAAAACGAGATGATAATATGGATAATGTGAGATCAATAGTTGTTATTGTTCCATCCTTGCAGCGTATATCTTTAATGATAGGCGATAAATGTCCTTCTGATGGTATGTTATAGTTACTCCTTTGAAGTATTTCAAAGTTAAGGATCTTAGAGAAACTTTCTTGTTGGGATTCTGCAAGCCCAAGTCAACTCCCTATTAGTATGATATTGTTTGCTTTGGGCCCAAGTGGCAAAGCCCGCACGAATTTCTTTTGGACTCCTTCCCAAAAGGCCTCATACTAATTAGAGATTGACTTGTCTTATATATTAGAAACTTATGTTCTAATCTTCCGATGTGCGACATTGGCTTGACTCCCAATAATCCTCCCTCAAACAATGAACCACGAACTTTAACCTCTCCACCAGCGAAACCTTGGCACCTTGACACTGGCAACCCTTATTCGCATGGTTCTCTTGAGACACTTTTCTAATCGTGTCACATTGAGGGCTCCTCCCATACCGACTTCCCTAGGTCCACGACTTTTGACCTAGGCTCTGATACCAATTGTTGGGATTCTGCAAGCCCAAGTCAACTCCCTATCAGTATGATATTGTTCGCTTTGGGCCCAAGTGGCAAAACCCGCACGAATTTCTTTTGGACTCCTTCCCAAAAGACCTCATACTAATTAGAGATTGACTTGTCTTATATATTGGAAACTTATGTTCTAATCTTCCGATGTGGGACATTGGCTTGACTCCCAATATTTCTCCTATTTGATTAGGCATATGCCAAAACTTGAAGAGGAAAATATTGTTGTTGATCAAAATCCCGAGAAGCTTCTCTTATCAATTACATCTGCCAAACGTCTTTCATTACGCGTATTCATCAACAGTTACAATGACGTAATATGTTTAAATCTATCAACTTCAAAGTTTTCAATTGCATTGTATCACTTAGAACAATAATAATATGTTATGTTATGTTTTCACCCCTGTAGCCTGTGTATCATGCTGGTATTGTCTTCAATAAGCTTTGAAAATCTGAAGCTACGTGTAAGCAACGAGTTTTGGTTGATGTTACTTGTCCGGTTGCTTAAAGATTCTCCTAAACTGCGAGTCCTCAATCTCGACATTGATGTAAGTTTCTTCGATGATTTTGTTTTGCGATCCAGAAACATAGTATTGTGTAATCTTAACTCTTTTATATATATCTCAGAGATTTCTATCTTCTGAGTACTATGAGCCTAATAGCTTAAACAGTGAACAGAGGCCTGTTCCTAAATGTTTGTTGAAGAGTCTTAAAACTTTTGAGTTTTCCGGGTACGAGGGAAGACCAGAAGAGAGGGATTTCTTGAGTTATATCTTCAAACATGCTCGTCACTTGAAGTCTTCGTCAATCTTGATTTCGTCATGATATGTCACGTAGTATAAACTTTGAAAATGATCAAAGAATCATCGTATTCCAGTATGGCTTTTAGGTTTGTTTTGTTGTCCAAGAATTATCTTGCTTTCGTACAAAACTTTTCCCTTCTTATCATGTGGTTTATTATATCGTTTGGTTTATTTATTATTTATTGTTATCATTCCTTCGTCAATTTAATTTCTACAATTTGTATGTGTTTGCCTTGTAACTCAAGTCTCTTATTAAAGAAGAGAACCAACTTAGGTTGTGGAGCATTCGTCTCCTTGTGCTCAAATACTCGAGTAAATTGTAAACTACAGGTTCGGAAGCTCAAAGGATTAACTTAACTTGAATCACTCTGGCTGCTAAAAGATAGTAGTGCTGACTCATCTATGTGGAAGCAACTACTGAAGCTTGGTCATTTGGCATCTGACTTTATTACTTGCAAAATTGGTAATGGAGATGATTGCTCATTCTGGCTGGATGTTTGGACCCTTTTGGTAAACTCATTGATTTCTTGGGATTAAATGGTCCTCGTTTGCTTGGATTACCACTAGATGCCAAGGTATCTCAAGCAGCTACGGAAGATGGCTGGAAATTCAGTGGTGTTCGAAGCAAAAACTAGGCGTGGGCATCCGGTTTGGGTCGGTCCGAACCGACAAATTCGGGTTTGGATTCCGATTAAAATTGAATCATAAACCGATCGGAAGCAATTTAATAGAAAATCGGTTGTCGGTTCGGATCAGTTCGGGTCGGTTCGGATGGTGATAACTGATCGGTTTAATTGGATTTAAGGAGATATATATAAATGAAAACCCTAGATCTATTCCTTTCATTCTGCCTCCTTCGCAACTCTTCCTCTTCTTCGCTTCATCTTCTTCTTCGATCTCTTCTTCTTCGGTCTTCTTCTATCTCTTCTTTTACTTCAGTCTTCTTCTTCGATGATCTCTTCTTCTTATTCATCTTCTTCGATTTCTTCTCGTTCTTTCTCTTCTTCTTTTTCTTCTTCTTCTTCTTCTTCTTCTTCAAATCGGTGAAGAAGACAAAGAACAAGACATCTTCTCGGCCAACTTCTTCGTTTTTGGACTTCTCTCATATTCACGATGGTATCAATCTAATCCAAAATTTGATATAAGAATTTTGGGTGCCGTCACCGCCATCCAGTCACGATTGCCGTTGCCGCCAACCAGTCACGGTTGCCGTCGCCGCCAGCCAGTCACGGATGTTGTCGCCGCCGACCAGTCATAGTTGCAGTGACTCATGGAAACCCTAATTTTTAGTGGGTTTGGACTTTTATTTGTAAATTTAGAATGGTTTGTAATTTATTTTAATGGTTAGTTATATTGATTAATGGATTTGGGCTTTTTATGTAAATTTAGAATGGTTTGAACCGAAAAAAAATCGGTTAACCGAAAAAAAAAATTCGGTTCAATTCGGAATTACAATTTTAGTCTATAACCGAACCGAATAAACCGACATCCGAACCGAATAAACCGAAATGTTTATTCGGTTCAATTTGGCTAAGTTTTCAAATCTGAAATAACCCAAAATTCTGATTAAACCGAACCGTTTAAACCAAAAAAACCGAACGCCCAGCCCTAGCAAAAACGATGAGGCTCTTCTCTGTCATTTGACTACAGTTCGCTGTAATCCCCAATGTGCGAAGGACTGTTATCTATGGAAATATTTACGGAGTTCGGTCCAAAAACTCCTGGTATTAAAAAAAAAAAGGACTGTTACCTATGGAAATCGAATTCAAGTACTTGCAACCCTAATTTCAATTCTCAGACATCAAGAAAATGATAAAGCCTACATGCCAATTGGTTCCTTAGCATCAGTAAGTATGGTATTCTGGCGTAGTTTCTAATCATGCTTTCACCTCTCAGAAAATTTATTTCCAAACAGAGACCCCTACTGCTTCAAATTTTTGTTATATCATATGATATATAAATATATTATGAATTATATTTCTGTTTGTCCCAAACAGGAATTCGACAATTTATGTTTTCGTCCCACCGTATTTCCATTCGGGAATACAAAATTTGTCCCATATTGAGAATGCATTCGCTTATGTGACGAGAATTTAGGAACGAGTATAGGACAAAATGAGACATGACAAAACTGAAATTAAATTACGTCCATCTCTAAATATTTTTATTTGTCTCAAACGGGTTTTAATCAGTTTTAACAGTTTTATGTCCG
>CM051371.1:8087701-8112701 GCA_028015245.1 Cardamine occulta
GTTTGATAGTAAACGAGTTTAATAGAAATCTAACCGATCACTGATTCGAGCATGTTTGATTTCGGTTTGACTGCTGGGTTGGTCTATGTTTCAAACTACACTGGTAAAATTATTATTACTTTAAATATTCAAATATTATTTATAAACTTAATTGAAACAAAACCGAAAATTAAACTGTTATAAGTTCAAGTTATACCAATTAAGATGTTTACAAATATAATCCCACACATATGTATTTTGTTTCTTAGTTCAATTTTATCTTCTCAAATTTATTCAAGAGTATTTTGTTTTTTAGTTTTCATGTTTTCCTTTTTATTCTTATAGACCTAAATAATACCTTTTTCCCCATCATTTTTAGTTTTTAATTTAGTATTATTTGCAATAATTTAAATAAACAAATAAGCCTAAACAAAACATAAAACTATTATTACTCTGAATTATGACTAATAATTATAACATTCAAAATTCGATTTATAACATATCAAATACTAATCATGTTAACACTTATGAATGTTAATTGTGATTGATATTAATTACCTATAGGAACCATTAGAGTATTTTAAAACTTTGAATGGGATTTGGTTTAATTTTTTTTGGTCGAGTTTGGATTTCGGGTGGTGCCCACCACCCTTAGTGGCAAAACCACGTAATTAATTTTGGTTTGTAATAACATTTACTTTGAACAAGAAAACCGCATAAACCGAAATGCCCAATCCGAATTTAAACAGCAAATTGTATCATGATCTCTCATAAACCGCGTGAACCTCTTCAATTCGTCTTCTTTGCGCCATGAGACGGCTCACAATCCCCTGTCCCTTACGCCACCGAATTTCAAATCTTTCCAGCACTGGTTATCCTCAAACCACCGCAAATCTTTCTTGTCTTACCCTGAAATCCACCACCAAGTCAGAGTTACCACCGATAAGCTCTGAATTCTTACTCGAGTCGGTTAAATCTTCTCAGTGGCATATCGTCGAACACCTTGCGGACAATCTCACACCTACCCTTGTATCAACAACTCTGCTCAACCTCGTCAAGACTCCTGATTTAGCCTTCAATTTCGTCAACCACATCGACCTTCGTCGCCTGGACTTTCAAACACAGTGTCTAGCCATCGCTGTTGTCTCTAAGCTCTCTTCTCCCAAACCCACTTATCAGTTGTTGAAGGAAGCTCTTAATACTCATAAGAACTCAATTAGATACCTTTTCGATGAACTGGTGCTTGCCCGTGATCAATTGGAGACTAAAAGCACAATTCTTTTCGATTTCCTGGTCAGATGTTGCTGTCAATTGAAGATGGTAGATGAAGCTATAGAGTGCTTTTACCTAATGAAAGAGAAAGGTTTTGATCCCAAAACTGAAACTTGTAATCACATTTTGAGTTTGTTATCAAAGTTGAATCGTACAGAGAGTGCTTGGGTCTTCTATGCTGATATGTATAGGACGAAGATTAAGTCAAATGTTTACACTTTCAATATAATGATCAATGTGTTGTGCAAGGAAGGGAAGTTGAAGAAAGCTAAGGAATTTTTAGGACTCATGGAGATTTTTGGAATTAAGCCTACCATTGTTACTTACAACACTCTTGTTCAAGGGTATTCGTTGAGAGGACGAATCGAAGGAGCTCGTATGTTTATCAATGAAATGAAATCTAAAGGCTTTCAACCAGATTTGCAGACGTATAATCCGATTTTGTCTTGTATGTGTAATGAAGGAAGAGCCTCTGAGGTGTTGAGGGAGATGAAGGAGTTGGGTTTGGTTCCGGATTCTGTTTCGTATAATATATTGATCCGTGGTTGTAGTAACAAAGGGGATTTGGAGACAGCTTTTGGTTACAGAGATGAGATGATGAAACAAGGTATGGAGCCAACGTTTTATACTTACAATACGTTGATTCATGGTTTGTTTATGGAGAATAAGATAGAAGCTGCTGAGATATTGATAAGGGAGATTAGAGAAAAGGGTATAGCTTTGGATTCTGTTACTTACAATATACTTATAAATGGGTATTGTCAACATGGAGATGCGAAGAAAGCATTTGCATTGTACGATGAAATGATGACTGATGGAATCCAGCCTACGCAGTTTACTTATACATCGCTTATTTATGTTCTATGTCGAAGAAAGAAAACGCGGGAAGCAGATGAGTTGTTTGAGAAAGTTGTAGGCAATGGAATGAAGCCTGATGTTGTGATGATTAATACATTGATGGATGGCCACTGTTCTAGCGGTAACATGGACCGTGCCTTTACGTTGCTTAAGGAGATGGATGAGATGTATATCGATCCTGATGATGTGACATATAATTGCTTAATGCGAGGGCTTTGTGGAGAAGGAAAATTTGAGGAAGCTCGTGAGCTGATGGGGGAGATGAAGAGAAGAGGAATTAAACCTGACCACATTAGTTACAATACTTTAATAAGTGGGTATAGTAAGAAAGGGGATACAAAGCATGCTTTTATGGTTCGGGATGAGATGTTGAGTCTCGGGTTTAATCCAACTCTTCTGACTTACAATGCTTTGTTAAAGGGTTTGAGTAAAAACCAGGATGGTGAACTCGCAGAGGAGCTGCTAAGGGAAATGAAAAGTGATGGCATTGTTCCTAATGGCAGCTCTTACTGCTCTGTAATTGAGGCAATGTCTAATTTGGATCATGATGCAGACAAATCTGATACTTGATTGGTCATGGCAAATCAAAGACCATATGGAAGGAAGATCTGTGGTGAAGCTGCATGAACTTATCTGAGATGGTTGTCATAACAGCCTTGAATGATCTATGCTTCTGGTGAATACTGTAACCTGGTCGTGTGAGACAAATTTGCCTGAGAAACTCGACTTTTCCTGAGTTATAATGTAACAGGTGAATCTGGTTCACATGCTCTACTGTTTTAGTTCCAAGTATCATCGTGCTGCAGTCATTTTATCTGTTTAGGTTCATGTTTTTCAGAAACCTTGATATTACTTTATAGCTCTGTTGACGAACAGTTTTTATTTTTCTTCCTCAATCAGATTTTTCAACAGATTATGGTCCCTGAATATAAGTAAGAGTTAAAGGGAAAGCAAAATCAAAGTCACGCGGAAACATAGCTTAACATAAATGTTTTGGTAAAGTTTTTCAAGGTGATTGTAAATACTACACATACTACCACTTATATCTCCTTCTAAGACCTTGGTGCGACTCTTGCTTACCATTCCACTGCTCTTGTCTAATTTGGATCAGTACTCTCTCGGTTTCCAAATAGTATATATAAGGATTGTTGTGAATGATTTCAAAGTTATTATACAAGTCACTGATTTGGTTAGCATTCATATGTTCTGTATCAGTTTGTCTTCATTGTTCAAGAGTCGGTTTTGAGTTGGCGCAAGTCGAAACCAGGGATGTAAAGGGCAAGACTCCACATCAGATAGGGAAAAGATTGTTGTCGATCTCACAACTATGCCCCATTAATAAGAGATGAGAACCCAGCAGAAACAAGAAATGTGATACAGTGTAAAGTATAACAAGACAAGAAAGGCCTCACATCTAATAAGTGCCGTTCTACAATGAAAGTAGTTGGGTTGCCCGATGAATATATAATTAGATTATAGCAGGGCTTTTTGAAATTCAAATGTTAGTAAACTGTAAAGTCAAGAAAGGCCTCACATCTAATAAGTGCCATTCTACAGTTTACTAACAGTCAAGAAAGGCCTCACATCTAATAAGTGCCGTTCTACCATTTCTTAAGAAATTCAAATGTTAGTAAACTGTAAAGTCTTTGAAGATCGGGCAATATTTCTCTTCTCCATAACTCTGATTCATTCAACTTAGTATATGATTCTTTTAACTTTACTCCTTTATAGTATGGATTAGCAATCAAGTTTACACCTTTACCGTTTGGTTCACTCTTCTTTTTATCGATTATTTGCTTTTAGTTCTAGTGGAAATCAGGACCAAACTTCAGGCAAGACATAGCAGTTCAAATCGAAACCGTGAACTCTGTAAGGAATCGTCTTGGTTATGTCTTTACACAAAGACAAGAACTTGTTAGCCCCGTTCCAAGAAGATAACAAAGAAATGAAGGTAGAGACATAGCTCACTTTAGATGTTGAATCGTCATGCTGGTTAACACAGAGCTATAATAGCACATCACTCTTCCTGTCCATTCAAATGTATAGACCAATCAGTGTTTATATCTCATGTCAAAGAATTAAGATGAAAATGATGATCAAGCCCACCTTGTTTTGTGAGATTGGTCAGTTTACAAAATAAGCCTGAAGGTGAGGTTGATACGAGTGCCTTCCGCCTTTGCACGCTTTGGCACAGAATGAATCCAGTCCCTTTGAGTATATCCCCTCATCACCAGCAATGATCCATGCTTCAGTGTCAAACTTTGTTGCTCCTCTTTGTTGCTTCTCTTTAACCTCTTCTTCGCCGGTCCACCATCCCCTGCTTTCTCTGCAGGTTCAAACCAAAAAATGTGTTCATTCGTTCCTGGTTTTGCAGGTAAACACTCAATTAATGTCATGACTCAAAGGTTCCATTACCCTGGGACGATCCTTCATTTTTCTTTTTCTTCAACACAAACTCACGCTCGCATCCAAACGAGACTGAAGCAATTTCAGGAGTTGGACCGTAAATCTTTTCATCATCTGCATGCCAAGCCACATAGTCATTGGCACCTTTGTACCTATTTAACAACAAGCTGTTGAATCTGCTTCCAGGAAGCGCTTTGTAAATCTACACAAGACAAAAGAGAAACGTTAGTTCCATCAACCACTCGAACGCAAGGGATAGAGCAGAAGCATTGTTTCAATCTTACAGCATCCAGAATCTCCTTGAGAGGTGGAAAATCATCCCACGAATAGGCATTAGGTCGATAGCCACTGTATACGAGCGCAGTTAATCCGCTACTTGCAACATAACATGTCTCTCTCGGCTACAGGTGTGGCAAATGCATATGATTAGAAGGCCAAAAACACAAATATTAAAGCATAGAAAGAGCCATGGTCAGTCATTATTTCTTATTTTGCACAATACTCAACTGAAGAAACAAGAAGACACCGTAAAGCATCAATGGATCATTTGAATTCCAAAAAGGAGAGGAAGTGTGAAAGACCTGGAGGCAAGATCGACCGAAGACACGAATAGTGGGTCTGGTCCAAGGAATATGTTTGTCGAGATAATCGAAGAAAGTCCAAGATTGCTGAAAGGGAATAAACCTTTGAATGTAGATGAGATCACTTCCATGGCCAAGATCAATGGTTCTCCTAGTGGCAGCATAGCTAGATGAAGGAGGCTCTACCTCCACAATCGATGTCAAACTCATTCTCCGCTACAGAACAAACATACAACATAATATGAAGTCTTGTTGACTCAGAATGTAGTAGACCTACTTCTCTAAAAGCTCATAAATAATTTCACTGGTGCTTGTGTACTAACCAGCTGAATCTTATTGAGCTTTGTGTGTGGTCATTCAGGTATTCTATTGGAGTAATTGATAAAGCAAGTACCTGATCTTGATGGTGATGGAGCCTTTTCTTGTGATTTGAATCATTATCTTCACCATTATCAGATAACAATATGTCACTACTAGTCATTTCTTTAGACTTGTGCTCTGAACAGTTCTTCCTATAAGAAACACAGAAACGACTTGAAACCTTGTTTATGATGAGGAAACAAGAAAGCATTTTTGAATTAAAAAAAAAACAGATTAAACCCTATAGCAAGCAAGCAAACATTTTCACCATTAAAATTGCTTCTTCCCAATCAGTTAATGAAATATAGAAATCAATTCACATGAAAAAGAAGATGAAATAACAAAATCGTTACTTCTTGTTATTAAGAAGCGATTCAGCTTCCTCAAGGGCATTGCTGATTCCATCAGACGGCTGAAAATGGATAATCAGAATGACATTCGTAGATATAGAATCGAAACCGAATCAGACTAACGATGATTACTCGCCGGCAAACTTACCTGGTGAGAGCGATTTGCGGCGGACGAATCGCCGGAATTGTTTCTTTCCTCCATAACCGGGTGATAAAGAAACAAAACGGTAACCGAAACAATTAAATCAAACTAAACCAAACTTTATAATTTCATTAATTGAGCAAACCGATATTTAATGTATAAACGAAAAATCTTTGATCTTCCCCGGGTGGTAGTAATATCAGCAGCAGCCGGCGACTAGCTCAAAGACTAATTATTATTTGAATAGGAATTTGTTGAGAATGGACTCCTCCATTAAACCTGCAATAAGAAAGGAAAAGCTTCAAGCATAGTAGAAGAAGAAGAAAAAGAAGAAGAGTGAAGCGTAAAAGAAGAGAAGAAGGAGAAGAAAAAACCGATGGAGGAAGTCAACAAAAGAAGAAGCAAAGTCAACATAAAAAGAAGTTGGGCCTTGTGTTGTTTTGGAAATAAAAAGAGTTGATTGGCTTCGGATTTGGTTAAGGCCCAAGTGAAGAAATGTTTGTGTAGTTAGATTGTAACTGTTAAGAGTCTAAGTTGTTGTTTAAGAGTAAATTAAGGAAGTAGAGTTATGTTGTGTAATAGTTGTTGGTAAATCTTGCTTGTAAGCTTGGTTATACCTTAGGGTAATGATGTCTAGACCTAGTGGCATGGTCTAAGTGTAGTGTAGCAAGTGGATCAAACTTCTATATGTATGTGTGTGTGAGATGTGAAGACTATCCAAGTTAATACAATGTAGACATTAAAGAGAAAAACATGTTCTTGTGTCTCTCGAAACAAGACCGATTAAAGTGAGACATAGAGAATGGGAGACTAACCTCTAAGAAAAAGGTTAGATGTCCAAAATACAACAGAATTGTTCAATTATAATGTATTAGAATTGGACCCGTTAGATATACGAGTTTAGTTAAATTGGTTCAATGTTAATTCTATAGTAAATTATAGGATGATGATAATATGAGAACACATCAATTATGATGCAGCTGTATAGAATTCAAAAATACCTATAATATTCAAAATTGAGGTTTAGAAGTAACAATGAGAGAATTCGAGATAATTAAATTGGTTTATACTTGATCATATCATCAATTTCATTATATAAAATATAATATAATTTTAAGGAGAAACTAATCCGTATAAGATACAAGTCAATATAATAAACACCATTTACTTCTACATGAACCAGTAACGAAATCCTTGCAAAGATAATTTGGAGTTTCATAAAAATAAAACATAAGAGAAGAGAGAAAAAACTTGACAACATAAGAGAAAACGATTAAAGAGAATCACATCGTCGTAATGTCACAAATTGCATAAGCCTCATGATCCAGATACTTGCATAAATAAATTATTTGTCTATTATCTTTACTCATTCATGGTTCACATGCTTTTTCATAATTCTGAATATCAATTGTTTTTCCCATTGTTTGAATAGTAATGGCCCATAATAATTTCAAAATATTTTAAACTCCCAGAATTATTGTTTCCACTATTCTCTTTGTTTTTTTAAGGAAAAGACATATTTTTTGGTTCCTTATATTGATGGTTTAAATTGACTTGTTTCTGCCGTTGATTTGGTTGTATGATAGACGGAAAAAAATAGAACATAGCTACTCAACAGCACCAAATGATATATTTTTTTGCATTTCTATATCCAAAACTCAACAGCACCAAATGATTTAAATTTATCTCTATAAGTCTTTACAAATCAGTAAATCATACATATATAAATTTTCTATTAAGTTTTTTTTTTATGTCATATCTCTTCCTATTTTTTGTTTTAATTGTCTTTATAACTTTAGTGTAAAATACATAAACAACAAAGACATGGACCGAAAATCACTTCATTCATTCACATGTAAAAAGGATTACAAATTCAAATTTTCTACAAGTTTTGTTATGATTTGTTTTTTAAATTGTTTCCTTTTTTTTCTTTTTTTTTTCTTTTTTTTTTGTATTTTGAACAATTCCTAGACCGATGTGTATCTATTGTTAACGTCAATTTCATCGAAGACGATAAAAAAAAAGGTATATAACCAGGGTTTGAATGCTCATTTCTGCACGAGCAAATAATAAAGAGGGTTAAAATAAAATCTTACAACATCTCAGGAAAATAAATGTAACTCATTAAACCGAACCATCAAAGGATCTTCAAACTCAATGACATCCCCACAAAATCATTTACATTGTCACTTTTACTTACAAAAAAAAAATTAACTACTCCATTGGAGATGAGAACTCTTCTGCTACAATACCTTCTTCTTCTTCTACACAACCCAACATGATTGCAGTGAGCATTAGTATCCCCACCTCAACGAAATCTTTGTGGCTCATCAATACTTCCTCTACAGAAGAAGTTGAATCCTCGGGGTTCTCTCGTCTCAAAGGAAGAACTTGTGCAAAATCTCCATCATAAGTGTTGACTCGGGTTGGTCTGTAACACCTTTTTGAAGCTAGGAAAAGTGCCTTGTTTCTTAGAATCTGTAATTTTTCCTTATTGCTCCAACCTTAATTAGTAGAAGAGGCTTGATGGAGTCTGTCCCAGTCGTCTGGATCCACGCATTTCTCCAGCATTCTTCTAAGAGAATCCTATGATTCTCGCGGAATGAATAGCTCGTCCATGCAAACACCTCGAAAGCTTTTATAGCTGTTCATCGGCCCTGGATACTTAAGACAAATTTCAATGAGCTCTTCTGGTCCGAACAGTTGGTTTCTGGCTTGTTCATCAGTTGGCAGAGCTTTTGTTATTTCTTCCCGCCACATATTACGGTTTAACCAGTTGTAGAAAGTATTTACATAGCTGAGCTATAGAAGAGATATTAACACAGCTGAGAATCTATAAACCTGTAGCTTCAGTAACTTGAGAATCTATAAACATAGGCTATCTTTGAAAGGTTCAGAACCGGCTTGCGGTATGCAAATTTTGGTTGTACATCGTCAGGTTCTGACATTGTTCTTTCTTCAGTAGTTATCATAGACTCTTCATCTTGTGCTAGAGCCAATGTATGAAGAGTGTCAGAGGCAGATGAGAACTGGTGAAGAACAGTTTAGAATGATGTTTTAGAAATATCAGTAGCTCATCCTGGAATTCTTCTCCAAGCCGTAGAAGTAAGCCAAGGTAAAAAAAAAGATGATTAATTCTTATCGCAAAAAAAATTGTCTACCAAAAGAAAGATAAAGCTTTTGAGATTACTTGAGGAACAGGGAAAGAAGAAGCATGGCTCATACCATTAAGTTTCTGAGAAGCTCTGTGTCATTGAGATCATATCATATATTCCACATAATTTTATAGCCAGCATGTCGCTTTGCAACGGAAAGCAAATTTGAGCAATGGTTTCTGAAGATATCTTCATCTGTCCTTTCAGTCTTTCTCTTATGCCCTACAGATACAAAACCAGTCCATGGCGTGATTCAACAGAAAACTTATATGCAGCGCACTGTATGTAAAGAAGTGCTAAACTGGATGTCTCAAAAATGGTATCCCGCCGAGTCCAGTACTCATCCAGTAAACCTTTATTCTCTTCTTCTCGCTCCAATTTAGCATTGGTAGAACCGGCACAAGCCTCAAGTAAAACTTCAGTAAGCACTTCAAGATGCATCTATATATATCTGATTTAGTTAGAGATATCAAACGTAGATGCCTCAGTTAACAGGTGAAGCATAAAGGACGCAATGCACCACAGTCCATTACAAACAACAGCCTGAGAGTGCCAAGATATGAAACCTTCAAGTGGCGAATACCACATTAGATGCTCATTTTTGTAATCTAAGGCAGTCTGAAGAATATTAACACATGCGTTTGAGAGTTCGCAGACTCTCTGCAATTGAGTTCCCAGTGGCAAAGTTAAGATCCGAAGGGGTTTTTCTCATTTCAAGAATGAAAAGAAGTTGAAGAATCGTAACCGAGGAGAAGATGAAAGGGAGAAAAAAAGCGATACATGCTTTTATGGATTTTAAAAATTAGATTTTTGATTATTTTAGAATTAATTTTAAAAAAGTTGACAGATGCGGGCTTCTGATGTGTTGACATGGCAAACTGTGGGAGAACCCCTTCCCCTTTCATATATACTAGGGGAGAATCCGGGTTACGCCCGGAAATACACTTAACTATTTAGTTAATTTTGTTTAAAATATATATACTTTTTAGTTTTTTTAATATACATGTGAAAAAGTAGTGTGTGTTTGTATCTAACACTATAAAATGTTTGTATCAGAAGATGTCTTTGATTAGTAAATAGTTTGTACATTCTGAAGTTTAAACTGAATGAACAAATTTTGAACTCTATAAATCTTTCTTTTCTTTCATCTTTTTATGTAAATGATACATCTAAATACATTCTAGAGTGCTTCATAGATGTTTGACCACTTGAACTGGTGATTAGGTGGGCATCCTAATTTGGGACATACTGACAGCTCATACCCTCTGTGACTACTCAACATTCTTGAAACTGGTACGGTTCCATCCTTGATGTATAAGAGGTGTACGTGGACGAAAGTAAGGATACATGATTTGTATAACATTACAGTGTTTGATAGATTTTGATAAATCATGTCAGCTACATCAACAATCTACGAAAGAGTGGAAGAAACAGTAACACATTAGTTACCAATGAAAAGCAAAAGACAATTTAGGATCGACCTCTTTGCAGTCAGCGTAGAAATTAAAATATGGAGTTGAATCTAGCTTAACCCTTCCTGCTGCTACCCACATTATATTCAGCCAAGATCCAACCAAGGTCATGAAAAAGGGTATAAAATGGTATATCACAATGTAAATAATGCCAAACCGATGACACAAATAACATAGTGGTGTCAATTGAAGAAATTCCAAGAGCACAAGTTCGAAAGTTAAAAGCTTCCAAGATTCTAAAATACGATCAAGGTAGATGTCAACAGACAAGAAAGCAAAGAATTTGATCGACAACTTCAGCAAATCACTTAAAACGACTAAAACAACTCTGTAGCCATATATGGTATTTCTAATATATGGCTATAGCAAAACGAGAGTCGGAAAATTCCGCAAAAGCAAATGCCTCAGCTCGGTTAAAGTAATCTTAATTACCTCTCTAAATGTCTCTGAAAGTAAAACGAGAGTCGGAAAAATCCGCGAAATCAAATTCCTTGGCTCGGTTGATGTAATCTTAATTACCTCTCCAAATATTCCTAGAAATGTAATGTTCTTTGACCCAAGAAAAAAGCAAAACAATTAGCGGATGAGTTGGACGGACAGAGTTGTAAAGCAACAAAACAATTATGGTATCAGATTCCTAAGTCTTGTCAATTGTCATAACCCAAAATTACGTACAAGTTCGGATTATAACGAATGAACTTTTTCTGAAACTTTCGGTACCAAAAACATATTTTTATTTTTTTGCCTTGTGGACTTAGCCACAAATCTTGTTCCTTATTGATCTTATCCTCTTCATTCCCGAATCGAATCTCACTCTCAACATGAAGCCTTAGTTGCCATAGAATAAAGTCACAAGTTTCTTCAACTCCAAGACTCTAAAAGATAAAATCTTTTTGGCTAAAGGAATCATATTTTTTTGCAGTATATATATATAAATTGTGTGATCGAGGGCTTCCTCAGAAAAGATTGGTGAACAAATCAAACATGTCAAACGTGAGCTTTCTTGAGGTACAATACAAACTCTCTAAGAACAAGATTTTAAGGAAGCCTTCAAGGATGTTTTCTAAAGATAGACAATCTTCAGGCTTGTCATCACCTGGATCAGGAGGCTTCTCTCAGCCTTCAGTCAACGAGATGAGACGTGTTTTCAACAGATTTGATTTGGATAAAGACGGGAAAATCTCTCAGACCGAGTACAAAGTGGTGCTAAGAGCGTTGGGACAAGAGAGAGCGATCGAGGACGTGCCTAAGATCTTTAAAGCCTTTGATTTGGATGGTGATGGGTTTATTGATTTCACGGAGTTTATAGAAGCATACAAGAAAAGTGGAGGGATTAGCTCTTTGGATATACGAACCGCATTCAGGACTTTTGATTTGAATGGCGATGGGAAGATAAGCGCAGAAGAAGTGATGTCGGTTCTGAACAAGCTTGGCGAGAAGTGCAGCTTAGAAGTCTGCAAGAGAATGGTGAAAGCTGTTGATGCAAATGGTGATGGATTGGTTGATATGGAAGAGTTTATGAAGATGATGTCTACAAACATTGTCTAAACAGATATCTTAGAGCATTACCATCAGTTCACATACGACAAGGATATCTCATAAATAAATTATTATTACTTTTAATGTCTATTTTTATTATTGAATTAAATTTGTAGGCAAAAAAATAAAAAGACCAATACTATTCAAACGAGAGACGATTCTAATCCTCTCTCCTCTTTTTTCAATATTTTAGATTATTTAATGTTGAGATACGATTGAAAAACAAACTGATGGAAGTGCTCTTATGCTCTATTTTTGTAATTAAGGTCATTGTTCATATAAAAATTTCAATCTTCTAACTTCAAATCGACATGTTCTATCAGAATAAGACCAATAATTGATATAAAGCAACAACTTATTCAAAAGTTAGAACACAAACTTAAAACTCATGTAAAAGGGTCCATTCCCAACTACTAGCATAGTTTTGGAAAGAGCTTAGAACGCTATACATTATGCGAAACAAAGCCACGGTAAAACAAACGCCGCTCTACCAATAATCACCACAAGAACATTTACCGTCTCTGAAATGATGGAAACGTTTGTTGTCTCTCACAATCAACTCCCTACCAATGATTTTGGACATGATCTTGATAAAGTTGTGACAATCTACGCAAACACGAAGATTCTTGATGATTGTGAGTGTCTTCCGAGCTGGAGTGCAAATGATACCGTAAGCAATCGCTAATCTCTCACTGTGGTAAAGTAGTGCCTGTTCTTTGGCCTCTTGATCGATATCATGCAGAACAGATCGTGTGTCGGGAACATAAACCGCTCCCTTCTTTGCAGCCATCTCCTTTGCTTCATCCTTGTAAAAAGTCAGATTACGAAACTCAAGGATCCTACTCTTACTAGTAACCATATTTGTTTCCCTGAATGATTTCGGTGGAGGACTAGAAATTTTGTTGGTCACAGCCTTTGAAGGATCAAGATCAACCATCAATTCCTCCATGTAATCCTCTAAATCGATATCTCCATGTAATCGAGCATAGTTCCTCATAGCTTCCCAAAACTCAGCAGTAGGTTCAAACGGAAGATCACGAATATACTGCTCTGCTTCAACAAGAAGTCCACATTTTCCAAGAACACCTAAAACACCCAAATAATGATCCAACTTCGGAACAATCCCATGCTCGTTTTTCATCGAATCGAAATGCAAAAACGCTTCTTTTATACCACCAACAGTAGCACAAGCCAAAAAAACCGTAAGAAAAGTCTCCTCATTCGGTTTCAACCCGTGTTTCGTCATTTCCTCGAACAAATGCAACGAATCATCTCCCATTCCGTTATCACTATACGCATTCATCATCAAATGCCAAGAATCCATATCTTTATCAACCATATGATCAAAAACTCTCTTAGCATCAGTAACACTTCTACATTCCCCAAACATACTAATCACCATATTGTTAAGTTTCGGATCACCTCTAAACTTAGACTGTAGGAAATGATCATGTACCTTCTTAGAATGCTCAAGAGACTTCAAATTCGCACAAGATTCGAATAACAAAGCGAAACACTCAGCATTAGGCATAGCTCCTTTATCAAGCAATTCAATAGCATCTTTATATAACCTACGTTGACACAACCTCATCACTTCTTCAACACTAGGAGGAAGAGGAGGAACTATCTCATTCACCTGCTTATTCGTCTGATTAGGGATTTGATTTGAGCTTCTCAGTTGTTGATGCTGCGGCGGAGTGTTATATTGATTCTGAGGTCTTTGTTGAACATTATGATTCTGATCATTGTTAGCACCACCACCACCACCGTATTGAGGTCTTTGACCACCGTGTTGAGGCCTTTGACCACCGTATTGAGGATTTTGAGGAATCCATTGATTAGGGTTTTGTGAAACTCTTTGATTAGTGTTCGTCTGATTCTGATAGCCTTGAGAATCGAAGCTTTGAGGTTGATATTGACGTTGTTGTGACGGTGGTGCAGATTGAGGATTCTGGTGGTAGTAATCGTTTGTGGCGGCGGATGTGGTTAGGTTTCTGATCAGAGTTGAGTTTAGGGTGAAGGTTTTGGTTCCGGCGGAGTGAAATTGAGAGGAGATCCGGGGAAATGAAGAACGTACTTGAAGGAGAGAACCTATTGTGGTGAGTTTTTGGGTTCGTGCGCAACGAATCGCCATTAGAGAAGACATTGCTGTGAGATTTTTGGAAAAGTGGACAAGAAATGGTAAATGATAAAAATGATAAAACCCTGTGAAGAGCAAAACCCTAATGGAAATAATTGGGGATGAGAAAATTCGGAGGAAAGAGAGAGTTATGATAAGATTTTGATAATACGTATTGGGTTGGATAGGTTTTGATTAAGCCATTTTACATTTGGGCTAGTTTGGGCTTTACGATAGGAAAATTCAAGTTTTTAGATTATTTTTCTTTTGGTCTTAAATCACTTTTTTTTTTTTTTTATAAGAATGTGAAGTCGGCTAATTCAAACTCAGTTAATGCGAGTCAGTGCCGGCTCTTTTGGGTGGAGGTACGAGAGAGACGATGGTCCAGAGCTCAGTCTTGTGTCATATTGATTTAAGAGTTCGTTTTTTATTTATTAAAAAATTAAAATATTTTAAAAATTAGATTGAAGAGAACAAAAATTCCAAAATATTATTCATAAAAACTTTAAAGAAAACAATTTAGTAAAAAACTTTTAAAATAAATTTGAAGGATCCAAAATTTCGTTTTATTTTAGAGCCCATAAAAATGTTGAGCCAGTCTTCATGCGAATACGTTAATTTTTTTATATAGTATGATGTTGTATTGTGCAAATTCAAATTCGGTATAGTGTGATACTGATTTGTAAAATATATCACAGCTAGATAAAAAAAATATTTGCTTTGCTTATTTAAACAAAATAATTAAAATTATTTTTTTATATTTTTATATGATTTACTTTTGTTTTTGCTTGTATTTTACTTATTTTTTGGTCTATACATTAATTTATTATACTTTAACAATATTGTATATTTTTATCAAACTTTTGGAAAATGTTGTCACAAAATATAGGATCGTACGGCAGTGCTAGTAACAATGGATACGAATTCGACGAGAGTGTCTTCGACGCTGTGACAATCATGGGCTGACCGAAAGCATTAGTAGATGTGGGGCGTATGACAGGTGCCCCACACTACTTTAGATTAAAAATCAGCTACTTTCTATATAGTTACCAAAACATTTAATTCCTTCATTTCAACTAAGATAAAAAAAAGATGCATCTGCTCACATAAAACTCAATTATTTCCCCAAAATTCTAAAAGATTTCACAAAATATGTAGTTATATAAGATAAGTCTGTAGAATTCTTCTGTATAATCAAAAACTATTTTCTGTTAATATTATATTTTCTACGATAAAGTTCTTTTATAATATTGAGTTCTATGTTAATACAACTTTCTAACCATGTGCAATGGTTTTGTTATTCAACACCCTCTTTTTAAATGTTTAACATTTCACATCATTTTCTATTTCTTTCACCTAACAATTCAACACTTATTCAATTTTTTCACTCTACAATAGTTTTGTTTAATAAATTTCAACACATTATCCCACCATTTTTATTTTCTTTTATGTGATTACATATTACATAATTAGCTATTTAAATTAAATTCAAATAATTAAGAATTAAATAATGTTTAAATAGATGTTTCAAATGTTTAAACTAAAAATATTTTTTTAAATTTATTTGACTAAAAATGTTTAAAGATGCTTAAAACTACAAACAAGACCTTATTGAAGGCTAATAAAAAATTAGAGTGAAAATAATTTTTTTTATCCAAATCAAATTTGTAGAGTATAAAAAATAATAAATTTTGGTATACATTTTAAAAAAGTTATTACTAAATAATTGATTTCAAATAGTTAGAATGAAAACAATATATCAAAAATTCCAGAACCAATGATAACACAATACATGTCTTATTCTCTTTCTTATACACCCATCATTTTAGCATCAAATAAAATGTTACCACATATCATTCTTTTCTCACCATCTACAAGATTCAATACCTTGAATTAATTCAACACCAAATAGTCTACGTTATTTCAACACCCAAAATCAACATCTTCATTACACTTGTTCAACTTTTGAATTATTAATTCAACATCCCCATTGCACATGGTCAAATCCACCTTTGGAAGGTGGGGACCAACTGTGATCAAATGACGTTAGAGCATTGAGAGTGATGTAAGTTCTCTATACACTCAAAGACTGCCTAAATTTTTACTTGAGGTTTTCACTGTAAGACATTTCTAAGTCACGAAGACGAGACTATGACTTAATCGACGAAGGCACTTCTTTTATTGCGGTTCTCATGAGCCTTAGATCCTTAATGTTTGTGGAGATCTCAGGAAAACGTTTCAACAACAAGCAATCAGTGAGATCAAGTGTATCGAGAGATTTCAAGTTGATATTGGTAGGAAGAACCTCTAGCTTTGAGCATCCTACTAAAGTCAAGGTTTGCAATTTATGAAGGTTTCCCATAGATGAAGGGAGCTCCACCAGACCAGTACACATATCAAGTTGCAATATCTAGAGATTAGTGACATTCCCAATAGAAGACGGGAGCTCTACTAGACTTGAACAGCCTATGAGATTCAAACACAAGAGATTAATAGCATTCCCAATATAGAAGAGGGCAGCTCCACCAAACTTGAGTAATCACTAAGATACAATTTTTGGAGATTAACAGCATTCCCAATAGATGAGGGGAGCTCCACTAAATTTAAGCATCCAATGAGAAATAATTCTTCAAGTTTAGTGGCAATTGAGAGATCAGGTAGCTCCATTAGCTTTTTGGAATGATTCAAATACATCCACTTGAGGTTTCCAAGCAGCTATTCAAACAAACAAAAATCAACATATAAGAACACATTTACTAGCGAAGAAAAATAAATACTTCCAATCCATTAAGGTTCTATTATAAGTAATAATAACGGATCGTTAAGATCCCTCTTTCCAAGCCTAAAAGAATGATAAAGACGAAATCATACTAAATTTTTAAAGCTGAAGAAGAAACACATGACAACTTTGTACCCGATTTCCTTCCCATAGCTTCTGAAGTTTGCTAAACCGCATGTTTAGTTCAACGAGGCACTCCGTATGAAAATTTGAAGGCAAACATGTCATCGGAAAATGATCCCATTCTAGTATTCTAAGTATTCGAGATAGATAATTCAAACCTTGCGGTAAGTACAATCTATCGCCCTGGTCACCATATCGATAGTAGAATCTTAAGAATTTAAGATTAGGCATTCCTTCAAAAGATCTCTCACTTATATTTAATTCTCCCGACAGCTCAGATGGGTAGAAATGTATGCCTACAACATTTCTACTACCCTAAAGAAAGAAGAAAAAATAGATAGAGAACTAAGGATAGTTAGTTATCAAATAAATGTAATTTGTAGGGAGAAGCTAGGTAACTGAAGAATAATAATAAAACTAACAGTGTCATCAGTGAGTACTTCACAAATATCTCTAGAATCAACCAAAAATTGACGCTTCCCAGGGTCACGAGTTGATTGGGGACCAAGCTCATGGCAGACAATTACTTTACCCAATTGTTCTAGCAGGTTATGCATCTTTATCCTTCCCTCTTCAATAGATATAAGAGATTTATCAACTAAGACGTGAAGCCCTTGCTTCACATCCAAGGAATTATGCGCAATATGAAGGAATAAATCTTTATCTTCATCACATAAGGCATCATAACTGAACTTCAAAATGCTTTGAATACTAGCATCAAGACGAGTCTTTAACCTTGGTAGTGCATTTATCCACTCCTGTTTAGACATTCCCCGGAAATGAGAACCCATAACTCTTAATCCCAATGGTAGTCCACCTAAAAGTTTTGTAATTTCCTGTGCAAGCTCCTCGAAACCATCTTTAGGGAACTTTTCTTCAAAAGCATACATACAAAATATTTGACAAGCTTCATATGCTGATGGAAACCCACCTGGTAAATATGTTTGATGCCATGTGCTTTCAAAAGTTTTTGGTCTTGCATTGTGATGATAATCCGACTTCCTTGACCAAACCACCGAGTATCTTTTGCGATAGCTTCTAGTTGAATTGCCTGATCGATGTTATCAAGAATAATAAGCACTTTCTTATCGTTCAATCTATCTTGTGCAACTCCTAGATGAGGAATCTCGATATCCTCGTGGTTGATTATTTGAGACATAAATGTTGGCTTAACCTTGAAGCCAATATTAGAGAAAAAATGAAAAGTATGTTTAGGAGAAAAGCTAAATATACATTTATAATTAGGAGTTGTCTAATTATGTAGTATTTCCTAATTACTATTAGGAAACGGTTTTTCCTTTTCTTCCTCTGTATATGGAGATGCTGGTTTGTAGCATTGAATATGATTTGTGAGAGAGAACAAAGAGAGCTTAAGTTTTGAGAGAGTTTCTTAAGCAATAAAGAGAGTAATTCTTTTGATCTTTGTTCATTTTAAATCAATAATTGCTATCAGAGCTTGAGAGGAAAATAAGATCTTGAGATACGAGATGAGTGATGATGAGAAGAAACCATCGACGTCCGGGCTGAAGAAGGAAGGAGGAGCTTCCTCAATCAAATGTCCGATGCTCAATTCCAGTAATTATACTGTTTGGGCCATTAGGATTAAGACCTTGCTTAAAGTGAACAAGGTATGGGAGGCCATCGAAAAAGGAGAAGATGATGGTGATAAAAACGATTTAGCAACAGCTTTGTTGTTCCAATCAATTCCGGAAGCTCTCATCCTACAGGTCGGAAATCTAGATACTACAAAGGAAGTATGGGACGCTATAAAAACAAGAAACGTTGGAGCAGATCGTGTCAAAGAAGCGAGACTACAGACGTTAATGGCTGAGTTCGACCGACTTAGGATGAAAGAAACAGAGAAAATTGATGAGTTCGTCGGAAAATTAACCGAAATAACATCAAAAGCTGCTGCTTTAGGAGAAGAAATAGAAGAACCCAAAATAGTTCAGAAATTCCTTAAAGGCCTTCCTTGAAAGAAATATATTCACATGGTAGCTTCTCTTGAGCAATTACTAGATCTTAAGAAAACTCCTTTTGAGGATATTATAGGGCGTATGAAAGCCTATGAAGAACGTATTGCCGAAGATGAAGAAGAGACTCGTGAAGACCAAAGCAAGCTTATGTTTGTAAATTTAGAAACACAACCAACTCGTGAATTTGATGGAGAAAATCGAAGTAGAGGATGGGGTTTTTATAGAGGAGGAGGACGAAGTTACAGAGGTAGAGGACGCGGAGGACGTTATAATGGAAACAAAGACTTATCCAAAATCAAATGTTTCCAGTGTGATAAGTTTGGACACTACGCATCGAGTTGTCTGGATCGTCTTCTCAAATTACAAGAGGCTCAAGAAAATAATAACTCAGACACACAAGAAGCAGATGGACTCATGATGCATGAGATTGTAGAAACAAATGAAGTAGTTTTTCTTAATGAGAAAAACGTAAAACCAAAGGACTTCGAAACCTCTACAGACGGAGAAAACATTTGGTATTTGGATAACGGGGCTAGTAACCATATGACAGGAGATCGAAGCTATTTCAACTTCATTAATGAATCCATCACAGGGAAGGTCAGATTTGGGGATGATTCTCGAGTTGACATAAAAGGGAAAGGTTCAATTCTTTTTGTCAGTAAGAATGGAAAGAAGAAAGTTTTGGCCGATGTCTACTTCATCCCAGAATTAAAAAACAACATTATCAGCCTTGGACAGGCTACAGAATCAGGCTGCGATGTTAGGATGAGGGAAGACTATCTTACTTTACACGATAAAGAAGGAAACTTGATCACAAGAGCTAACAGGTCAAAGAATCGACTATACAAAGTGATCATGGAGAGTGTTGATACAAGGTGTCTTCAACTTGTGACTACAAGTGATTCAAGCAAGTGGCATGCTAGATTAGGACATATTGGAGTGGATTCAATGAAATCAACGGTAAAGAAGAAACTGGTGGTCGGAATACCTGAAATCATAATTGAAAAGGAAACGTGTGCTTCGTGTCTGCTGGGAAAACAAACAAGAGGACCATTCCCACAAGCTTCCAAATATCGTGCTACTCAAGTGCTTGAGCTCATACACGGAGATCTTTGCGAACCTATCACACCTCTTACTCCGGCGAGAAACATATATATATTTGTTTTAATAGATGATTATTCCCGCTACATGTGGACAATTCTGTTAAAGGAAAAGGGAGAAGCATTTGACAAATTCAGAAAGTTCAAGACATTAGTTGAACAAGAGACTGGAACTGCTATCAAATGTTTTCGTACAGACAGAGGTGGTGAATTTACGTCTTTAGAATTTCAGAGTTTCTGTGAAAATTCTGGGGTAAAGAGACACTTAACAGCTCCCTATTCACCTCAACAAAACGGAGTAGTAGAGAGGCGAAATCGGACATTGTTGGAGATGACAAGAAGTACTCTCAAACACATGAACATACCAAATTACCTGTGGGGAGAAGCGGTGAGACACTCCACCTATCTAATCAATCGAGTTGCATCAAGAGTTCTAGCAAATCAAACTTCATATGAAGCGTTTGAAAAAAGGAAGCCTAATGTTGAGCATTTGAGAATATTTGGATGCATCGGTTTCGCTAAAACAGAAGTTCAGCATCTTAAAAAACTAGATGATAGGTCGAAGAAGTTAGTACATCTTGGAACTGAACCAGGAACGAAGGCATACAGGATGTTTGATCCAACAAATCAGAAGATAATCGTTAGTTGTGATGTTGTGTTCGATGAGTCAAGAGGCTGGGACTGGAATCAACGGAATAAAACAACCAACGGAACCAAAGATTTTACAATAGAATTTGGAGAATTCGGAAATCACGGAGTCGATATCAGTACCAATACGGAAAACAATTCTGTTTCATTAAATCCAGAATTTGGAGGCTCTGTTTTGGCATCTGAAAACAGAGGTGATACAGAACCAGAGCACAACGACAACGAAGGCGATGATCAAAACCCAGAAAAGGATTATATCACCATTGAAACAGATAGTGAAGAAGATGATGAAGCTACAGAAGAAAATCAAGATCGTTTGATTCCAAGAAGAACACAACGAGTAAGCGTTAAACCAAATTACCTCAATGACTATGTAATGATGGCAGAAGAAGAAGGTGAGTATCTGTTGCTATGCTTAAATGAAGAACCACGTGACTTCTCTGAAGCTAAAGAATCAAAGGTTTGGCTGATAGTGTGCGAAGACGAAATACGATCAATTACGAAGAACCAAACCTGGAATCTCGAAGATCCTCCGCTGGGAATTAAACCAATCGGTTTAAAATGGGTGTTTAAACTAAAGAGAAACTCAGATGGTAGTATCAACAAATACAAAGCAAGACTTGTTGCTAAGGGATATGTGCAAAAACATGGAATAGATTATGAGGAAGTATTTGCACCTGTGGCTCGAATTGAGATAATTCGCCTTCTCATTAACCTTGCAGCTTCTAATGGATGGGAAATACATCATCTTGATGTCAAAACGGCGTTTCTTCATGGAGAACTAAAGGAGACAGTTTATGTTACACAACCGGAAGGTTTTAAAGTAAAAGGATGCGAAGGCAAAGTTTACAAACTCAAGAAAGCATTGTACGGACTAAAGCAAGCTCCAAGAGCTTGGAATAACAAGTTGAATCAAATACTTCGAGATTTTCAGTTTGTAAGGTGTTCCAAGGAACCATCAGTTTATCGAAGAGAAGGAAAACAAGAAGTCTTACTTGTTGCGGTATATGTTGATGATTTATTTGTTACAGGATCAAGCTTAGAGGTTATCATTGAGTTCAAGAAAGAGATGGAATCCAAATTCGAGATGAGCGACCTTGGCAAATTATCTTGCTATTTAGGAATGGAGGTATGTCAAGACAAGGAAGGAATTTCTGTAAACCAAAGACGCTATGCTTTAAAAATCCTGGAAGAAGCTGGAATGAAGGAATGCAATCTGGTACATACACCTATGGAAGCTGGAATTAAATTGTCTAAAGCGCTGGAAGAAAAGGATATCGATGCTACATGTTATAGAAAGATTGTTGGATGTCTTCGTTACTTACTTCACACAAGACCAGATCTATCTTATTGCGTAGGAGTACTAAGTCGCTATATGCAAAACCCTAAGGAATCTCATGGAGTAGCATTGAAGCAATGTCTAAGGTACTTACGAGGTACTGTCAGTTTCGGGTTAGAGTTCAAACAAGCTGGATTACGAGCGACAAGTTTGGTTGGTTATAGCGATAGTAGCCATAATGTGGATCCAGATGATGGAAAAAGTACAACAAGACATGTGTTTTATCTTGGCGGAAGTCCAATATCTTGGTGTTCGCAGAAGCAGGAAACTGTAGCATTATCATCTTGCGAAGCTGAATTCATGGCAGGCACAGAGGCAGCAAAACAAGCTATTTGGCTTCAAGATTTACTTGGTGAAATCACTGGAAAGATATGTAAAAAGGTTATCATTCGAATTGATAATCAATCTGCAATCACTCTCACTAGAAACCCGGTGTTTCATGGTAGAAGCAAACACATACATACGAGGTATCATTTTATTAGAGAATGTGTTGAGAAAGGGTTAATAGAAGTGGAGCATGTTCCGGGTTTTGAGCAAAAGGCAGACATTCTAACAAAGGCTCTTGGAAGACTCAAATTTAAGGAGATGAGGGATCTCATTGGCATGAAGGATTTAGCTTGAGAATGACTTCAAGCTTAGGAGGGAGAATGTTGGCTTAAGCTTGAAGTCAATATTAGAGAAAAAATGAAAAGTATGTTTAGGAGAAAAGCTAAATATACATTTATAATTAGGAGTTGTCTAATTATGTAGTATTTCCTAATTACTATTAGGATACGGTTTTTCCTTTTCTTCCTCTATATATGGAGATGCTGGTTTGTAGCATTGAATATGATTTGTGAGAGAGAACAAAGAGAGCTTAAGTTTTGAGAGAGTTTCTTAAGCAATAAAGAGAGTAATTCTTTTGATCTTTGTTCCTTTTAAATCAATAATAAATTGTTTCTGTAACTGCAAATTTACACTGTAGTCATCAGAACACAATCGTCTTGTATACATTAATTCTTTGATATTCTCCATAAAGGCGCTTAGCTGGAAACAGTCGGAGAGTTGGTTGAATAGAAATCTGGCTATGGTGGTCTTACCAATTCCAGACGGACCCCAAATCCCTATCATCCTCACTTCATCAGACTCTAGGCATAACAACGGCTCTATTTCTTTCATACGAGCTCGCATCCCCATTTATTTTATTTAGTTCATTGATTTTAGAGGAGATTCTTGGTTAAAAGATTTACGTGGACCTCTAGAGAATTTTAATATCAAAAATCATAAAAATTTACTTAAATTCATTCAAAATCATCTAAAATTTTACTAACTAAAATCACAAATGGTCGGTTCAATGCACAAACTATAAGTTTTGAGAACTGAATGATTTTTATTAACATCAATCGATTAAATTTGTACAGAAGGTTCAGCTCTAAGGGTTTTGAAAAGAGAATATTTACAAGTAAATGGCTGAGATATGATTGAGATAATCAAGGGCTATCATATCCCTATTTACATAACTGAAATATTCTGATACAAACATATAACTATTATACTACAACCATCATATCCACTATTACTTTATAAAATTTAAAATATTTAATTAAATATAACTAATTAAGTATTGAAATTTTATTGAATTCATGGATTTTAGAGGAGATTCTTAGTTAAAAAAATTAGGTGGACCTCTAGAGAATTTTAGTATCAAATCATAACAATTTACTTAAAATCATTCAAAATCATCTAAAATTTTACTAACTAAAATCACAAATTGTCGGTTCAATGCACCTCACCCCTTTCCCCCTTTAATATCTGTTACAAAAATGACATTTGTTAACCTTTTTATATATAAAATAAACTTATGTTAATAAATATTAAAACTATTTTTTAAAAATTATTACCATTTTGATATATAACTAGATGATATCTAGCGTTATGTCGATATTAATATATTTTAAGTATTAAGTAAATTATAAAATTAAAAATGAAGCTTGTTAATGATATTGGTTAAGACAAGACTCGGAAAATTAGGTTTTAGTATTTTTAGTTTACAAATAATAATTTTTGAAGTATAATTTTTTTGAGAATTATGGTTGCAGTATGATTCAAATTTATAGTAACATTATATCGAATGTGACATATTGTTTTTTGTTTATTCAGTAGAATGTAAATATTTAAATTTTAAATTAAATATTAGATTTTTTTTATGTTTCAAAAAGTTTCTGTAACACTAAAAATAATTAAAATTTTTAGTTTTTGAATTAATATTTTAATATAATAAAGTACTATATTAAAAGGTTTCGTTAGAAGGATTTGAAAAAAACATTATTATTATTTATGGTTGAATGTTAAATTTATTGAAAGCAAAAGTGGAGTTAAAATTTACAGAAAAGAGGCAAAAAATGGGGCTAATTTATGAGAAAACATAAAAACAGAGCAAAGACGACTTCAGGCGCTTCAGCTTGTTCTCGGTGTTTGGTATGCTGCCAACGGGAGAGAAGACACATATCTGTTTCAGACTCTTCTAATCGTGGGAGAATGCGGTCTTGTAAAACATTAAAAAATATTATTTAGGAAACTAATTCTTAAAAAAAAAAAAAAAAAAAGAGAGAGAGATAAAAATGGAAAGAACATAAAAAAAATTCCTCAATTAATTTGAAAGACAATTGTATCCTTCCTTAATCTAATATATAAATATATTTTAACAATTTTCTAAAGGCATCATTACATGGAATAAATTACAAATTTAAGGTTGTTTTTTTTAAATACCATTTTAATATATAGTAGATGTAATTTTCCATTAACAACTATATTTTCCTGCAT
>CM051371.1:8112801-8312801 GCA_028015245.1 Cardamine occulta
ATATTACATACACAAAATTAAATTCATAAATCAACTAATAGGTTATAAAATAAAATCATTACTAAATATTAATATACTATAACAAATTATTTGAATGCCAAATTCATAAATCAATGATATCGCAAACACCTACTCGTATTTGTTACAAATTTTATATTGGCTAAAATGCTGAACATATGCATATACTTTGTTAGACTTACTTTGAAGTTTGAACAATAAAGATTTTATTAACAGTAACATACATTTTACAGTGTTTTATTAACACATCCTCGTGTACGCAAGTAACATATATGTCTTATCTACAGACTTATTTTGATACTTGTTTGTACTCGCAACATTTGAAGCTCTCTCAGGTATGTTAGGTTTTAGTAATCGTCACTCTATTTACATCTTCCGCATCCTATACAACACCTTCTTCCTTTCTAAACATCTCTCTACTACTTCCCCCATATGGTTCAAATTACGCATACCTTGCTCAGTTTCCGCGATTTCATAGTCTTGAGCGTAGTATGCGTTTCTTGAAACCAATATTTGAGCTCTTACGGGAGAAAGAAGTGGCATATGGTTGGCCATTGAGAGAACCTGCGAATCTGATATCCCACCCTTCGATGTTCCTTGGAACACATGAGTCGAATAGGAATTGCCCGAGAACGCTGTGAGCGTTTATGCTCGTTGGTTGGAGTGGACGGAAGGAGGATCTTTCTCTCTGCTCTTCTTGTGAAGATGATGTATTGTTGTTGGTTTGATACGGTGCTGAGCTGGGTAAGAAAAAGTGATCACTTGGTCCAGTGGCTACTCTTCTTAGGCTTTGGTTAGAGTTCACCGCTACATTCTGAAGGTTGCATATTAACTCAGAGATCTCGTCATGTGTACGAGCTGTTTCTCCAAGCTGCCGAATTTTCTGTAAATGAACTGACATAGCCTTCTCTAGAAAGTTGGAGATAACAGCTCGGTATTGTATAGGGTTATGTGTGTAGTGTCCTGAAGAAAGAGAGAAACAAATAGCCACAAAGCTCAGATTTTGTAGCATTGACAATCAAAATCAAAAGTACCCGTGATGGCACATGCCGCATATTATAAATATTGTCGTATCCATAACATGTTATATGTCATGACTCATGACTAACCTGCATGAGGAGAATTTTTCCACTTGACAACTTTAACTTCTCCTCCCAGTTCCTGCAATTGATGAGTGAAGGTCGAAATTACTTGGAGAGGAGCAAGTTCATCATTCTCCGAGCACAGAATGAGATAAGGAGCCCCGATTTCCTGGAAAAAAAAACAGTAAGGAAAAGTTATCTTATGTTAGCTACAAATTTGAGAAGCCAAAATTAGAGAAGGTATAGAAGCTTGGTGGAAACTTACAACCGATGAGTAGAGAGCCTGCCAATACTCACTACGTTGGGATTCAAATCTTGTAAGGTATAAACCGTCAAGCCCTGAAGAAATCCCTTTAGCCACCCAAGATACTAGTTTTGAAGGGCCAGACATTCGTCGTATGGTGGGATGTAGTGCGAATTTAACATTCAAATCACTCGTAAAATCCAACGGGCCAGAGTCATATACATGTCCACAAAGACAGCTCCTAACCAAATGGCTATCATCCTTCACAAATTGGAAAACAATGAATGAGTTGAAAGAGAACTGAGGAAGAAACAACATATTGAGACAATGACTTAAATTAAAAAAAAAAAACTGTATAGGAGACAATTCTCACCGGATGAATTTGAGCTTCACAATCACCCATGATCACCTTCATTGATGGAAATTTTTAGATAACCATTAAACAAAAAGCAACAGAAGATGAAAAAAATAAGCTGAAAGTTTAATTCTTTTAGCTTACTTGTAATACTTTGTACATACAAGCTTTTGGAGCTCCAGAGAAAGCTAGAAAGATAACAGGACATGGTCTAGTCTTTAGCTCCTGCATAATAATAACAATGACACAGTACCAATCTTCAAACTCCTGACCACAACTTTAAGATGAAAAGCTCGAAAATTTTTAGCTGGAACTTACCTCAACGAGCTCAGAAAGAACGTGGAATGCTAGAGACAGAGCCATTTCAGGGTAAAACCTGAAAACATAAGACAAAAATAAAAACAAATTACTAAAAAAAATTCTCAAAGTATCAAAATTGGAATATCCAAAAGCTATGACAAGAAACAACAAGAAAAAGCTTCTAAAACAATCTTCTAATCAGTTTTTTTTTCTGTTCAATTGGTCAATCAATCAAAATTTGAAGAAAAAAAGCTTAATAAACAATAAAATTCTATCTAATAATGCTATTTTACACAAACCTAAGCTACACAAAAACCATTGATTAGCTAACTTACGCAGTGAGAAAATCAGCGCGGCAAATAAGTGAATTCCAACCAAGAGAAGAGTAAAGCTCAACGAAATTGCTCAGATGATTATCGTTAATTGAACTCCAAGCGAAGATCACAACGACACCGTTAGATCCACCGTCCGCCGCCGTAGCAGTAGCATCCATCTCTTTATCCGACTTCTTCCCCCAGTAGACTCTTCCTCCGCCGATCATTTTCTGATTTAAAAGCTCCGGAAACGACGATTAGGATTGAAAAACTCAGATTTGCTTAATTTTTATGAACCACTAGAAAAGTTGGAGATTTTTGAGATACGGTCGTGGAGGTTATCATCAGCCACGTCAGATTGTTTTTAATGTAAACTACCCATTGGCGTAGTTTAGTTAACTTGGGTTTATAGTGCGCTTCCTTTTTTATTACGACGTCGTTTGCCACGTTTTGTGCTTACCGTGGAAGTAACAATTTTTGTTTTTCTCCACCTACGCCTCCAACAAGGAACAAAGTACATAAAAGTTTTGTAGATGAATGTTATATTTGAAGAGCAAGCTGATGTCTCTAAAGATATGATCTTCACTTGAGATCTAAATATATCGAATATACTGAATTAGCAAAAATAGATCCCTACAAAGAGTATACTACATCGGATTCCAAAAATAATAATTTTCTAGGATTTTGTTTTGTTCCAAAATTTTTAATTAATTAATGTTAATCAATTGTGAACTTCAAAAAGTAATTAATGAGAATAATTGAATTTATGAATTATTATTAGTCCATAATTAAATAATATATTTTTTTGATGAGAGAAAATAATATATTTAAAAATGGTAATCAATGTTTCTTAAATTATGTAAACACTCATAAACATCAATTGTGACAAAATCGAGAGTTTAGCTTTTTTGTTCGCCACTCCGATTGATTCTGGTGAGTATGGAGCGGTGGGTTAAGATGCTCCACCTTCCATCGTTCTTCACTTCCTCTTATCTTTGCTTGTTCCTCAGAAGCATTTTCTCTTGTGACCACATCGAGAGCTTCGTCTGTAGAAGCAAAAGAATCTGCAACATTACGGAATCAAATGAAATGCAAAAACATAAATGTTAAGGAAGAGTAACGAGTGTAGGTGAGACAATAATATTTTTTCGTAACTCTTTGAATCATCTGGAATGTGAGAAGAATATGAGATTCAAAAGTCCCATGATATAATCACAAACAACCAACTTCGCAAGCACTCAAAATGTGATGTATGAACTTTAACTCTATGATACTCTCGAATAAACTTACATAAATTAAGAGAGATTGATGAATTCTTTAAGAGTTTGGTTCTTTGATTCTGCAACTTCGTTGGATTCTAATGAGTAGGGAGCGATAGTTTGATGAATAATGTTTTGTTCCCTAAACAATGCATTAAACAATTCATCATATTCTCCTCCCCTCTCACTTCGTATTATCTTAATAGCTTTATCATGTTGATATTTTCTACTTCCAATTTGTACTTTTGAATTTCTCCAAAGCTTCATCATTACTACACAGGAAATATACATAGCAGTATTTTGTGCAATCATCTAATCATCTATGAAGGTTAGAAAATATATTTTCTCATCTAGTTTCCCCAAATTTTAAATCACACAAGTTTGTATGAATAAAAGCTAGAGTTGTATTTTTTTTCCATGTTTGGTGGTGGCGTTTAAGTGAGTTTACCTAGGACGCAAATCTCACATTTACCTTTTCTTATTTTGTGTTTTGGAATCAAATTCATGTTCGTCAATCTACTCATAGAATTGAAATTAACATGGCGTTTGTGCCAACTATTAAAAGACTCCACAAAATAAGCAATTGGTTTCTTATTCTTATTCTTATTTGAGGTGGAAGCCTCAGTTACATCATTGTTGCAGATAACCGCTTCAACATACATTTTGAATAGCCAATCAAAAACAAACCACTTATCCAAATACATCCAAAGTTTTGAAATCAGAAACTTATCCGCATCTAACTTAATAATGAATACATGCTTGCTAACAAGAGAACCTGAGATTAAATTCTTGCGCATATCCGGCACTGGACCACGTTCGTCAAAGTGAGCTCACGTCCAGAGGTAAGCATCAAGACGATTTTCCCGTAACATTCAATCTTTAAGGTGGTTGAGTTCCCCATGCAGAGTTTCCTGTCACTCTTTTTCTTCTTGGAGGTTGAAAACATCGACATATCCAAGAAAATATTTCCTTACTGCACCGGTATCGAACCATCAAGTCTTTATATGGATTTCAGAAACGTTAGCCTCGGTGACAACTGGACACATGCCATCTTGGGTGAGATTAACGTCATTTTTCTTTGGAGGCTTCTTACTACGACACTCAAAGGATTTGTGGCATGTCTTGATACAATGGTGACAAGTTCCAGTGAACTTCTGCGAGTTCTCATCGAGCTTCCTCTTGAACTTTTTTTTGTTTTGTGGTGGGACTTTCCCTTTGTCTTCGTGTCCTTTGTTTTTCCACTTGCATTGCTTATTGTTTTGGTGCTATGCCATATTCGGGTGGGTTCGTGAATTTGTACACTAACTCCCATTTTTTATGGTTCGTTGACTCAATGTGGAGCCTTACAATCAAGTCTTCAAAACTCATCCACTTTTTCTTCAATTTGAGATTGTTCTTGAAGTCGGTCTAGTAAGAAGGAAGCTTCTAAATGACACATGCGACTTGATATGTCTCTTTAGCATGTATGTCGTGGAGGAGATTGGTTAGTTCCTCGATTTGCTCCATCAACGGTCTAAGTCCACCATTTTGTAGTCTTGAAACTTTGTCACCGTATATTTCTGAGAACCATCGCCTTTGCTGTGATACTTCTTATCAAGAGAGCCCCAATACCTCTTAACTAGAAGTTTTGACATTGCAATACATGTTGTAAAACTGATCGGAAATGCGACTTTGGATGTATCCTTTACAAAGGAAATCGCCATGTTCCCAAGTGTGGATGCTCGCAAACACACGAGGATTAGTGTTATCTTCTAGGAGAATATGCTTTTTTCATGTGTGTATTACCAAGTATAAGAACACATCTTCTGCCACATCTTAAATGCATTCCCGTCAAACTTATCGGGAAGAAGGCATGTTAAATTTGCAGTTGGAAATTCCACAGGTTGAAACTGCTCAGGGGCTACGGTTTGCACAAGTTAAATGACCATCATCTTCACAGGTGGAACAGTACTAAATTGGATCACTAAACGCAATAGCAATCACACCAGTTTAACAGAAAGTGAGATATATATACACACATATATGATGGCCATTTAAACAAATTGTTACATAACAATATCTCTCGAGCCCAATTATCAAGGAAACCCTTTCTTCTGCCTTTTCTGACGCTGGCGAGCTGTGGCTCCGCAGACGTCGAGATGCTTTTCGATTCCATATATTCTTCTTTCTCCTACGCTAATCTTGACTCTTAGGTGCTCCAGCTTTCTCTCGTACTTTTGTTTTAACCTTGGTGCCAGAGAGAGGTTAGATCATGTGACCGGAGCCCAGGCTCTCGAGTGGCTCTACCGTTCTAGCTCATATCTGATCACTCCGGCTCATATCTGTTCCTCTTCGTCACAATATAGAAATGGAGAGTATCTCGGTTGTATCCCAAAGATTTTACTCTTCCCGAAGCATCTTTTATTTCAAGCTTTCGGAAACTCTTCTACCTGCTATTTCGACCTCCGGTGGTTGAGTCAGGGTCTCGGCGCTTAGATCTTGCAGAGCGTCTTGAAGATCCTTACCTCCGTGTACCATCTTTGATCTCTACCTCACCGTTGTTGCCGGTGGTAGACTTTTACTCAGATGTTTCCCGAGGAGGACTTGTATTGCTACAGCCGGCTGCCGGAGATAGTTTTCTCTCGGGAGCTGTAAGATCTGCTGCTGTATTGTGCATCTTGGTCATGAAA
The DNA here is from genome assembly GCA_028015245.1 of Cardamine occulta. Classification (NCBI taxonomy): domain Eukaryota; kingdom Viridiplantae; phylum Streptophyta; class Magnoliopsida; order Brassicales; family Brassicaceae; genus Cardamine; species Cardamine occulta. The sequence goes on from CM051371.1 coordinate 8,119,043, forward strand.
CTTTGCTATGTCGAAGCTTCCGGTGTGAATGTTGTCGACGAGATGGGTCTTCTAGCAGCGCAGATTCTGCACTCTTCAAAAGGCAGATCTGCTAGGGATAATTGATTGTTTTGTATGACGACACAACTCATCATCATCGAGTTCCTTTTGTGGATCGGCCACTGAGCTTCTGCCTCCACCGTGTATCATGGTCGATCGTCAGAATCCATCAAGTCCACTAGCAGCCGAAAGAGCCTCCTCTTAAGCGTGGGTGTTATCGGATCCATCAGATCAGAAAGCTTCTCCGGCGATGTTGGTCGCCTCTCTGGTTAACCATCACTGCCCTTGTCCCGGTAAAGATCCTTGGACAACTTAAATGCAGCTCCACGACCGGACCCGAACCCAAACTCTCCGCAACTTAAATGCAGCAGCTTCAGTTACTTTAATTTCGAAATCACAAATCAATCTCTCCCATTTTCTTCTCTTCTTCCGTTTGTTTTTCTTCTCGTTTTCTTCGTTCTTCGATTTCGGTTTCTTTTTCTTCGTCATCCTCGCGTATCGTTTTCGGTTAAACTGAAGGTAAACTAAAGTTTACTTGTTCAATTGAAAACTACAGAAACTTCAATTTGGGGTTTAGAGATTAATAATTGTTTGGTTAGGGTTTCATGGAAGTAGAATTTAGGAATTTAGGGTTTCAATTTAGGGATTAATTCTGAATTGTATTGAATGTTTTGTAGGTTTGGGATCGGTTTAAAAAAGTGAAGACGATTAGGACGACCGAACACGGAAGTATTTCCCGTTCGATCCAAAAAAAAGAAATCAAGGAAAAAAAGAAAGCAAAGGGTATGGTTTATTAAATTATTTGATTACAATTAGTAATTAAAAATTGGTTTAACATGTAATTAAACTAGTTTAACATGTTTTTATATCGTTTTTCTTGCAGCGTTCTCAGGAAGTAAGCCCATCGGGTACATATACTGGTGGTGCTGAGGATGAAATGGTAAGTACTAGAGTTAAACTTGTTAAACTAGAGTTAAACTATAGTTAAATTTTAGGTAAAACTAGAGTTAAACTGATACTAAACTAGGGTTAAACTGTTGTTAAAGTAATGTTAAACTAGAGTTAAACTTGCAGCCTTTGTGTTTTACATGTTAAACTAAAGTTAAACTAGAGTTAAACTATAGTTAAACCAGAGTTAAACTATAGTTAAACCAGAGTTAAACTATTGTTAAACTGCTGTTCAAATACTTATTTTACTGTTTTGAATGTATATACCTGTACAGCCTTTGGGGTTCTTCTTTGAGCCTAGCCAGTTGTCAAAGATTACGAAGATTGGTACATGGTGTGATCCGCTTAAGTGTGTCTAATTCATAAGGAATCTTGGCGGAAATGAGCTTAAGTGGTTCCTGCGACATCCACAGTTTAAGCACATCTTCCACATGCATCAGGAGAACAACCGGAAGGTCATGGGTGCTTGGAGCTTCATCCAAAGGTTGGCGAAGATGGAGAAGCCACAACAATTATGGTTTGCAGTAAATGGAGTCCCTATAAGGTATGGTCTTAGGGAACATGGACTTCTCTGCGGATTATACCGCCACCAATACCCGGAGAACTATGAAAATCTCGGTGGGAACCAGCTGGTGACTAAATATTTCGGGAAGGACGCTAACCCTTGGGTGGAGCATGTTTTTAAGAAGCTGTCCTCGATGAGTCCTTCAGAGGATAGGTTGAAGATGACTATTTTGTGGTTTCTAGCCACAGTGATTAGGGGGAAAACGAAGGTCGCAGGACCAATAGATCCGTTTATTCGAAGGATTGTCAATGATTTACCCAAATATTTGAATTTCCCATGGGGACGTCTCACATTTGAGGATTTAGAAAGCGAGATCCTGAAAGTTCCAGAGTGGATGAAGGGTACTGTCAGCCCAAGTACGACAATTCCAGGATTTATATTGCCATTTGAGGTAAATTTTAATTTGTTAAATTAGTTAAAATATATGTTAAACTATGTGTTATGTACAGTTACTCCCATTTTAAGCCACTCCTAATTTGAAGAAGCATTTTAGAGAGAATGTCCCATGCGAAGACCAATGTCCTAGGATGTGCAAGGGAAGGTTCAAGGAATTGAACACAAAGGGTTTTGGGTTGGGAGACATCTACACAGCTCTCGGGAATTCCATGGTTAGTTAAGTTTAAAGTAGTTTAACTTAGTTTAACTTGGTTTAACTTCAGTGTTTTTAATAAGTAGTTTAACTTAGTATATGTATATGTCACAGGAAATTTCAAGCATCTTGGAGGCTAAAGGTGAGGAGCAGGATCTGATGGAGGAAATCATGGGTGAGGAGGATGATTTAAACTATGACATGATAGTTGATGGTTGGACCACCATTCTAGCGAATGGTGGGCGTATATTGTGGACGGATCTCTTGGAAAGAGATCTGGCTCATAGAAACCATCCTACTCGTGCTAGTGCTGCTATTGATTGTGATACTCCTCCTGCTCTTGACAATCAAGTCGCACCCTCCGGGCTTCGTGAATCAATTGCTGAAATGTCCAAGGCAATGATGGAAGAGTTCAAAACCCTTAATGATAAGGTTGGTGATCTAGATGTTAAGGTTGGTAGTTTGACAAGTAAGATTGATCTCCTGGAGAAATCCAAGAGTGGGGAATCTTTTTCGTGGAGGAAGAGTTTCACAACGAGAGTCCTGGGAGATGTAAGTTCATGTTTTATCTAGTTTAACTGTAGTTTATCTAGTTTAACTGAGTTTATCTAGTTTAACTGTAGTTTATCTAGTTTAATTGTAGTTTATCTAGTTAACCTAATAAAATGGACTAACTTCTTCAACAATTTCTACAGGGGATGATAGTGATGGAGAGGATGATACTGGTGATGAAGAGGATGAAGAGGATAAGGAGGAGGAGAAGGAGGAGGAAGAGGAGAAGGAGGAGAGGAGGAGGAGGAGAAGGTGGAGAAGGAGGAGGAGGAGGAGGTGGAGGCAGAGAAAGAGGAGAAGGAGGTGGAGGCGGAGAAGGAGGAGGAGGAGGTGGAGGCAGAAAAGGAGGATGAGGAGGAGGTGGAGGCGGAGAAGGAGGAGGAGGAGGTGGAGGCAGAAAAGGAGGAGGAGGAGGTGGAGGCGGAGAAGGTGGAGGAGGAGGTGGAGGCGGAGAAGGAGGAGGAGGAGGTGGAGGAGGATAAGGAGGCGGAAGGCTATACAACTTTGTCTGATTTTAGCGGCTTAAGTGCAAATCCTTTTGCTACTGCTGGTGGTACCATCAAGAAAGAGAGTGGTAAGGAACTTAACTTATGCAGCAAAAATTACTTAATTTAAGGAAGTTAACTTTTACGGTTTATGCAGCAAAAATTACTTCGGACAATTTGGTGATAGAGGTGGATGACGAGGAGGAGACATCTGGCAATGATGCTGAAGGTACTTAATTTAATCTTGTCATATCTTGTAGTTTAACTTCAGTTTAACCTAGTTTAACTTCCGTTTAACTTAGTTTACCACTATTTTAACTGGTTTAATAAATTTTTATATATGTGCAGCTATAGATCCTCAAACTGCAATGGTTGTATAGATTCCTCCTCATGAAGTGCGTATGGACAATCCTCCTCATGAAGTGCGTATGGCAATCCTCCTGAGAATGAGGATGAAGGGTTAGGCAAGAAGAGGAAACGGAAGCAGTCCAAACACCTTCTCACTCCGTATACTAGGGAGAAAAGAGGTCGAGGAGGTAGAGGTGGTAGAGGAGGAAGAGGAGGAAGAGGTGGGAGAGCTAGCAAGAAACAAAAGGCATAAGTGTTTCAGTTTGGACTTGTTATTGTTGTTGAACCTTTAAGTAGGCATAAGTGTTTCAGTTTGGACTTGTTATTGTTGTTGAACCTTTAAGTAGGCATAAGTGTTTCAGTTTGAACTTCAGTTTAACTTAGTACAACTTTCATTTTGAACTTCAGTTTAACCTAGTTTAACTTCAGTTAAACTCTATTACGAATTAAAAAGTTTCAATTAAAAATTTATGAATTTATATAAATAAAAATAAAAGCGGCGCCGTCATTCACAAATAAAAAAACGGCGCCATCATTCTTTTTTTTTATTATTTTCATATAGTTTAACCGCCTAGTTTAACAAAAAATCTAGTTTAACAAAGTTATACATCGTTTAACTTTCATGCTGAAAACCATAAACCTAGTTTAACCCTATTTAAAATGATTTAATATAGTTTACCTTTCTGAAATTGCATTTTAACACATATTTAATATCGTATTATGATTCAATTTATATTAAATAGAAGTTATATTTCATTTTAGAATTCATATGATAGTAATAACTAAGTAACATACATTGTATATAGTTTTTACCGAGAAATGAAAGTGAACATATAACTATTAACTATTAAAATATATCATTTATTTAAAAATTTAAACTAAGCTTGACCATATGTGGTAATTATTTTAACATCAGTTTGGAAAAATTAAGTTGGTAAATATGACCTATTTTAGTTTAGTTTAACATCAGTTTAACTGTCGTTTAACAACAGTTTTACAGTAGTTTAACAGCATTTTAACTTTTAATACAAAATTTGATATAGTTTAACTTGATTTAGGGAGTTATACCTGATATATCAAATACACATCCAGCAACAAAAAAACAACTACAAGTCTTATTTCAACAAATTTAAATAAATAAATTAAGTCGACATATTAAAGTAACCTCCAAATCCTTAGGATCTCGTTCTTTCTCGATATTCTCCAACTGACAGAAACCTAGCTTGTTGAGTTCTTCCCTTTTTTTCGGTAATCTGGAGGCAAAACGCATCTACCAGTAATATGAGTAGGAATTACCCACGCAGATGTATTCGGTACTGGATAGATGGTCTTACAGTAAGCCGTCACCCAATTCTCAGAAAAATAATAGCGTGAGCAGCACTCGTGTAGATCGACCTCTGACGTTTTTCCGTGGAACATAGTTGCAGCAATCGCATGTTCACATGGATATTTGTCTATATCATAACACCTACAACTACAACTTTTGCTTCTCAGATCAACCATGTAACGTTTTCCATCTTCTCCAAGCACCGTGTATTCAAGCATAAAACTGTTTAGCTCAGATACTGGTAACTTTTTTGCAATCTCACATCTCTTGTGCAATAACTTATAGATAAAAGGTAGTAGTTTTTGAGTAGTTGGTACCTCCGCGGCAGCCTTCCTATGCTTGTTGGACCATTCAAAAATCTTGGCAATAATCGAATCAAACAATGGTAGCAACAAGTAATTTCTTTGATCTTTGAACACACCATTGATACATTCAATAGAATTTGTGGTGCATATGTTGTATCTTCTCCTAGAAAATAGCATCTTGCCCACTTACAATCGTCAACACTTTCATCTAGATACTCACCACATTTAGGATGCCTTATCCTAAATTCTTGATAAAGTTGGAGGAACTCAACCTCTGTGTAAGTCCGACCGCATTCTCTAAACTGGACTGCAACGTCTTTTTTGTTAGCGCCATATGCACGCGATTTCACATTCTAAGACATATGTCACAAATAATATATATGCTTAGCATTGGGATACACCTCTCCTACATTTTTTATGATGCTTTTATTTCTATCAGAAACGAAAACAAGATCAGGGTGATTTGGCACAACTGTTTTCTACGTTTGGAAAAACCACCTCCAACTTGCATCGTTTTTACTGTCTACTACCGCAAAAGCGAGAGGATAATTGTGATGCTCTGGATCTTGAGCAGTTGCAATAATAAGAACTTCACCATATACAGTCTTAAGAAAAGTCCCATCCACAATGATAACTTTTCGCATTAAATTAAATCCTTCTATACTAGCACCCAATGCAAAGAATACATACTTAAACTTGTTTCCTTCACCACATTCCAGCCGTGTTAACGTACCGTGATTCATCTTCTCCAACATGTATAAATAAGAAGGCAACATTTTATAGCAATCTTTACGGGCTGTCACAAGCTACCGCTAGTTTTTTCCCTCTCAAAGCGGTACTATATGAGACCTCACAACTTAGCCTTCTTTGCACTAAACCCATCAAAATTTTTGGAGTTGGAGTTTCAAATTGATCCGGATAATCCTCATGCACAACTGATGCAACTAATCGTGGTGTTCCCTTTTTTTTTAATGTTGCTTGTACTCGAAGTTAGCCGAGAGCATGTATGCATCTTGTTGTATGTTCTAACAGACCAACGATCTGAACCCTTTTCCGTCGTAACTTGTACTGACCATTTGCAACAAATACGTTGACATTTATACACTAACGACTTACATGTCGACTTGATCATAGCGACCTCGAAGCAATGCTTGTGTACACCTCTATCAACTAAATTTTGGACTTCGCGCTTACTATCAAATTCTTGTTTTACCCTCATATCAATGCCATCATCCCATTCAATGTCTACAACATCCACAACCTCAACTGGTTCTACAACATGTGAACCTTGATAGTTATCCACATCCGGATAAGCAATTGTGCCTCGATAGTCAACGACATCTAAATCAACATGTGTACCTTCACAATCATCGACACCCAATTCATTGTTTCCAATATCTGGATTACAAGGAACAATATCCCATCCAGCAAAACTTTCTGATGATTCTCCAATTTCTAGTAACCAAGCAACTCTATCTACATTATCTCCATCATCATTCCTAACATCATCATAAATTCCCATAACTCTACTTGATTTACCAGACGAAATCTCTTGTCTTGAAGCTTGTGAACTTTTTCAGGTTTGTTCAACACCTTCCACTACCTCCACGTGCAAAATAACTTGCTCTTTATTTTCACATAACCATATATATCCCAAGACATCATTGTCATTGTAGATATATGATACTCTCTGCAATACTCCATGAATGTAACTTAATTTCAGCCTCGTCACTTCGTCTACTTTCACTTTTCTATGAATTTTATCAACCAAAGATGAGTAATTGAATTCCTCCGCACCACCATACGTAAATATAGAATATATTTGAACTTCTCTTGGATTCCATTTAACAACATCTCCCCTATGTGAATAATATCCACCATAATCAAAATAAATGAGCGTCATTGTCCCCTGCAAACAAAAAACAAATAAACATCAGTCTATAGTGTGTATAGTTTAACTTAGTTTAACTTCTGCAACATAGTTTAACTTAGTTTAACGTAGTTTAACTCCTGCAACATAGTTTAACTTACTTTCACTTAGTTTAACCCTGTAACATAGTTTAACTTAGTTTCACTTAGTTTAACCCTATAACATAGTTTAACTTCAGTTTAAATTTCGAACTTACTTTACCAACAATAATTGCGATTCTACCCAGATCCGATCGACGATTTCCAAAACAAGATTTGAAAATGGCTCAAATCCAAACTCGAATTTAAGCTATTACTCATATATAACACTTACATTGAAGAGATTAAAACTCATAAACAACATATTGAAGAGATTGAAAGTGGACTCACCTCGTTGACAATGGCGGAAGGAGTTTTAGGATTTCGGAGAAGAGAAAGGAGTTTCGGAGCTGTATGACCGGAGAAGAGGAAGTGAGATCGCCGGTGACGGAGGAGGCTCGTCTGAAGATTTCAGAGTATATGCAGCAGCTTCGTGTCGTCGTCGTCGGAGATTCGTGTCGTCGGGGTCAAATGAGGATGACAAAGTCGTCGTCGTCGTCGGACCAAATGCACCAGCTGAATTTGTTTTTTTAATTAAATCAAGGTTAAAATGGGAATATCACATATATGGGTTAAAAGAAGGTCATGTAGATTACATAGAGGTCATACAGCTCCCTTTTCTTTGCATAAGGTCAGTACAACATTTGGTCTTGACCTTGGAGACAAAGAGAGGAAACCCTAATCAAATTGGGCCAGATTTTGATTACATGGGCTTTGGTTCAGAGTCAGATTTCCTAGATTTTTTGCCAGAGTGTAGATTTATTATTGGGACTGACGAGCCTAGAAAAGTTTCTGTTGAATATGTACCAGCTTCTAGTTTCCTAGTTTTTGGGCCAGTGTTATGTTACCAGTGTAATGGACTTGTTAATTTCAAGAAGATTTTAATGCCTTATGTTATTTTTGTCAAAATCGGAAACTTTGTATCGGTAATATATACAAGTGTTTTAGTATATATTCAAAATGCAATCTCTAGACCATAAGACTCCTTTGGGCCTCACTTTCTCCTTTTTGGAGAGAACTATTCTCTTTGTCACAAGTGAGAATTTTTTTCGATGATAAACCAGAGATATTACCCGTTAATCTTGGGAATTTTCTTTGAAGAAGAGTGGATTTGTTGTTTGAGTTTGAGCACCGGATTCAGCTCTTTTACCGCGAGTGTTACATCTCCCCCCCCCCAACTAGTGTCTCTCTTTTAGGGATTAAGTGTCTCGGCACTTATGGCACATGTATAGATTTTTAAAATACAACAGATACTTTTGTATTTTGTGTAGTATTATATCTCTTGAAGATCGACCATCAAGCATGTGTTAGCCTTTTACCATTTCGAATGACATATCCCCGCGGCATGTTATGTTATTTCAAGACTTCATAATTTTCGTCTTCAAACGTTTAGCTTTAGACTTTTGTCATTTATTTACTTTTCAGTGTATCTTGTCTTTGTCCAGATAATATATGGATTATTAGAATTACATTAATCTGTGTTTTTCTTTTCTATATAAACACATCGAATACTTGCTTTTTCCTAAAAGAGAATCTTCAAACTAAAAACTTAATATATAGAGTTTGAAGACAAAAAAAATTCGTTACATATAATAAAAAGATTGATGTTTTTAATTTGTATTTGTTAAAAGGTAAAAACAATATATATATATACAATCTTTTAACAGAATATCCAATATCGTTTTGCTATTTTATCTTAGGGTTATTGTTAGAATAAGTTAGATTATAGTTATCTTTTATCAACTCAAAATTTTGCTATAAATTAAGTTTTAAGTAGGACCAACGATCTATGTGATAACATTGATGTCGCTTACTTACCTTTGTACCAATTTGGTGTTTCACATCGTCTTTGGTTTTATGATCAAAATCTTCAAATGTCTATCATATCATATATATTTGGTCTTTGGGCCAACTTGCAAACATCTTAACAAAACCACAACATGTGCTCGCTTTCACATATTTGTTGGTCAAAATTAACATCTCTTTTTAACAAATCCGATTATTTGGTATTTTTTTTTTATCTTGGGCAGTGTTAGTAGAGTTGTTCATTTTTTTTGTATATAACCAAATCTTTATTTGTTTAGATTATAATCTTCTCATAACTTTAATTGGTCTCAATTTCTTTTCTTCTTTTTTTTGTTAAAGAATAGAAGATGAAATTGGTCTCTACTTCAACTTTCCAATTTTAAGTTTGTTAGTACACAAAATTCCTAACTATACAATGCCAATATTGTCGGTTGTCGAATTACGTTCACGATTAAGAGACTTGAGATAACTAAACGTAGAGGAAAAAACAAGAGATCTTACTTCGTTATACGAAATGAAAAAAAAATAAAAATTTCTTACTTGTTTGTTTGGATTAAGTCAAAGCTTAACCCGAAAATCCGAGAAATCCAGTAAGTCAGTAATAATTAAAAAAGAAAAGCACAAGTCAAACCTAAAATAATTGAATGGGTCATACGCAATTAAAAAAAAAAGATTTAATTAATTGATGCTTCTTAAATGAAACCACAATATCATATTTTTAAAAAATAAAAATTAAAAAAGAAAAAGGAAGAAGCCATAAGTGTTGCATGTCGGAATCATTGAAAACGTCACCGTTTCTTAACTCAAAGAAAAGCTTCTTCGTCTCGAACTTTGCGCTTTCAATTTCCCCTAAAGTTTCTTCTTTTCTCCTCCTCTGCAAAGTGCAAAATATCTAAATTAAATTCCTAATAATCTTTATTACTAGAGATCCGTCAATTCGAACGTTCTCTACCATCTCTAATCATTGTTTTACAAAAAAAAGTTCTTCGTTTTCAAACAAAATTTTCCTGGAATTTTTTTCTTTAATTTTTTCTCTTTTTGTATGGGCTGATCAGAGAAAAGCCACTTTTATTGTGTTTCTATTTTTCATTATTTTGTTTTAATTGTTTAGCTGGACAGTGTCTGAATAATTCAATGCCTTTCTGATTAAATCTTGCTCTCTCTATTTCTCTTTCCTCTCTTCTACACCGAAGCAGCAGCCATGGGCGATGAACACTCTCTCAGCCCAAAGGTATCTTTTTTTTTTTAATTTTCTGGGTCTTTAGTCTTTTTCATTGTTTACACTTACATAGTCTTCTTCTAATCTAACTAGGGTTTTTTTTTTCTAAAGTAATTTCGTTTGATTCGATATGAACAATTCTGTAAAAATCGAATCTTTATGGCATCTGGGTTTGGCGTAATTTTGAATTCTAAGGTTTTTTTTTTTTTGTTTGCTCTTAATTTAAGGTTTTGTTCTGTTTCTAAAACAAGCCAAAACAGCTCACTTAAATGTGTTTTGTTAATTAATTAATTTTGGTTGTTGTTGCAGGATAGTTTCGTTTTCAAGCTTCCTAAAAAATCCCCACTTGTGTTAAGAATGGTGGTTCTACTATTTGTAATGGTTTGTGCTGTTTACATTTGCTCAATTTGTCTTAAACAAATTGGTGTTGTCCCTAGTGCTGGTTTCATGAATGTTGAAGTGTTTGAGAGACCTTGTCCTGAACCTAACATTGAACCTTGGGATATACCTTATGTTCATTATCCTAAACCTAAGACTTATAACAGGTAAATGAGTAATGAGAATCTTTTGTTTATCTTTGGTTCTTGGGAGCCTAATTGCTTATTTGTGTGTTGGGAATTTGGTTTAGGGAGGAATGTTCGTGCAATCCGGTTAGGTATTTTGCGATTCTATCGATGCAGAGATCTGGTAGCGGTTGGTTTGAGACTTTACTGAATAATCATACTAATATAAGTTCGAATGGAGAGATCTTTTCGGTTAAAGATAGGAGAGCTAATGTGTCGATGATTTTCGAGACTTTGGATAAAGTTTATAATCTTGATTGGTTGAGTAGTGCTTCTAAGAATGAGTGTACTTCTGCTGTTGGTTTGAAGTGGATGCTTAATCAGGTAAGGTTCTAAATATGTTAAAAAACATTGGTTGCAATAAAGTTTAAAGATATCTTCTATTGACAACTTTTACCATATCTGATTGATGGTCTCTCTGTGTTTATACACTTTATAATGAATGTTTACTTACTGTTTTGGTATAGCTTAGATGCTGAAATTATAGATTTTTTATTTATGTCCTTAGAACAGTTCCTAAACTATGAGATGCTCTCCACTTTTTTTACTTGGTTAGTGTTCAGGTTATATGATTTTAAGTATAGGACTGAGAGGCTGAGCTATAGTTTCTAAATCAAGGCTGCAAAAACCTTTTGTTTTGAATTCTGATGGTTCTGATCTCTGTAAAAGAAGAGTAGAGTTCCAATAGTCTTAATGTGTTTCTTTACTTTGTTATTTCTCATATTTTGGTTTATTGGTGGATTCTCTATAGTCTACAGTTTTAGTTTCACATGATTTTTCATATTTCATTGTGTGTTTCATCTTGTTTACATTGTAACGTGGTTGGTGGTTGGGAATGAAACATATGCAGGGTCTAATGAAACATCATGAAGAAATAGTAGAATACTTTAAAACCAGAGGCGTCTCTGCTATTTTCCTCTTTAGAAGAAACCTCTTGCGCCGAATGATTTCAGTTCTTGCAAACTCTTACGATAGAGATGCTAAGCCATTAAACGGTACTCACAAGTCTCACGTCCATTCCCCTAAAGAGGTGCCCCTCTCTCTCTCTCCCTCTATCACTCTTTCGATGTATCCTCACATTTTGGCTCTATAAAACCTAAACGTGTGAAAACAAATGGTGTTTCAGGCTGAGATATTGGCACGCTACAAGCCATTAATCAACTCAACCCTTTTGATACATGATCTAAAGCAAGTTAAAGAGATGACTTCAAAAGCGCTTGCTTCGTTTAATACGACTCGCCATATCTTCCTCTACTATGAAGATGTTGTCAAGAACCGCTCTGTAAGTAACATTTTCTATTCACTGCACACATTGTTCTTCTTAAGCCTTATATTTTTTATTTTCCTCTTTTTTTGCAGAAACTAGACGATGTGCAAGAGTTTCTAAAGGTCCCGAGACTCGATTTAAAGAGTAGGCAAGTGAAGATTCATCATGGTCCGTTGTCACAACACGTACAGAATTGGGATGAGGTTCAAAAGACATTGAAAGGAACCGATTTCGAAAACTTTCTACTCGAAGATTACCGTAAGTGAAATTTAACTCTACGAGGGAGTAATGTATGTACATAAACCTCTCTCGGAAGAAAAGGTCAGACCAACTTGTAGGAAAGTTTTGGTAGTGCCACGAACAAGTCTTTATCTTTTAGTTTTCTCTGTTCTTTAATCATGTTGTTAGCTTTTAATTCGATTCATTCTTTATCAGGGAACTAAGAGTTGTATTGTAATCGGAAAACATGATCTGGTTCATCATCTTATTTGCTTCTAATGATTAGAACAAAGAACAAAGATTTGCTACTTTGATTGATAAAACTATGAAAACATGACTCGCTTATATTGTTCGGTTGGTTTTGTATAGTTGTTAGTTAAAACGTAACCATTTCTCTAACCTTAAACAGACACTGAGAATTTGATTTGATTCTTGGTCCGAGTTGGTTTAATTTCGGTTTAGGAATTGGTTTGAATCAAGCAAGTGGGCTAGGTCTTACAAAAGAAAGAGGTTTGGGCTCGAGTCCATAGGGAAGAAGAAACCGTTGTAAGGTCTTTTTTTATTTCATAAAGATTGGAGTTTGGGGGTTTTCTTCAAAGAAAAACGTATCTAAATGTACATAAGTTTGGCATAAAAAATACATTAAGATGTTTAAGTTTCAAAATTTCGAACTATTTATCAAAATAATCTAGAAGATGGAAATGTAGGGTTCCAAATATTGGTTTTAGCATCCATTGTACATTTGACACGTTCAACATGATATATTAAACAATATCATGTGTTGGTTTGAGAGAAAGAAACTCGAATAAGATGAAGATTATTTTTAACATGAAAATAATATCACCACTAAAAAATAATCAATGTTTCCATATGATAATTCATACGTGAAATTGTTAATATCACCAATAACAAAATTTCACATAAATTGGAGATTGATGTATCCTGTTAATTGGATAATCATACTACTATTTCCAATTTTATAGGTTATCAATCAAACTCTTAAATCAGATTCAATCAAACATCATTTTTGCAATTACAAATACTACACATATAATTGGAAAACAAATTGTCAATAATTATTAAAATTAATTTTTTTGTAGATGTATAAGTATCACTAAATTTTTATAATGGACTATATGAAATTCTTGTGACTTTATTTTAAGGTTTGTATACTTTTTTAAAAACTTTATGAGGTATTCTCAAATAAAGTTCATAGTTTTTCTTTATTTAAAAAATGTGTGTTTATATTTATTTATTTTATTATATTTTAGCCAAAAAAAAGCATATACTAAAATAAGATAAGTGTTAAAAGTTTATTGAGTACAAGACACCGACCATACAATCTCCAAATTATAATATTTTATGTTTAAGATATCAAGTTATAGAAATTTTACAAGGGTACAAGATGCTATTGGTACAAGCCATGTTTCAAGTCTAACCAAAACACTAATAGTAGTTGATTCTTGTTTCTATAAGTTAATTTTTCACCTTATCTTTCTTTTATTTTTTTTGCTTATAATTGTGTTACGCTGTGTATAATGTAAGATCGATTTTGTTAAGGAAAGAATTATTGTTCCTAAGAACAACAACAAACTTATGATGCAAGGATGAAATACTTAACAACATCTATTAAATTAAAGTTTGATGGTTTCTCTATCATGATCTTTTAAGAATAATTCACAACCTACGACGTAAGTTTTAAGGTACACTTATTTTGTGGTTTATTTGATTTTTAAGAACTTAAGATTCGTTATTTTTATAATTTTGTTTTGGGTTTTGAGTGGAATAAGGAGATATTTGATATTACTACGACATTGAGAGAAAGTGAATTATGCCTTACATTAAACTAGTTGTTGATCATGATGAATGTATATGACTGTTTGATGTGTTCGTTTATATAATGATTGTTTAATGTATTCATTTATATATATTTATTTTATTTGTTTCATCTTTTGTTATAATTATTGCATGCCTTATCGAATATATAGATTGTTCACAACAATGGATTGCAACCATACTGTTTGCAATTCTTCTTTAAACATTAATTCACCATTTCATTTATTTTTTTCATTTTTAATACATTTCATTTACTAGTTTATTATTTATTTTCAACCTCAGGTCATGTTGATCATGAGAATCCAATCAAGTGGACAACAAGATCGTTACATTTGAAAAACAAAATATTTTAAAAAATTTACTTTTGCATTAGAAACTATTTTGGATAGTTTAGATTTGTTTTAAGCAAATATGGAGCATTTTTTGAGCTTTTGTTTTAGATAACTTATGACATTTACAAGTTACACCATCTTATATATGATATACACATATATTTGTTTTATGTTTTCATATCTCAAATGTGTATACAAATATTAGACAGGAAAATATAACATACTAATATGTTATATCAAGAAAAATAAGAATATGTGTGGCATAAAAGAAATGAAAATAATTAAAAATTGTTTAAATCGTTGATTGAAATGCAAAAAAAAAAGTTGAATGTTTTAAAGCTTTTACACAAGGTTGTTTAAGTATTGATGAAATCATTATTGTTATAGTTGAATTTAGAAATCATAATTAAACTTAGCAAAACCTTAAAAGAAGTTGATGAAATTATGATTGTTTTGGAATTTATAAAAATTATTATACTTAACCATTGAAAACCTAAATGTTTGCAAGATTGCATGATTCATTCAATCGCAAAAGAAACTATTGTCGGTTGTATTTACAACGAATGGAAAAGAATTAACAAAGCAAACATGATAACATGATTTTCTTTCGTAAACTGCATGATAAATGGATATGAAAAGTTTAATTTGAACGTCGTAGAGACCTTACGCGAATGTTGTTTTCTACGATTTTATTTATTGTGTGGAATGACATGAAAGATCTTATGAGAAAAACATGATCCATATCAGAAGCAAAATATGCATAAAATAGCTAATACTTTAAGTTTACATGGATGAAATCATAATTATAAATAGCTGCATTTTTTTATAAATTTGAAAATTGACATACTTATGATGTTGAGATCATAAACTAGTATTAATGTAATGGACACTAGAATGAAAAACATTTTTTTTCTTATATATTAATGTTCATAAATTTTAGAATTATTTTTGTATTGAAGAGTTAGGTAGTACAATAATATTTAGTTAAGTAAATCATAAATATCAATATCAATTACAGATTTACAGTTAAGAATGGTCATGGAACCTGTCTAATCAAAGTAGTATCAAGCATCTTAATAAATAGTCACCCACTTCTCTGATCTTATTTTAATTTTATCTGCCGCCGTTCGATTAATTTTTTATTTTGATCATTTAAAAATAAACAAACTGTAGATTAACTATTTAAAAATATATTAACATAGCATCAAAATAATTTCCTTTTTCCTATCTTTTACATATCGAAAGTAATATAAAATTAATCAAAAACAAGAATTAAAAGATGTCAAAAGAATATAGCAAGAAAAAAGGAATTCCAGGTGTTGCTTCAGGAATTCATCATTGCAGCTTTGATGCAACAGACTTATTTAAAGATAAAAAGAGTATTAACTCATATTAGGTTGTAATCAGTTACTTAATCAAATGTTAACTATATAACACTTATTAATATAATAATAAGTGGTCCATAGACTTTATTCTGTTAGGAGCATCATTACCATTATTATTGCACAAACCTCATGATTAAGGAGCATCACATTTCTTCTTTTACCATCCTCTCTTTCGGCTCAGCCTGATCGTTGCTTCATTCTCCAACACTTTTTTATTCACTACAATTTAGGAGCAATTTATGCTCTAATCGATCAACAAAAAAAAAATCTAATAGACTCTTATTCATATTGAATTGAACTAAAATCCATTTCTACAATAATTACAAATGATCCTAATACAATTGCAGATTGAATTTAAAATGTAACGTCCGGACAGCTATCTTCTATTGGATTTATCCTCCTCTGATGATCGGTCTAATTTTGATGGCTCCGCAAATAATTACGAATGGTCAGAAAAAAAGAAAATTCTAAAATAATAATTATTACAATTTTTCCTCTGTATTTTTTCTTTCCCAATTTCATAGCAATGAAAACCATTTATGAGCATTTACACATCATTGAAAAGCCTTTCTCAATTACTCACTGTAACGAAAGAATAGTCCAAGTCAAATTGTGGTTCATTTGGAGTGGATTTTCTAAAACTACATGTATATTTATGATATAAATAGTCAAATCAAATTGAAGAACTATTTATGTCGGTTCATTACACTTATACAATGTGAGATTCCTAATAAGTGATCATAGTTATTTTGGGCTTATTCATCTTAAATTTCATTCCACTTGTCTTTAGATTCAAACATTATCTTAGAATCATTGAACTCAAATATTATATGAGGAATATCACATTTAGATGCATTATATCCTTTAACAGTTTAGATATGAAATTTTCTAACATCAATTGCTTTAAATATTTTAATGGACACATAAAATATGGAGCGCATGAAAATAATGAGCACTCTCACTAGTCACTAGGCTAGTTATGGTGGGAGCAAATTCGTTAAATATGTGCTTTCTGATAACTCTATATATGGTTTCTCTTTTCTAAGATTCTAAATTGTCAATTAATATTAAATGGACATCCTCTACCGAATAAACACAATAGCATCTAAATGTTTAAAGGATATATATATATATATTATATAAAGAAGAAACATCGTATGCCAAAATTTTACATTCGTTTTTTTTCTTCTTCTCTTATTCATTTGTATCAAACGTCACGAATTAAACAATATCATATTCTCCATCAATTCGATGGAACCTCATCAGCAAGCCATCAAAAAAGAAAAAAAGAAAAGAAATGAAAACCACAAGAGAAATCAAGAGGAAGCACGTGACAATGACCCAACTCTTGCAATTTCATGGACCGTAGGGTTAAACCCTAAACAGCCTAACCAGCCTTGCTTGTACGGCAAGAATGTCTTTTTCTTCAATTCCTCCGATACTGCTCTGTTCTCAGTGTAATGCATCTCATGAGCCGAAACCACCGCGCCGTGCCTCCTCCTTGATCTAGAAACCGACGAATCACCACTCTCTCTCGACCTAATACTCGAATTTTTCGCTTCTTCGACTTCTCTCTTTGTAAGAATATCATATCTTTTCAATGACTCTTTGGTTGGAACCGGTCTTCCATCTGATGCACTCCTGAACAGCAACAGATCTTTAAGTTTCCACTTCTTATAAGCTCGACCAGGGAACAAAATCGCCGACAAGAAAACAGAGGATTTTTGGTTGCTTGTGTTGGAAGCAACCATTTTTGTTGATTGTACTACTTCTTCTTCATCAACCATAATATCTGAAACCCTTAAAGGAGACACAGAACGGCTTCCTTTACGATCATAACGCGAAGAAGAAGATCTCGAAGACCGATCTCTTCCTCGATCAGAATCTTCTATCTCAACAGCCATAGATCTAGGAGAAGAAACAGTAGGAGTGAGTGAGGTACCTAAAGGTCGAATCTTTCCACCATCAAAGAGCTCATCAGCGGCAGAGAAAGAAGTTTTCTCCAATTGACCACTGAAATTAAACTCAAAATCGTCATCGAAATCGCTGGCTGATCTCTTCTTGGGAGTTCTTGGTTGGTCATCCCAATCAAAAGGTATGTTGGAAGAGGTTGAAGGAGAAGGACTTGTGGGTGCACTAAAGAAGAAAGCATTGTTGTTACCAAATCTAGTTGGACTTGAAGGAGCTGTTATGTAAGGAGATGAAGTTGTGCTGTCGAAATTGAGTTCTGTTGTTGCTGCTGCGGCTTCTACTGCCACTTCTATTTCCATTAATGGGTTTGTTTCTTTGGATGCTCTCTGTTCTTGTTTTGCCTTTCTTGTTCTTGGAAGATGTTCCCTTTAAGACGAAAAGCTTGACTTTAGAGAAAGAGAAAGAGAGAGAGATGGAGAAAATGAATGGTGATTGAATTAGGAGCTGCCTTTATAATAAGTCTCAACTACCTCATGGGTCGTGACTTAATTATTGTCATTTTTTAACTCTCAATTCTCAATGTCTCTTTTGGACCAAATTGGCTTGGTTTTTTAGTTTTTCATTTTATTTTATTTTATTTTATATAGGTTTGATGTAATTATTAGTCCTTACATCTTTCCAGACTGAAGTTTGAATACCCTACAATATGTTGTAATATCTGCATAAATAGAACATATAAAGTATAAACTTTGTATTCTGTGAACAACTCAATAAAACGAAGTAGAATTATATCAAAAAAAAAAGCTAAGCAGAAAATATATTATTTATCATATCCGATAATATTATTCTCTAATCTGTGTGACCAACTATTTATATTTTTCACATTTTAAGTTCCAAATGTAATTTTTAAAAGAATTTTATGGTGACCATGATTTCAAGTTTTTAATTTTATCTCTTCTAGAATTGTCTTTTTTTTTCTGTTCCCATTTTTCATATGGTTTAAAATTACATTTTGGTTAGTTGCACAAACAAATAAATAACAGGTTCCGTGTATGGGCGCATATATCTGTTTATGTAATAATTTGTAATTCGATGTTTTGTATTTGACTTTATTTATTTTTGTACTTCGATATATTAATATAATGTTTTTTCGTAATTTGGTTATCTATATATCTATATCTATTTAAACAAAATCTACTTTTACCAAAATTTCTGTTATATTTATCAAAATAGCAAAGATATTTAGTTAGTAACTTAATATTGAATGATCTAAATTTGTGATTGATTATGCTTGAGCCTCTTTTTTTCTTTTCTTTGGTCGAACCTAATATTTAATTTATTCATAAAGATAGTGTTGAAGGAAAAATTCCACACAATTAGCTAAAAAAGAGATACAACAAACGGAAAAAGTCTCTAAACTGAGTTAGAAGCTGCCTAATATCGGATTATACGCCTAATGTTTGAGCCTCTAAATGTACAGTTTTTCACCATAAAAACCAACTGGGCAAAAAAAATAATTAAAAACTGAAAAACAATTAGTGGTCAAACTCATGTGGGGAAAAGGTTCAAGCGGTAGAGAGTAAAATCCTGTCCTATTTTGTTATGAACATTGACTTTTGTTGAACGTTTTTGTACTGTAATGAAACAAAATTAAATATAATTGAGATCATGTTCAATAGAGATGGCTTCTCCAGTGATTCTTTGTACGTCATTAATTTAATTTTCAAACTAATGGCGGCTATATTCCTCCAACATATTCAATTTACAATCTTTGTTTAAACGTAACACACTCCGGATTGTATTGTAATAGCTTAAATCTGGATTTCATTTTTAAATTATTATTCCGAATTTTTCTTTGTGTTTGTAATACGACTAATTTTATTTCCGTTCAATAGGATATTAGTATTTGACAATGTGCTCGTGTCTATATGAAAATTAAAATTATAAACAGCCTTTTTAGCCGGCAAAAGCTAGTATGACTTTGATGTTTATTTTGTTTTTTTTGTTTTGATATTTTTGTTTTTTTTTGGCTTTAGTTTGTTTCGAGAAGTTCTAGATTGAGGATTATACATTTTCCCATCGAGATCAATGCTTTGCCTAAATCTCTTCCAAATTGATACGGTGTTTTGTTTTTCTTTTCTTAAATCCCGATTTGTGGTTGCTTTGTATAATTTATGCATGTTTAATTGAGATGAACATCACCAACTTAATCCTAGCTTCAGATTCGCAAAAGCTATTCAAAACACTCAATCATGATTTGCAATTGATAGAGATCCATGGGATTCAACACAACATCCTAGATCTATCCTCTACGTTTAACTTTGTAACTTTTAATTTCACATCGCAAGAGCTCAGTGGAGATGCCGACGCCTTAGCTAAAGTAGTTCTGATAAACTATGTAACCGGTCCGGTTTAAGCTTTTAATTAAAAGTGGTTGGTCAAAAAAAAAAAAATTGATAATAACAAATGGTTCAAGAGATAAAAGGTTATATCAAGTATATTTAATTTAGAATTTTCTAAGTATTTTTCTTTGTTGATAGTTTTTTCTTACATAAAACGGAGTAGAGTTAATCTTTGATTAGAAGTGTCAAAATAGATCATGCGTTGAGATCTAACCAAATCCAATCCATGAATTCTAATGGGTTGATAGGTCAAATGAGTTGATGAATAAATGGGTCAAACAAGTTAGATTTTAATGGGTTGATAATTAATCATTTAATCCATAAGTTTCTTAAAATTGAACCAAACAAACTTAACCAATTTTCACAATCTCTCAATTTTTTCACCAAAATGCAAATATGCTTTTTTTCCACCAAATATAGATCCACAATTTTTTCACCTCACCTCTCATTGTTACTGTCATTGTTTCCTTGTTGGAGATTTGGATCTCGCTATACTTTATCAAAAATGGCTATTCAGTCTCGGTCAAGTTCTATCTCCGTCTTTGCCTTCATCTCAAATTAAGAATTCTCCTTTCTATACTGTGGCAGAGCTGTTTTGTTTTGCACAAAACAATTGATAACTCGATTTAACTTAATTATGTCGATTAAAAAACAAAATGATATAAACTAAAAGAAAACTTAATTCAAATAGGAATATGACAAATAATTTTTTTAAGTTGGGAAAATAGAAGTATGAAAAATCTTTAAATTTAAACCCAATTTAAATAGAAATAAGAGATTAATTTTTAATTTTTACGCATGTTAAAATCTAATCATCTAATATCATGTGGATCTGTGTTAAGTAAAAGTTTTATCAGTTTTTTAAATATATTAATAATGTCATTTTCAGTATAATTAGGTAAATAGTTAATTAAATATGTTGGTTGCAAGAAAAATAGTTAAGTACGCTAAAAGTTTAAATAAAATAACAAGTTCTCATTTTTTTTTCATAAGATAAAAAACCTCTAATTTTTGTTTTTATGAATATTTTAACAAATCTATTTTAATATAATTATGTTAATATATTAATATATATTTTTTAATATATAAGACATAGATTTGACATGTGTAATCAATATTTGAGGTTTTATTGACACATGTCTCAATTTTTTTAATTATAATTTTGATATGTTCTAGTTTCTGATGAATGAATCTAAAATTTATATAATAAGATATAATTTTATTCTTTTGATAAAGAAAATATAAATTTGACATATGATAATATCTAAGGTTTTAATTGACATGTATTTCAATCATGTTTTATTATAAATTTGACACATATAAAGCTCATGTGAGAAGAAGTAATATTTATATAATAAGATATTGTTTATTTTACACCAAAGAGAACATATATTACTTCTTGGCATACTTTTCCGTTAAAAATAAAAGAAAAAACATAACATCAAAATTGTTAATAAAAGAACAAACTTTGTTCACGTGTTTGCTATTTGTTAAAAATCAAATGAAAAACTCCTTTTAATATATAAACGCAAATGCGTGTACATGTTTTTAGCAGTTGATGGTTTATAATGACAGGATGAGGTTTGTAAGTTGAGTATGTTATTTTATCAAATAAAATTCTAAACGTCAATGTCTTAACGGTTGTCGCGGCTTACAATGTTTGACTTTTGTCTTACACTTCACCTATACACATATATGTCACATGTTGATTGATTCCAGATGGTTATGACAAATAAATACTAAAGATATTTTACCTAAGCCTTCTTCAATTAGGGGTGTCAAAATAGATTATGAATCATGAGTACTATCCAATTCAATCTAATCTATTAACTCTAATGAGTTAAAAATTTTGATCCTAATAGATAGATATGTCAAATAGATTAATTGGTTAAAACAGATTGATAGGTCAAATGGGTTGATGGTTAATCCATTTAATCATCAATTTTTAAAACATTCTTAACCAATTTTCACACTTTTTCAATTTTCCGCCAAAATATGAATATACAATTTTTCCACCAAAATGTGAACATACAATTTTTCTGTGAAAACGATCCCGTCATTTTTTCCGCCAAAAATAAGTCCATCATTTTTCTGCCAAAAACGGAACCGTCATTTTTCGTCATTTTCCCATGTTATTAAAACATATTATTTAGAACTTTCAAAACAATAACAAATTTTTGAATAAGAAACTAGATTTGAATATGCGGTATACCATAGGTTAATTGTTAAATATAAATTTGTGATTTTTTTTGTTTTGTTTTTACTGGTTATAAATTTTTATATTTTTCATGTAGTTTTAGTTTACTATATTTTTTGTTTTTTTATTATTTATAAATATTTTTATTTTTTTCGTTTAATATATCTTTGTAGTTTTTTTTCTTACAGTTTATAATATATTTAACATTGAACTGTCATGTTTGAACTTGTGGTTTCAGTCCCGTTTCAGACCCGTGGTCGGACCGGTAAACTCGATGATCCGGTCATGATAATAACCAATAATAGTTGATGTACATTATTAGTTTATTTATGCATTAACAATTTACATCTTAATAGTTTTATTTTATTTAATTTTAGTTTAGAATATTCAATCACTTTATAAGTATTTTTGACATATTATTTAAACATGAATTGCATTTTTTCTTTGATATAAAATAAACTATAAAACAACGGAGAGAATTGATAACATAGGCCAAAATTTATGGTAAAATTCAGAAAATAGATCAATTTTTTTCAAATTAAAAAATTAGGTTTTTAATGAGTAAATATCCAAATAATCCTTGAGAATTTAACAAAAAAAATTTTAATTAATTTTTAAATATCAAATCTCCATCGTGTTATTTAATTTAAAATTAAAAAATTGTTTTATTATTCTTCGACAATGAAAGTTACAGTTGTTAGATTTAAAATTTACAGTTTTCTCTATTACAATATCCAAACAGATTTCTGATGATCCTCCCCGCCTTCCTCTGTCAATCCTCGCCGCCTTCCTCTGTCGATCCTCGCCGCCTTCCTCTGTCCAGAGCTTCAACATTATCAGCATGCCGATGTATGTATTTCTTCTATTATGAATCTGGTTATTACTGTTTCAGACCAATTTCTCTCTTTGTGGTTTGTTTCTTACTTCTGATTTTTCTAATTTCAATGCAAAATTTGGATAAGGGTTACATGCTTCATCCATAAAGTTGTTGTTTATACCTATCTACTTTCTATTAAATTCTCTGAATTCTAGAACCAAGGTTTTCGAAAAATTAACTATAATGTCGTTTATTTGCTAGACTAACTTTACGAAACAACTAGTACTGTAAGATTGTTATAATAACTCCCCAAAACTTATTTGGCACACAACTCTGCAGACAATTTGTTTTAAAAAAATCTACCAAATAACTGTACATTAAAATTGATTTCTTACAAAAATTTTACCAAACAACTATACTATTATCTATGTGCGAAACTAAATCTCAAACAACTCTGCATATTAACGAAAAAAAACTCTGCATAACAACGAAAAAAAAACTCTGCATAATAACTTTTTGAAAACTTTATGAAACTAAAAATTGATTGTGCGAATCTGATTTTACGAACAACTATGCAGTATAACTTTTGTGGAAAACTATATCACACAATTGTACATTGCAATTGATTTCTTACAAAAACTTTACCAAACAACTATACTATCATCTATGTGCGAAACTAAATCTCAAACAACTCTGCATAATAACATTTTCCAAAAACTTTATGAAACTAAAAATTAATTGTGCGAACCTAGTTTTTCGAATAACTATACAGTTTAACTTTTGCGGAAAACTCTATCAAACAACTATATAATGAAATTAATTTTTTACAAAATTTTTACCAAAAAACTATAATATTATCTATGTGCAAAACTAAATATAAAACAACTATACATAATAACTTTTCCCGAAAACTTATGAAACTAAACTTTGATTGTGTGAACCTAATTTTTCGAATAACTATGCAGTTCATCTTTTTCAGAAAACTCTATTGATATATCATGGTTTTTATGGTTTTTAGCCATGATATAAGTATTGTTTTAGAGTCTTTTTGGTATTCTTTGAGTCTTATTAAGTACAAGTACGAGCTGGACCTTGTTGATACATTCTAGAGTTTTCGTAGCCTTGTAGCTGAGAAAATTAACTTGGAGACGAATCAAAGTGTTGATGTCGATCGACACAACCCATTGGTGTCGATCAACACGGGTAACGACTATCGAAGCCCTTCGAGTTTTATCAAGTTTGAATAATTGCAAAGTTACCCCAAGAGTTTTAATTATTTGTAATACAAGTCTTTTATGTATTTTAGATATATCTAGGTTTTTAAAAGTCATAGAAGACTAAGTTTTGTTTTATCAAGTTGAGCTTTGGAGAAATGAATCAGAACTCACCTTGTAGAGAGAAGATTATGAACTTCTTTTATACTTTTGATTTTTCTATGCAGTTTATTCATACTATGATTTGTGTTTCATTGATTATGTCTGAGTAATGCACTTCTTAGGTTAAGGGTTTTCAAAGGGTTTATAATGAATTGTTGAATTGGGCATAACATATTAGGATAATCATAATTGTTCTTTATCTAGATTTGAATCTATACTAGATCTAGATTGATCACCTAGAATCTAGAACCTTAGGATAATTAATATACATGAGAGTGTTATTGATATCTTGAACTAATCTTAGATGAGCAAAATAGCCTACTTGCAAAGAGATTTGGTTTAGGGATTTTGTGAATATATCATACCTGGCATTAATGCATCCTTTATCATTAGGGTTTACAAAGAGATTTGAAATTCTGTGATTTATGTATAGGTATCATTGCAGCGAGAGTTGAATATCATATCATTGTGTTATGAGTTTAAGAACCAGTTATACATGCATCCTACATTGAACTCACCCGTTTCACAATTCTGAATTATCCGAATTGAATTCCCTAGGTCTAGCGCTTTCTCCTATTGAACTTACACCCTATATACTTTCGTTTGTTTACTATTGCATCGTTTTACTTTTTAATTCTTTTGTTGTTTAGCTTTATTCGAAATTGATACATCTATTGTGTGAAGCCAGAGTCTTTGTGGATTCGATCCCTAAGTACTACAGTGATCTCTTAATTCGAGAGAATAGCTATAAGGGTAAATTTGAGTACATCATCTATCAAACAACTGTACACTGAAATTGATTTCTTACAACAACTTTATCAAACAACCAAACTATTATCTATGTGCGAAACTAAATCTCAAACAACTCTGCATAATAAAATTTTCCAAAAACTTTATGAAACTAAAAATTGATTGTGCGAACCTAATTTTCGAGCAACTATGCAGTTTAACTTGTTCGGAAAACTCTTTCAAACAACTGTACTATGAAATTGATTTCTTACAAAAACTTTACCAAACAGATATACTATTATCCATGTGTGAAACTAAATCTCAAACAACTCTGCATAATAATTTTTTCCCGAAAACTTTATGAAACTAAAAATTAATAGTGCGAACCTAATTTTGGAACAACTATGATGTATAACTTTTGCAGAAAACTCTATCAAACAACTGTACTCTTAAATCGATTTAAGAACTGTATGAAATTAAATTTGCCAAATAATTATGCAAAAGAATTTTTTTTTCGAAAACTATACAGAAAACTATACATTAAGAAACAGTTGTATCTTGAAATCAAGAAAACTTCCTCCATAACTGTGCTAAATAACTTTCTTGAAACATTATGAAAACTATGCACATACCTATTTTTTTTGTAGAACTCAAAGATCATTGTAGATTTTGATTTATTTAACACAAACTAAAAACTAACAACATTGTTCTGATTAGAGAAAACAATGTTGGTATAAAAATAATTTCTTATAATATTCTTTTATTATTTATAATTTAAGGTTTTTTTAAAGGGAGTTTCTGCAAACTACCCTATTTATGTTTTTTTATTTGAAAAATACCTTCTTCAATTATTCATTTTAAATCAATATTTACATATATATTATATGAAACTTTTACCCTTATTTAATTTACAAGTCATTTATTTTTAATAAAGAAAACATATTTTCTAAATAATAACAATTATTATTATTATTATTATTATTATTTAAAAATGTTTTGAGATAAAGATGTTTTATTGATTTTATATAATAAAATCCACTTAAATAACCATTTGAAGCATAAAAAAATTAAAACATAAGTTTTTTTCATAATAACTCTAACTAAGCATTAGCCTTCAACATTCATGTACAAAAAATCATAAAGTAAAAACAAAACATTAGCTCCCATAAGCAACGTTAATCAAATATGAATTTTTCAATAACAGAGAATAAAATATTCGTTTGAATTCTATATGATAAAATTATAAAGATTTTTTTTATTATTTCTTATATGAAAAGAGAATTGTTTAAAGAGCATTCGACTAGCGCCTAGCGATTATTTAAACATTGGCTGTAGGTAGCCGAATATCATCAAAATAGGCTTAGATCAAATATATCTATCAATGATGTAAAAGGATATATTAATTATTCTTTATTAATATTTATTTTTATTAAATAGGTGATTGTTTGGATATATGAATTAAGTATAGAATTGTTTGGATACAATGATTAGTCATTTGTACTTCATAATCTTCCTTTTTAATATTATAGAGATTTAAAACAAAAAGTACATTACAAAGATTAAGAATGTTTTTATCTAGGCCTTTAAATATGTGATGAATGATGAACTTTGAGTATTATTGGTTTAATGGTTTTAAATTCTATTTGAAATCTTTTGTTATTAATGATTATAAAATTTTGTTAAATCTCAGTGTCATAATTGGGGGTATGGATTCTCTATCTTTTTTACTGATATAATGCATAATATTCAAAAATTCATTGATATCCATAAAATTCTTATAACATTTTACAAAACAAACACACACAACAAAACAAAAAGACCCAAACAATATATATATACCAAAATTCTATGTATGAAGTAAAACTTCTATGTACCAAACAAAACCTGGAAATTTTGTTCATGGAAAATACTTAAAAAATACGCGGTAATAATTAATAGAGAATTTAATGAAAACCCCCTCAACTTTGGCTCCATCCATATTTAAACCCTCAACTATTTCTTTAGTAAAAAATCCCCTCAACTTTAATCTATTAATAGATTTGACCCTCTGTAAACCGCTTCCGTTTCCGGTGACAGAATATTGCTTTGAAAGACATAAAACATCGAGGCATTTATATTTTCATAGAAACAACAAGAATTTTAATTGAAAAGCTACCAAAACAATATAAAGTGCGCTTTGTTTTAAGTTTAACCTAAAACTTCCCTAAATCCTAAACTTAAAACCATAAAACCTAATAAATTCCTGAATGAAAAGTGAGAACAGAGGTTGTAGAGAGCAAGAGGTACCAAAATTATCGAATAAGCCTCAAGGAAGACCACGAAGAAAACCGAAGACTGTGGCTGAAGAAAACTCTACCCCTGAGATAGTGTCTACTTTAGGCTATATGTAGAGTCTTATGTTGAAATGGGTAATACTTCGTAGGACTATTAGTTTTCTTTTTGTTAAAAAATGTTACTAGTTTTTTTTTGTCGATTTTTTGAAACAAAATATTGTTCAACATCTTGGATTGGTAGATATTTTTCATGTTTTGTGTATTTTATTTATTTCTACACCTTCTAAACACCAAACTAATCCATTCAAAATTCACAATAAAATCACGAAACCGGAACAATAAGTTTCCAATTCGAAATTTTTACATCCACTTCATGTAGTTTTCAATTAAAAATCTTGTTTTTCTATGAAAATACAAATGCCTCGACGTTTTATGTCTTTCAAAACAACATTCCGTCACCGAAAACGGATGCGGTTTAGAGAAGGTTAGATCTATTAACGGATTAAAGTTGAGGAAATTTTTTACTAAAAGAATAATTAAGAGTTTAAATATGGATGGGGCCAAAGTTGAGGGTTTTTTCATTAAATTTTCTAATTAATACTTTCTCTGTTTCTAAAAGATTGATGTTTAGGAATTTTAAGACAAATTAAGAAATGTTCTGATTGATGCAAGACTGATGAAAGATTGATGAAATCAGGACTTATTACGGATAATATTCTGATTGCAAAAGAAATGTTTCATGGGTTACGTACCAATAAAGATTGTAGAGAGGACTTTCTAGCCATTAAAACAGATATGAGTAAAGCTTATGATATGATAGAATGGGCTTTTTTGGAGGCAGTTTTGGTGCTTTTAGGCTTTAATTCAGTTTGGGTTTCATGGGTTATGTGGAGTGTAAGGTCAGTTTCATTTCACGTTTTGTTGAATGGTCAACCAAATGGTTGCATAGTACCAAATAGGGGTCTACGCCAAGGAGATTCTTTATCATCTTACTTGTCTATCCTTTGTACAGAGGTTCTGATAGCCAATATAAAAAAGGCAGAAAGAGAAAACAAATTGACAGGAATAAAGGTGACCAAAAGAAGCCCGACAATTTCGCACATACTCTTCGCAGATGATAGTTTATTTTTTGGAAAGGCAGAAGTTGATCAGTGTCAAACCATCTTGGATATTATTGGGAATTATGGGAAAACGCCAGGACAAGAAATTTTTTTTGATAAATCTTTGGTTATGTTTGGGAGGAGGGTTCCTAACCAAACTAAGGTTGAATTACAAAGGTTGTTAGAAATTACCAAGAAAGGAGAAATGAGATCTTATCTGGGAATCCCGGAGACTCTAGGTGGTTCAAAGAGTAAGACTTTTACCAATAGAACACATACACATTTAAATAATTTACCAATTAAGAAAGCATTTAACTAAGATATTATTCCAGAAAAAAAAAGCTAAAATGTTTCCGGGAAAATCAACGCATCCGAAGGTCTTTGAAGATTTTGCCCAACAAACCCGAGTTTTCATTTGTTTTTCCCTCTAAATCGGAACTATGAAGTGTTTAAAGGTTATATAAATAATCGTCCTAATCACTAAGTAAAATGGAGCATTTTGTCTTCTATTAGCCATTTAACGACGTTTGTCTTCAAGGTTTAATTTGCACTAATATAAAAATTTGAAGATATTACCAATACCATTTACTTGTTGAAGACACTGATGGTTGATGGTAAGGTTTCTAAGAAATGACTCCTTCTAATGGAGAGCCGGGGGTCGTTAGAGTGTAGAAAAGAGGAAATGTAACTTTAGCAGACTTCAATAGACTAAACCAGACTTGTAGCAAATCTGTTCATAGAAAAAGAGATTGACAGCAAAATAGTTATTTTAGAGTATATGGACGTATGGAGAGTAAGAATATTAGATAATAGAGAGAATATGAGTTCAATAGAGCTGCTTAAGTTTATTCTATGACAGAAAATACATTCTTATAGAGAAAACATTCTAGCTTGTTCAGCACACTTTTCTAGGAAATATAACATAATAAATGATAGATAGGCTTAATACTACTTCAAGTTCGCCCTTCATGCATGTAGGAGAGAGATGAGCCCTTTGCACTTAATGTCCCGAATGGGAAATGCATAGATTCAGCCAATTGGACCACCCACTTCAAACTGCCGCTTGGACAACTACATAAGCCACCTTCTTGGGTTCACCACACTTGGGTCCTCCCTCGGGTCATACTCTTGGGCCATGTTGCTTTTGCCATTTGGGTCAGCCACTGAGTTTGGCCGTACAGTCTGAATTTCAACATGGAGCTTTCCACTCTCTGGTTTGGACTATGAGTGATGCATTAGATGACCTAAGAGAGTGAAGGGATAGAACCATGATCCAAAGAACTTGTGTAGCACAAAGCTTAGGTTTTTTAAACCTAAGATCCAATACTCTTATTATGGAGCTTAGCCTTGGTTATGGAAATCGTAACTTGAAGAACTTGTCTAGTACAAAACTTGAGTATCTTACCTAAAGACCCAATATTCACACAAAGGAACTATGAATCTTGGCACTAAGCTGCAACAAACGGGGATGAAAAAACCATTTGATATGTTGGTGTCAACAAACATATATCAAATAGATTACGGTGTCAGGCGTAATTGGTAGAGAGGCTACATCCCAGATGAATCGTTGTACGTTTTAACCGTGGTAGGAGGAGCCTTTTTGTTTTTTTCTTGATCGAATGCTATTGGGTTACTTGTCGTGTTTTTTCTGAGTCATCAATGACTTGGCACGACGATTTATTGGTGGAAAATTATCTCAACATAATTAATGGATAGTAGATAGTTGCACATTAATATATATATATATATATATATATATATATATAATCATTGCTAATATTGGAGAAAATAATATTTGAAAACTTTATGTAAAAACATAAACATATATTTTACTTTGAAAAGATAGTGTTTTAGAAAATGTTAATATAAATCTAGGACAATCATTGATTGATAAACAATATGTTAATATCGATAAATACATTTCTTAATTTACTAACTTTGTAGATTTAAACAACCTATGATTACCAAAAAACTTCTACACAAATCCATCTACCATTACTAACTTTATGAAAATATAAAATGGAAAATTGGTTATGAAATATTTAAAATATGATAATTTGGTTATTATATGAAATATTTAAATATGGGAATCTCGAAATGGTATGAAATCTGTAAAATAAAGTATTATATATATATATATATATTATACCATTTTATTTTATATATGTATACAATTCCGATTTTCTCTATATATAGATATATATGGATTAAGTTTTGTATTTACAAATTACAACAACTCAATAAGACAACAAGAATCAAACAAGGTCCTTTGAGACATACAAATCATGAAATCATCGGGCTCACCACATATAGTTCTAATATGCATAGTCATGTTCTCCCTATTCGCTCTACGTGAATGTATGTATCGATATTTTCTTAGATATGCACACACATATATATATATATATATATATATATATATATATATAAAACATCTCTTGTTTATTCCTCATTAAATTTTTGTTTGTGTTTCAAACAAATGTGTAGGTGCGAGGATGGAGGTTGGAGAGATAGAGAGATCGATTCTCATTTATAAACCAGTGTGTAAAGAAGCTGTTATGCATAAAGTGAATTGTTGGTGCTGCGATCTTGATGAGAAAACAACAATGTGTTGGGCAAAAGATTTTCCCAAAGCTAAAGAGTTATGCTTAGAAAAATGTCAATCTGAGAATTGAAATCTTTAATAGTAGAATAATAATGTATCGTTTTTTTACATCAGATTAATAATACATCTTGTTTATTTACTTTCATAATTTTCCAGCGAATTGTTTTTGAGGTGCTGAGTTAACATTAAAAATATAGTGTGGATAATGTCTGGCATGACATGCTAGCCAATCTGCTTTATAATTTAAATAACGAGAAATTCAAGACAAATAAAAAAGTTGGTCTTGAATTCACAAAATAATTCAGGTGTGTCAATAGTTCATGCCAATCCGCCAGTATAAACACCATCTTTACCAACACAGATCTTTTGGTTACAAATACTACTTTAGCGTGGGGTTGGAGTGTAGAAAAGAGGAAATGTAACTTTAGCAGACTTCAATAGACTACACCAGACTTGTAGCAGATCTGTTCATAGAGAAAGAGAATGACAGCAAAATAGTTATTTCAGAGTATATGGACGTATGGAGAGTAAGAATATTAGATAATAGAGAGAATATGAGTTCAATAGAGCTGCTTAAGTTTATTCTATGACAGAAAAAACATTCTAGCTTGTTCAACACAATTTTCTAGGCAATATAACATAATAAATGATAGATAGGCTTAATACTACTTCAAGTTCGTCCTTCATGCATGTAGGAGAAAGATGAGCCCTTTGCACTTAATGTTCAGAATGGGAAATGCATAGATTCAGCCCATTGGACCACCACTTCAAACTGCCTCTTGGAAAACTACATAAGCCACCTTCTTGGGTTCACCACACTTGGGTCCTCCCTCGGGTCATACTCTTGGGCCATGTTGCTTTTGCCATTTGGGTCAGCCACTGCGTTTAGCCATACAGTCTGAATTTCAACATGGAGCTTTCCACTTTCTCTGGTTTGGACTATGAGTGATGCATAAGATGACCTAAGAGTAGTCTTTAAAAAAGTGAAAGGATAGAACCACGATCCAAAGAACTTGTGTAGCACAAAGCTTAGGTATTTTAAACCTAAGATCCAATACTCTTACTATGGAGCTTAGCCTTGGTTATGGAAATCGTAACTTGAAGAACTTGTCTAGTACAAAACTTGAGTATCTTACCTAAAGACCCAATATTCACACAAAGGAACTACGAATCTTGGCATTAAGTTGCAACAAACGGGGATGGAAAAACCATTTGATATGTTGGTGTCAACAAACATATATTAAATAGATTACGGTGTCAGGCATGATTGGTAGAGAGGCTACATCCCCGATGACTCGTTGTACGTGTTAACCGTGGTAGGAGGAGCCTTTTTGTTTTTTCTTGATCTAATGCTATTGGGTTACTTGTCGTGCCTTTTCTGAGTCATCAATGACTTGGCACAATGATTTGTTGGTGGAAATTATCTAAACATAATTAATGGATAGAACATAGTTGCACATTAATATATATATATATATATATACAAAATAATCATTGCTAATATTGGAGAAAATAATATTTGAAAACTTTATATAAAAGCATAAACATATATTTTACTTTGCAAAGATAGTGTTAGAAAATGTTAATATAAATCTAGGACAATCATTGATTGATAAACAATATGTTAATATCGATAAATACATTTCTTAATTTACTAACTTTGTAGAATTAAACAACCTATAATTACCAAAAAACTTCTACATAAATCCATCTACCATTACTAACTTTATGAAAATATAAAATGGAAAATTGGTTATGAAATATTTAAAATATGATAATTTGGTTATTATATGAAATATTTAAATATGGAATTCTCGAAATGGTATGAAATCTGTAAAAATAAAGTATTATATATATATATATATTTTATACCATTTTATTTTATATATGTATACAATTCCGATTTTCTCTATATATAGATATATATGGATTAAGTTTTGTATTTACAAATTACAACAACTCAATAAGACAACAAGAATCAAACAAGATCCTTTGAGACATACAAATCATGAAATCATCGGGCTCACCACATATAGTTCTAATATGCATAGTCATGTTCTCCCTATTCGCTCTACATGAATGTATATATAGATATTTTCTTAGATATGCACATATATATATATATATATATATATATATATCAAATATCTCTTGTTTGTTCCTCATTATAGTTTTGTTTGTGTTTCAAACAAATGTGAAGGTGCGAGGATGGAGGTTGGAGAGATAGAGAGATCGATTCTCATTTATAAACCAGTGTGTAAAGAAGCTGTTATGCATAAAGTGAATTGTTGGTGCTGCTATCTTGATGAGAAAACAACAATGTGTTGGGCAAAGATTTTCCGAAAGCTAAAGAGTTATGCTTAGAAAAATGTCAATCTAAGAATTGAAATCTTTAATAATAGAATAATAATGTATCTTTTCTTTTACATCAGATTAATAATACATCTTGTTTATTTACTTTCGTAATTTTCCAGCGAATTGTTTTTGAGGTGCTGAGTTAGCATTAAAAATATAGTGTGGATAATGTCTGGCATGACATGCTAGCCAATCTGCTTTAGAATTTAAATAACGAGAAATTCAAGACAAAGAAAAAAAGCTGGTCTTGAATTCACAAAATACTTCAGGTGTATCAATAGTTCTTGCCAATCCGCCAATATAAACACCATCTTGACCAACACAGATCTTTTGGTTGCAAATACTACTTTTGTTTCCTGTTGTGCAATGATAATGAGCAGGCCAAGAAAAGTACTTCTAGTTTGAAGTGAAATGAAAAAGGCAACAACTTGTGGTACAAGGCCCCACGGTTAATTAATCCCTCCACATCATTTTGAAAGCAAAATCAGCCAACTCCCGAGAAGATGTATATCTCCTTCCAGGAAAATCTATATAACATCGAGACCTTGTGAAATGTATACTTTGCAAAAAATGGCATAGCACCAATAACCTGTGAAATCTGATTATTTCCATAGCATTGTTATTGTTCTTATATTATACTGTCTTCCTTAATAACCTGTGAAGTATTATATTCCTTCATATAGGACTAGATAAAGAATGCCTGAGATATGGGGCGGAGGAGGAGACTATTCATCATGCCTTATTTGATTGCCCACCGTCTCCACAATTCTGGGCTCTGTCCAATATTTCCTTGGCTGTCAGGGTGTTCCCATCTTCATCTCTACTCACCAACTCTGATTACTTATTCTGGCGGGTAAAGGCCCTGAGAGATGAAAAGCAAGATTTTTGAAGACGTGAGTGAACCACACCTAGAGATCTTGACCCAGGCTTCACACGAATCGTAATCATGGCATTTGGCGAACTCCAGAGAGCAGAATACTGAGGAAATGGATGAGGTAATTACTCTCCTAGTGGAAGAAGTACCTCATAATCAAGCTATTTTCGTTACACATTTACATCAATATTGTGGATCCAGCACTAGAAATATTATTTAGAATTTGGAAAGTAAAGTGCCTCGCTAAAAACGAAAAGTGTAAAAATAGTATTATTATTATCTTTTTAACGAATGATCGACCTTTTTTACAAGACTATGAAAGCCTACATTTATACATAAGCTGGGACTTAAATGTCATGAATAAATCCTAATAAATCCTATGATTCTCCTTGAATGTGACGGTTTTGGTTTGGTCTTAAATACTGTAACGTCTTGATTTTTGAACTCTGTTCTTCTTCAGTTTGCTGCCTTGCGTTGCTTCGTGAACACCTTTTGCTCCGCACTTCCTCGTCGCCTCTTGAATGTTTATCATTCATTGAAATCTCAGCCTGCTTTTCCAAACTCTTCTTGGTCCGTCAGTCTTTGACCCTTCCCGATTACATTTATACCTTTAGCAGCAAGGAGGAGGATGATGCTCGATACTTCCTCCATCATTTAAGTAGAAATCTCCACCGATACGTTTTTCATCCTTGGAAAAAGGTCTTCTATTTCTTTCCACTCGATAAAAATATTCTACTGCATCATCAAGTCGTTTCCTGATGACCCCTCGAGTCCTTCTCCTGCTTCTTGAAATAGGTTTGAGCGCTTCGTAGTACAACTTCCCGATTACATTCGTACCCTTAGTGGCAAGGAGGATGATGATGCTCGATACTTCCTCCATCATGTAAGTAGAAATCTCCACCAATACGTTTTTCATCCTTTGATGATCCTTATCTTTCTTTTCTTGTTAACAGCTCAAAATCAGGCACCACTTGGAATGTGGAAAACGCCAACTCCTTGGTAAGACAAATTCCAAAGATCGCTATCCGTTTTACCTTTTTCCATGAGTACAGAGTACTACATGATAAAGACCAATGATAACTGATCAAAGCTATCAATCGTAGCTGACACAAGTTGAGTAGACCACAAGAGGGCTTGGCCAGAGAGATTCTCTGAGAATAGCTTGCAATAACTTGCATCTTCTTCGTGATTTTCAAGCTCGATTCATTCTGCTGCGATTTGGAAAGCGGCTAGATGGCTCTTTGGGTCGCTAGTCCCATCATAGGTCAGCAAGTTGACTCTTCGTGCATCCTTAATCTAAAAATTGGAAATTCTCGGAGTGAACGGTGATCATCGTGTCTCTTCAATTACCTTATCGACTTCGGGAGCCGAACTGGTTGCCTGGTAGAATTTTGATTTCATCTCTCTCAGCTTGATGAACTTGATCAAAATCTGAAAATATTACCTTACTCCACTCATTGTTTAGCTCCACTGGGATATTCTTGTTGTTGTTCTCCAACTACACCCCGACTATGGGATTATTTTTTGTTTCCGACCAAATCATGGATGACGTTTACAACTCCATGTGAGTTGCTGGTGGCTTGATTTG
This sequence comes from Cardamine occulta, assembly GCA_028015245.1. Classification (NCBI taxonomy): domain Eukaryota; kingdom Viridiplantae; phylum Streptophyta; class Magnoliopsida; order Brassicales; family Brassicaceae; genus Cardamine; species Cardamine occulta. Next base: position 8,155,062 of record CM051371.1, read on the forward strand.
TTGCCGCTTGGTTAATCGGGGTTTGAAGGTTGATGTTCCCCCCGTGGGACTCACTGGTGTTTGGGGGTTAAAATTCCTTTGGTGCCCAAAAAGAATTCGACCACTATGACTTCCAGAAGAAGTTCTGGCAATTATATATGAATGATTATTACTTAGACTTGCCTGACTTTCCTACACTGAGGTGAGATCTTTTTCAATGGCGTCAAGCTTGGACGAAAGGTTGCTCATGCTATCGGCCATGGTGGTGAGGGTCTCCTTGATGGATTTAATGGCTCCGGTAACGTCAGATATGATGAATTTCTTGATAAGGAGATCTGAATTGAAAAGGTAAGTTTGTAGATTAAAAGTCTAATTCTTCCTACAGGCGGCGCCAAAATATGGATACAGGATCCACACCCTAAATAATACTAATATTTGTAAGGTAAAATTGGAAATTGCTAAGAAAATTGAATATAAAGTAAAATGAATTGCCAGAAAGTAACTGATTTTATTATTCGAATGGACAAAAGATCGACCCCTTTACAAGACTATGCGGATCTATATTTATACATGTATTAAGGAATAAATGACAAGAATAAATACTAATTAATTCCGTGATTCTCCTTTAATTCGTCGGTTATGATTTTGAAGATGTAAATTTTTTGTCTGATGCAATTGATGTGTGACACAGGAAGTGATACATGATGCTGCTGTTTTGTGTGCATGTCTAGGTTCTAGAAGATTTGAGAAGACAAGGTTAGAGCACGTGTTGAAGATGGATCAAAAAGGAAAATAGACTAATAAATAGATTTGGAAGACTTGATGAAAACGAAAAAAGAAAAGGATAAAAAGGAAAACCTTTTCCTTATGAAATTTGGAAACTTTCTATTATGTGATTAGGTAAACGTGTTGGCTATATAAGAGGAGTTTTGCACGTCTTGAAGAAGTAGAGAAAGAGGGAGCTGAGGCATACAACTCTTAGAGAACTTTCTGAGAGATTTGTTAAGCTTGTGTGATCAAGCGTTGGAGTCTTTGGCATTACTGGGGTGCATTTGTGTTCACGTAAGGGCGTAAAGTGTTCTAGAGATTCTGGATTGAAATCTAGACTCATGGGGAGTTTAGTTAGGGATTAGGTTATCCTTAAGAGTTCATGTTATAGAACGGAGCAGTCAATCAAGAGGGCAGTGCCTTATTTACGCATTTGCATATAGGTTGTATTTGATTTTCTTGTTCTAGTAAATTCGAAGTCTGGATGTGGTCCCGGGGAGTAGGAAAAATGGAACCTCGTTAACAAATTTCTTGTCTTGTTTATTTTCTGCATAATTATCTTGCCTCACTCACATTTACAGATTTGGCTTTTAATGTCATAACACCTTGACTTTTGAATGATTTTCTTCTTCAGTTTGCAGATCCCCTTCACCTCACGGACACTCTTCACTTTACTTGTTTCTTCTCTCCGCCAGATTATACTTCTAATCGGACCTCCAGTTCGCTCTACCGAGCTCTCTAACCGTTCGCCCGTCCTTGCTTACTCCAAACTTAATCAACCCATTCTTTGATCTGCTGAGATGGTTGACACGTGTCATAATTGGAGAGAGTGAATCATTGGTTCGTGATCCGGTATCAACAGGAAGCATATACCAAGAACATGGTACTTGTAAACCCAATGAGGAGGCAGCTACCAAGAACCTTGTTTCTGTTTACCCAGTGAGGAGGCAGATACCAAGAACATGGTACTTGTTTAACCAGTGAGGAGGCAGCTACCAAGAACCGTGTATTGTTTACCCGGAGAGGAGGTAGATACCAAGAACATGGTACTTGAATATCCAATGAGGAGGCAGCTACCAAGAACCTTGTATTTGTATACCCAGTGAGGAGGCAGATACCAAGAACATGGTACTTGTTTACCCAGTTAGAAGGCATATACCAAGAACATGGTACTTGTTTACCCAGTGAGGAGGCAGCTACCAAGAACCTTGTATATGCTAACCCATTGAGGAGGCAGATATCAAGAACATGGTACTTGTTTATCCATGAGGAGACAGATACCAAGAACGTGGTACGTGCTAACTCAATGAGGAAGTAGATACCAAGAATCTAGTACATGCTTACTTGTCAAGGAATCATATACCAAAAACATGCGTCTACCTACCTACCAAGGAGACATGTACCATGAAATTGGGTGTACCTGCCATTTGCAAGTATGGTACCTACTTATCATATGAAAATAGTGTATTCAAAAGTCCTGATACATGCTTAAACCACAAAAAGTATATTTGGGGGCATGTATGGTCTACATGAAATTATTTAATGTTATAAGGTATTAGTGTGATTTTTGTTTCTATTTTTACATAAGGTATTTATAATATATATGATTTATCTACTCTCTAAATTCTTACTAAGAATATAGAGAGTGGGGACAAGTTGTGGGATATATTTTAATCACCTGGTTCAAGCCCGGCGAATGATTCAGGATCCAAGTTGAAGTGGGCAGGTATGAGAATTGATGTATCTTCCCAAATACAAGAACTGTTGTATATGATAAGGTACGAGAAATGACGTATTTTCCCAGAGAAAAGAAATGTTGTATCTGCTCAGGTACGAGAAATGACGTATCTGCCTATGTACGAGAAATGACGTGTCTACCAAGATATTATAGAATCGTATCTCCCTAGATACAATAGAGTCGTATGTACCTATATAAGTTTGAATGAGGTACCGACCTCATCTTTCTAAGAAAAATTGACTTCTTGCCTCCAAGGGGATAAGGATTACGAAACCTCGAATCTTATAAATAGGGAAGAGATAGAGCGAGAAGGAGATCGAGCAAAAACCTACAACAAACCTAAACAGCAAGAAACGAGAGAGACCGAATCTTGAGCATCCATCTTAGTCTAGAGATTTACTGTTCTAAGATCCTTGCTTATAACGACAATTACCTAATCAATAAAAGAGATCATTGAACCCATGTTTTCCGTACCTCTTCAAACGAACTGGTTAAATTTTGCCCAAACAGAGGTAATGTACACTCAGATTACGGGTCTAGTTCTTTTGTCTTTTACCAAATTGCGATCTTTTCTTGCGGTCAATTTGAAAAATAATATGTTTGAAGGACAAATTAAACGCCAATTTTAGACGCTGAGGCTAACGTTAATATGGTTCCTGCTAGCAACATACTCTTAAACAAAAATAAAAGAAAATAAACATACCTTAAAACTGGAAAAAATAATATTTACAAAATTTATAAGAAAAAATAAATATGTTTACTTCTTCTTTTTTTTTCCTAAATATTTTTACTTTCCATATGTAGTTTTAATATATGTTAAAATAAATCTAGTAAAATTAATGAAAATTCATTAAAATCTTCTATTACAAACTTTTGATTTACTAACTTTGTAGAATCTACCAACTTTTATATCAACAAATTTTACACAAATCTATCTACCAATAAAAATTTAAAACAGAAAAATGGAAAATTGATAATTTTATGAGATGTTTAAATATGTGAAATTGGAAATGGTATTAAATATGTAAACAATGGAGGATATATATATGTATTGATTAATTTTTGTATTTACAAATTACAACAAATCAGTAAGACAACAAGGTCCTTTGAGACATCCAAAGCATGAAATCATCACATATAGTTTTAATCTGCGTAGTCATATTCCTTCTTCGCTTTACATGAATGTACGTATAGTTTTTTTTCACATGCATATATGCACGTATAAACCATGAATGTCTTTTGATAATTTATTAAGGAAGACAGGAGTACAACGTTTTGTTTGGGTGTTTCAAACTAATGTAATATGTGGGAGGATGAAAGTTGGAGAGATAGAGAGATCGACGCTCGAATACGAACATTTCAAACCACCTTGTAAGAAAGGCATATGTCAGCAGATGAAAATTCCAAAGCCTTGTTGGTGCTGCTTTGGACCTGAAGCTCTACATAATATCTGCGCCGTGCCTCATCAATTAGTTTCTGCATACCCTCTCAATCGACCAGCTGTTCCTCCGATCTAACGATCCTCTGGTGAAGCCTACTGTATAGCAAGTTCACGGCGCCTATAGCCTACACCGAATCCTGTATATATATAAATAAAAAATATACAGCAAAGGAACAAAGCAACGAAGAGCAAAGTAGAGAGAAGACACCACTTACATTAACGGTGAAGTTAGCAACCTGCTTGCTATGTTGCACCGAGACGGAAATGGGAACGGAAGCGGGAACGGGAACGGGGACGGGAAACAGCAAACTAAAAATTTTATAGATACGGGTACGGCATAGATACGTCAATAAAAATATATAAAAATATCCATAGATTTAAAGAACACTTCCATATAATATCTTAAATAAAATAAAATAAAACTAATCATTGATCAATTCATTCTCAAAATCTGGCTCATTCGCAAACTCCAAAAAACCCACATCTTCCAGAGAATCAAAATCATCTCCACCAACATCCCACATCTTCGTCTTTTCTTCTTCATATTGATCAGAATTTCTTGATAAAAGACGTAAATTGTTGTGGACGAAAACTAGGTCTTGAGCACGACTTGGATTCAACCTGTTCCTTCTAAGTGAGTGAATGAATGAGTAAGTACTCCAATTGCGCTCAGCACATGAAGATGAACTAGGTTGTCCAAGCAACCTAAAAGCCAAATTCTGCAGGAGAGGAGTTTGTGCACCAAAGTTAGCCCACCAATTCCTGGGTTCCATAGTAAACATCAACGAAATGCATGTTAAATCCTCAAAAGGAGCACTTGTCGTAGAGAATAATGCATACTCATCCAAAACCTGAAGATGATCCTCAGTATTTGGAAACAATCTTCGAAAAATACTTCCCTCTCTCAATTGAGACTTCTGCATCCCTATGTGGACTAGTTCTTGCGGGACCCCACTTAGCCATTCATCACTATAAAATCTACAGTATAAAAAACAAGTTTTATATATGTGGCAAGGAAACTCAAAGAAAGAATAAATCATATATTTTAAAATCATATACCTCGGATTTAAAGAGTGAGCTAAACACTGCAAATGAGTGTTATTTTTCACCCAACGATCAATTAAGATCTCATAAACAACATTGTAGAAAAGACTATCTTCAAACACTGGACGTTTTTCTCTCTTAAAGATCTCAGACTTTACCTTCTCAATCATAGAATCCCACATCTCATATACCAAGTGAAGGCATGGCTTGTCAGTGTCACAAAACCTAATCATCTCATATATAGGTCTTGTAAAATCAATAATATAAGACACTTGTTCCCACCAATCATCACTTATAATCTTTTCCTTAACAAAAGTTGCTTTCCCCACACCATCATCTCTATAAGTAGACCACTCCTCACTTATGATCATAGCTTAGAGGCCTATTTTGATAAGTTTCAATCTCTTAAGCATCACAATGATGGAAGCAAAACGTGTATCAACAACCGCAAGCAATTTAAGAGGAGAAAACTCACTAAAGATTGCTAGTCGCATGGTATGGTTCATGATGAAATGTTTTATTGCGAGTGCATCTCCATGAATTACTGTTATCCAGTTGCACTCGTCAAGTGTTGCTTCATTCCTTTCCATATTCTTTGCAGCACAAATGTTCTTCAGAGCAAGATTAAGTGTATGAACCACACATGGTGTCCAATATATATGAGGAAACAAACACTCAATGATCTCTCCAGCCGCCTTACAATTCGATGCATTATCAGTGATGATTTGCACAACGTTTTGATGACCCACTTCATTGATAACATCTTTCATCAGATCAGAAATGAAGAATATATCTTTCACTTCTCTAAAACAATTCACAGCCTTGAGAAAAAGAGGACCACTTCCAGAAGTAGCAACAAAATTAATCAGAGGTTTTCTGTTAGGATCGCTCCAATCATCTGACACAATCGTCACCCCTCTTTCTTTCCATGTTGACTTCAGAGGAACTAATAAATTCTCAACATTGGTTCTCTCTTTCCGAAGCAAGGTAGTTCGCAACTTATTGTAACCTGGAGGCACATAACCATCAATATTGTTAGCAGCAGCAAACTGATAGGACCTATGGTAATGTGGGTTTCTTGCCAAATTAAAAGGCAAGCCACCAGTGTAGAACATCCTTGCAATCTCTTGATCCAATTGGTCTCTAATTTCAATACCAAAGGCTCTAACAATTGGAGAATCTGCATGCTTTCTTTTTTTAGAAGCAGAGATCGTTTCACAATGCAAAGGAACCGCTCTAGAGCCAGAATCGTTTTTCTTCTTCTCAAACTCAGCTTCCAACTGTTTCATTTGAACTTGTTGACTCCTTGTTGCTTTCTTGCATATAGCAATACCTTCATTTTTAATCCCAAGCAGATGCGCCCTAATCCTGGAATACGAGCCTTGTCAAGTCTCATTGCAAATATTACACTTAAATTTCCAAGTACCTCCTTTTGCTCCTTGTTTCTCTAACTTAGTCACATAGTTCCATAATCAATCCACCACCAGAATTACTACCAATATTATTACTTTCTCCTTGAGAAGTCATAAATCAAAATATCATATAACCAAAACTGAAAAAAAAAATTAGAAAACAAAACGATATTAAAGTGAAGAAGATGAAAGGAAAACAAAGACAAAGACAAAGGATGAAGATGAAAGAAACTAGAAAGTGTTTGTTTTTATTGAAACTAGAAACCAATGGGAGGAAGACGAAAGATTATTTGAACCAACTTTATTAAATTATTTCTTTTTCTATTTTTTTACTTTTTTATTTAAAAAAAGAAAAAAAAATTGAGAAACGTTTCTGTGCGACGTCTTCGTTAGTGTCGCTATCCCCAACTTCTCCAAAATGTTTCCGAAACGTTTTTGTGCCGTCCCCGCCAAGTCCCCGTCTCGGATACGTTTCGGGTATGGGAAACGGTCCCTAAATGACGTCCCCGTGCAACATAGCCTGCTTCTACACCTCGACATCTCGCATCGTCTCCAAGTCGGCAGAAGCCCATCTGGACTACCAACCGCCCTAAGAAAACTCGAACATGCCCCGACATTTTCATAAACAGGTTTATCAGGGTTATACCTGTATGAAGGTAGGCTGGATCTCTTCGCCACTTTCGAGTGCCGACCTGAAGTATCATCGGCCACCTCGGTTGGCCTTTTCTTTGAACCTCCTTCAGCAGCTGAAGAAACTAACAGCATCTCCATCTGTATGACTTGCGCATCTGCTGTATCATCGGCCACCTCGGTTGGCCTTTTTACTCACCGCCTTTTCGATAGGAGTCATCTGCAGGCGAGCAGATTTGGAAGACTTGGAAGACTTATCTTTGTCAAGATCATTGCCCTTCGAAGCAGGAATCAGTTCGGCATCCCGAACGGGGTCTGCTAGATCAACAACTTCAACAGGGGGTTCGTTCCTTTGAGCTCTGCTCGACCCATTAGCTTTCATTTCTCAATAAGACTGGGAACTTTCAAAATTACAGGCGCCATCTCCTCAGACTCCTCTTTCTCCTTGTCCTTTGCTTCCTCTGCGTCCTCTAGAGCCGCAACCTCGGTTGCCTCCTCAACCTCTGAGATCGGTTCGATTACACACAAGACACTATTACCTGCATCAATAACAAGTAAAATATTCATCCTTGCTCGGAAAAGCCATATAAAGCACAACAATGAAGGAACATAATGTATTATGTTGTACCCGAAGCAAGAAATTTCTAACAGTTTACAAAGCGATCTTTTGAGATCTGCAGCCATTTAATCGTCCCTAATACGCGAATCTTGTCCAAAGCTTGAGAAAAATTGGGTGGAGGAGCCTTGCCCAAAGGATGACGATCTACACAAAGAAAAAGAGAGGACAACAAAAGATGAGAAAAGGAATCCAAGTAAAAACCGAAGAACAAAAGGACGACCTCTAACCATAGTGAAAACCCCAAGGTATGAAGATCTGGTAAGGACGAGCATAAGATGCCAATCGTCAAACTTAACGAAAAAATAAAATCGTTCCCAATCCGTCGCCTTTTTTCCTTTCCCATGCGTAGTTAGCCGATGCACAGGCTTGGTACCCATATAGAAGTTCTTCGGCCTCCTCTTGCTTATCTTCTTGATCAAACTAACCTCTTCCAGGAATCAAAGATTGATCTCAATTTTTAGCTCGCCACCAAGTAACAAGAGTCCAAGCAAATGAACAATTGCCATACATGACAGTTGAGAAATCGCAATCTTCCTCTCACGACAATAGGTGACCAGAAGTTGAGGGAGAGGAAACCAGAGTCGACCTTTCAAGAAGTACGATTCGTACATGCATACGTAACCAAATAGACAATTCTAAGACCTCTCATGTAGCTCTGGAATTCTTATCTCCACTGCGTCCAGTATCCCACAACAAAGTCTCATCGCTGTAATTGTTTCCGGAGTACTCCAAGAGGCACAAATCCCCGCATCATTATCACAGACAAAATATTCCGGCCCTCTTTCCACTTTCTTCTTATTCGGACCTCGACACTGTTTCTTCTTAGGACGAGCAGAAGAGCTCGGGATATGAGTCACATCATCTGAGTCTTCTTGTAGATGCTCGCCTGAAGTTCAGAAATTTGGAGAACCCTCGGGAATAGACTTGTCCCTCAATTGTTGGAATTTCTCCAGGACGACTCGATTCACCAACACGACTACATCGATTTATTGTCCGAGTAGGAAAAATTGAACTATCTGACAAGCTCAACTCAGCATCGCACTACCAGAAAAACACCCAGGAACAGACAGTGGTTTCCGTCAGAAATCCATAGGAGAATCCATTTTCCGACGGATTTCGGATGGAAATCACCGTATGTTCTAGCTTGTCGAAAATGAAAAGTTTGTTGGAAATCCATCGAAGTTTTTGATGGAATTCTGACGGATTACTGAAGGTCATATTTCCGACGGATTATGAATAGATACGTCGGTCGGTAAAGCCGTCGGAAATCCGTCAGAAACGTGGCCGTCGAAAATCCATTGGAAAAACTATCCAACGGATTTCCGACGGACCAATTTCCAACGGATCTGTATTTTTTTTTTAATTAATTTTATAATTAATTTTAATTTAAATATATGAATGGAGAGGAACAAAAACTCTCTATGTATGCACAAAGATGAACAAAAACTCTCTATGCATGCACGAAGATGGAGACAAATTATATGGTATAACAATAACGGACCACAACGAGTATTGTTTTCCATGCTTTTCAAATGAGTTGAATTCATCTGTACATAGCCCAAGGTACATATTTCTCCGCTCTAACTCAAAATCTGGATACAATGATTGAAAATGCTTCCACGCTTCTGCGTCTAAAAGATTTGTAATCTCTCCATCTTGATGATACTCCGCATGCCATCTCATTGGCTCTGCCATGCGCTGAGATTGATATAATCTTTTCAACCTTTCCATTAAAGGTAAATACCACATTCGTTTAAATATATTTGGAACTTTGCCGCCAATTTCCTGATATCGCGGTTTACGATAAAAGCGACATCTGTTGCGGTTTTCATTTTCTCTCCAATATATCATACAATTGTTGATGCACACATCTATCATCTGATACGGCAAACCAAGACCAGCTACAAGTTTTTGTACCACGTAGTATGATGCTGGTGAAAGATTATCTTCAGGCAAAATATATTTCACAAAATCCGCTATCACATCAAGACATTCCTCCGCCAAATTGAAGTCTGTCTTGATAGTCATCATTCTACTAGCAGATGATAATGGTGAATGACCTTCTCTACAACTGCTATATAATGGCTTCTTCGCTGCATCTAACATATCAAAAAACCGGCGAGCTTCTAAATTAGGTTCTTCAACCCTATCTCTATCATCACCAGCTGACTGCATATTCTCCCTAAATGCATCATTTACCATCTCAATTGTTCCTACACCGACATGTACATCCGTTCGTTCTCCTACACTTTCAGCAATATATGGTTCGCTAGTACTACCATACTCAAAAACAATTTCCCCGTGTAAATACCAAATTTTGTACCCCGGCATAAACCCATTGCCATACAAGTGATGCCAAACTAACTCTACCTTAATATTACGAGTGATGCAAAGTGAACATGGACATTTCAACTTACCACTTCTTTTGGTTCGTGGTTGATTTTCCGCCACTTCCATGAATTCGCATATACCTCGGGCATACTCGTCATTTAATAAGTCTGACTCCGGATTCCTCATTTTTCCATCCATCAATGATCGAAAATTATTTGAAGAACACATTTGAAGAAATATTTTAAAGAAGATAATTGGAGAAAAGGTATTATAGAAAGAGTTTGTAATTGTGAATGAATGGAGAATGATGGGAACAAATATATAGAATCCCAAGGTGTCAGAATTCCGTCGGAAATCTGTAAGAAAGTAATGGCTCCGACAACAGCTACAATAACGTTCGAAATTTCTGACGGATTTCAGATGGATACTAAGAGATCCGTCGGAAATCCGTCGGCAAATAACGGCTCTGACAATAGCTACTACAATGGTAACATCAACGTTCTTAATTTTCGATGGATTTCCGATGGGTCTCTTAGAATTCGTCGGAAATCCGTCATAAATTTCTGACTGATTTCCAATGGATATATGTTTTCAGAAAATTATCGGGTATCCGTCGGTTAACTGTCGGAAATGTCTGACGGAATATAAATCCATCAGAAAATCGGTCTGATTGCAGTTAGCTTTCTTGTAGTGTTGACAACGGTTCTCTTTTTCGCATTTTTCCTTATTCATCCCGAAGACATATTCACTACAGAAGCATTGATCTACCAAAAAAAAAACTGGAATCTAAAGATCTCACCGGAAAACTTACCACTTCGCGGCGGATTTCTACCAAAAAAAGTAGGTGATATGACAGCAAAACAAATTATGAGGGAGAAGAACAGAGAGTCTACGTTTTGTTTCCGATGGAGAATTGATGGAATGACACCAACACTCGATATTTATAGAGAATTGGCAAATTTTCAGTGTCCAACCTATGCGACTCTTCGTCTTCTGACCTAGAAATCGCCCAAAAAGATGCAAAATCCCAAAAATCGAGGTAATTTTAGAAATAAATATTCAAAGATATATTATTACTTGCCAAGTCACCTTTTCTCATCGCAGAGTAAGCCGATCTAGTAAGAAATAAATCACATCGTAAACTGACCTATTCCCGTAGAGTAAACCGAGTTCTAACTCGTATAATAAGTGGCGCATATCATGGTGAAATAATAAAGCCAAAAATTTACGCTTTAGAAAGAATAGATCTTGATTCACATCAGGTCATCTATTTTACTTCTTTAAAACTCCAATACTCATTTTGATGAACTTGGGGGGAGGGGGAGGGGGGGGGGAGACTAATTATTGGTACCAGGTTTAGCATCTTACCATAAATCCGACGGGAATCAAGATCCATTTGCCTAAAGCCCAAATCAACTTTGGCCCATCAGGAAGATGTCGCCGACTTGCATGAACGAGAGCCGATCTAAGAGAAAAAGTAATTCTAATCGGAAAAAGAAGGACCAAAGAAATAAGGAAAAGCCCGATTAAGGCCCAGAAACCGACTAAAACCGGCTTAGAATCACTATAAAGAAAGAGGTCTCGAGACATTGAGAGGCATCCACAAATCGCTAAGAAGACATAATTTATAGATTTCATAGCTTTTGTCTTTTTTCTCAAAAACTCTAATTCCTCTTGTTACTTGTTCTACATAATATCAATAAAACACCTATTTATTCCAATCTCGTCTCTTGAAACCCTAATTCTCCTTGTTTTTAGCCTATGGTTCAATATTAAAGAAAGAGATTACGAACGCCAAACGCACATGCTCCACCGAATGTGCATGTGTATTTGGCGTTTAAGAATGATATATGTTGGTTATTTAGTTTCGGTGTTTTCTAAAGAATTATTACAATGCTTAATATTGTATTCCTTTCTATTTAGTATATGATTTACACATAGAAAATTTTATCTTTACTTAAATATCTTGTTTTATATTTTCATGTAATGTAAGTTTGATACCGTAGCAATCTACCCCAAGTATAGGTGCTCAAACCGGATCTCTCCTGATTTTTGAACTCTGCAGTTTCCAACCCAGAGTTAACACTCTTCAATAAACACTACGACCTAATAATTTCTACATAATTTAACATATATAATTAAAATTTTGATTTTCGTTTAGTAAACCCCAAATAATGTTCAATGTACCGCATTTACCTTTAATCCAATTTAAAATCTCTGACCCAATAACTCAATCAAATCCAAAAAATGAAACCCTAAACCTTCTAATACAGTAAAAGGTTTTTGATTGTCAGTTTTGATTTGAGTTACAAGTCAGAGATTTAAAATTGGATCAAAGGTTAATGTGGTACAGTGAACACAATTTTTGGTTTACTGAAACGAACATCAAATTTTTAATTGGATATGTTGAATTATATAGAAATTAATATGGGTTGATTATAGCAATCCACCATAAGTATAGGTGTTCAAACCGGATCCCTCTAGAATTTTGACCTCTTCGTTTTAAAACCTACAAAGTTAATGCTCTTCAGTAAACAACACAATCTATTAGTTTCTATATCCAATTAAAACTTTGATTTTCGTTTAGTAAACCACAAATAGCGTTCATTGTACCACATTTACCTTTGATCCAATTTCAAATCTCTGATCTGATAACCTAATCAAATTCAAAAATGAAATTAAATTAATCAGCTAGAAACATAAATCAGTATCAGTGAAAGAAATTGGATTAATCAGCTAGAAACATAAATCAGTATCAGTGAAAGAAAATATATATCTCAGTCATCAATTTGTAAGACTGTAAACTCTTCAACAAAATAAAAAGTGAAATCAATTAAATAAACTTTTTCTAAAAACTTGAATACATCAATTTTTCCTGATAAAAAAGGGCTTCTATTAAATTGAATTCTACATTTGAGACTAATAAATTATTCTTATACAGATTAAACTGACTATTCTAGCAATAAAAACTCCAAATTAAGCGTTTGTGTTTATATATTTGGAAGAAAAGTTTACTTCACATAACTTTGCTTCATATCTCTTATTTATAGGTTTTATCTTCTTTCTTATCAAAATTAGGTGGATATATAATTGTACGCCGCGGTTTTTATCTTCATATATTGATTGTTTATGCTACAAATCACCATGTTTAAATTAAACGAGGAATGATATCTTTATAAAATATTGAATCAAATAAATCTATTTACAATTACATTGATATTAGATTAACCATTCAAAATATAAAAAAAATACTGTGCAAATAGTTGATTTTTAAAGTTTATAAATGATTGTCTGACCAAAAATATCAAAAAAAAAAAATTACCATCAACATTTAAAAGAAACAATATTACTATCAAATTGGTGAAAAAAAAAAAAACAACATCTACATATAAGAAGGTAAAAGTATCTATCTAATTCTAAATTGTTATCACTTATTCTTATTGTAAAAACTGTCACTCAACTCAACTAACAGAAAATAAAATAAGAATGAAAGAGCAAACAAACTATTTTAAAATAAAATAAGAATAAAAGATCATTTATAGTTATCTAACTAACATATTTTAACTAAAATATAAATCTGAAACTACATCTGCGCATTGATAAAGGAAGTATGTTCATAGATAACAGATCATCTCTTAATTAATTCTTTTAGTGTATATATATATTCATGGTTTGACACCTAATTATTAACTTTAACTTAAGAATCATAAATATATAAACATTCAAATCAGTAAATTTTATAGTTAATTTTAAAACGCAAATGATATATACGATAAAGCTAAGAAAAATATTACATTTCAACTGATTGAAAATTTTCAACTAATTTTGTCAAACATGATTATATGTTTATGTAATATATGATTAAATTTTTTCATATGAAAAAAATGAATTGAAAAAATCAAATATAAGTAAAATATAAGCAAAACATAAGCAAAAATTAATTAAAAGAGGGTTCAAATTGTTTTTAATGTATGTATTTATTATATAATTATTAATTACTCATTATTCATTTTAAAAAATATTAATGAAGTCAACGTAAATAGTTATAACCGTACAAAAAATGGATACAAAATTGGTGCATATGCGCGGGTATAGGCTAGTTGTATTAAAACTGAAATCTTAAATACACCCAAAATAATTTTTTTGGCGTCTAAATTATCTCGTTATGATGATGTTGCTTCAGGCCTCAACACCTTCCCTATTTGTTTCAATAGAACTGGAAGTACTCTTCATTTCTTCCTTCTTAGCCCACAAGACGAGGTACAATCCTCCCACGATAATGACTGTACCTATAATGTTGTTTACTTGAAATCTATATCTTAAGAAATCAATACATATCCAGTAGACGATTTTGTACCTCTCCAAATGAATTGGCTCTTGTAAAATAAGTGATGCAACAAGGGTAACAACCACAAGTCTTATTGGATAAACATGTAACAAATACTGTCCCATTAGACTCCACACACAACACTGTAACAGCGAATGCCATTCCGGAGACCCGAATTCCCTGCAATAGGCAATATAAAAAAAAAGGTATAATTTGTTGATGACAAGCAATCTAACATCCCATCCCATCCTAACTCTGGTAATCATAATAGCGAACAAGGTGGATACGGCCCCACAAAACACACTTTTAGGTCAATGCATTATATCCACAAACGGATTAAATGGTATTTCCATTCTAGTTTACATATAAAATTACTCAAATTTTAATTAAAATATAATATGAATTAGATTCATATATTTTGACAGGTAATCCCGAGACTGGTGAATATCCGGATATGGTCACGTTTATGGAAACAACTCATAAGTTGGCCGATAACACTTTTGTCAACAAGAAAGATGAGGCAATCACACGGAAATGTAGAGAACGGGAGCAAGATAGGTTGACTCAATTGACACAAGAGTCACATAATCCCAAAATCATTTTTCACGCACAAGCCGATATAAACGATATATATAACGAGGTAATTTTTTATGTTATATTACACTTATTACATTTTTATTCTTTTCGTAGGAAATTCCCAACAGTAAGGAAAAGTTATACAGATATGGATCTATTCTATATGATGGAGATGATGGCATGCATGGCAGATCGACAAAGATAGTGAACTTGGAAGCAGAGTTGCATGCAACAAAGCCGACCTGGACAAAACAAAATCAACTATCAGTGAGTTACAAGCAGCTCAAGTGGATATATTGTACTGGAGTCAGATGATGCAAGCTCTGCACCCCAAAACCGATCCGCAGGGCCTGTCCTGAAAAATATGGGGCCCAAGCCAAAAACAAAATTGTTAGGTTTCATAGATAAATTTTTAAAATTGAGACTGAATCTTAAAATTTTAGAAAATTGGAGCACATTTATGCAATAAAAGTATTTTTTAGGAGCCTAATTTTACAATACAAATAATTTTGGAGCTCTAATTCTGCAATAAAAATATTTTTAGAGGCCTAATTTTACAATAAAAATTTTGAGGCCTCATACCCATGTTTCATGGGAATTGGTGAAGAGCCGGTTCCGCCATCCCGAAGACCTCCAAATCCATATGGATCTACAAATCTCGATGATGATATCAGTTTTTCTGAATAATTGTTTTTTTTTCTATTTTATTTGATTGTTATAAGACTTTTTATAATTTATAATCTCGGCTAGTCACTTAGGTTGAGATCATATATTTCATTACATGTGGTTTTTCTTAATAACATCTTTCACATATTAATTGGAAATCTCTATTAAGATTAAAAAAATAGAAATCTTGACGTCTAATAATAACCAAAAAAATAAACAAAATCCCTAAAAAATAAAAAAAAAATAATCAAAAAACCCTAAATCATATATAATTGCACTTCTAAAATATCCATTAAAGGATAGTTAAAAAAAAAGAAACAAATAGGCTAAATGATTTAATCAGAACGGTGAGGAACTGGGAAGACTGTGAACTTCATGTTATGGTTATTGCAATAATCACCATCATGCTCGCCCGAAGCAAAGAAGTAAGGCTGTATTTTGTTAAGTGTAAAATTGAAGCTATCTTGTGATCCTTTCTTCGTTAAACCAATATTTTTCCCATTCTTAATGTCACAGTTCATGTAACTCCATGGGTCTTGAAACAAATACACATTATTCCTACGTTTAGCAGATTTGTCGTACTTGAAAACTGCACCATTTAGAAACAAATATTCATGAACACCAATTAGGTTATTTAACATTAAAAATAAAGTAGTCTATATAACCAAATAAATTTACTCACCAAGAACATCATCGACGTAAAAAGGACCATTCTTGGAAGCCCACTCTCTGTAGTTCAATCCTTTTTTCCATCCGTCTGATCCTCCCACTACGATCTTTCTTGGTGTTTCACAGTCCGAACTCGAATTCGAACCCGAATAGGAACCTGAACCGGAACTGTTTGAATCGTTATTGTTTGAGCCCTAACTCCAACTCCAGCCTGAGCTAGGATTCCATTTCCATCTCCATGTTGAACCGTCGGGATTGGTGCCTGAACCTGAACCCGAGCCAGAGCCGCTTGAGCTGTCGGATCCCCAGCCCCAACCCCAACCCAAACCCCAACCAGAGCCATCAGAGTTGGAACCCGAACCTGAGCTTGATCCCGAGTTGTCTGAGCCGCCGGGTGATCCCCAACCCCAGCCCCAACCAGGGAACCAACTCCAACTTGAACCGTTGGAGTCTGAACCAGGACCTGAGCTAGAGCTACTTGACCCGTCGGATCCCCAACCCCAACCAGACCCGTTGCTCCAACTCCAGCTCCATGCATCTGCGCCAGATGAAGAGAGACATGCAATGGCCACGACGAGTATGAGCAGTTTCTTTTGTGAACCAGAGAGAGACATCGCTTTTTTTGTTCTTCTTACGGGATTTTGTTTAGTGTTTGTGTGGCTCTTGCTTTGTGAATTACAATATGATGATTTGTTTAGGTTGTGAGAAACGTATTTATAGAGAAGGATAACTTAAGACGTAATCCAAATTGAATTGGGACAGAATATTTAATTTACAACAGTTTTCCTAATTAGATTTCTTGTAATTATCACATATGTGCGAGTAATTATCAATTAATTATTTCATTAATCTTGTTTCTATTGGGCGTTCTCTTTTGTCATGCCAACAAAAACGAAATTCTTATATCATGATAAATTTTGTTGGAATGTATACAAAAGATCATGATAAATTGTCCAGTTAAAGATCTCATGATCAATTTTGTAAAGTTTTACATGTAAGATATAAAAAGTTTTATAACTACTCGAATTGTTTTAAAGATTAAATTTTGTTGGCAATGGCATGACAAAAGATCATGAGAACAAAATGGAAATTCTTATATCATGACAAAATTTTCAATTAAAGATCTCATGATAAATTTTGTAAAACTCGAAACTTAAAAACGAGAAATTATGGGTTTCTTTGCTGTGATACAAATTCATTCATTTCACAAGATTCACGAAACGCTAAAGAGAAAGAGATGACAAGACCGTGGGACACTTTTCTAATTTTAGGAAAAATTCAACAGTTGACAAATATTCTTAGGGCTACATATAGTAAACCGTAAAAATAAAAAACGAACCAAATCTAAACCGACTTGAACCGGGAAACGTCTATGAATAAGATGAAAAGAGAAACAGAGAAGCTTGCAATGATTATGCAGCATAAAACTTGGGCAATATTCATGAAAATTTACGAACTTGGAATCTGCAGGTTGCATTGGAAAGGTTTGGCTCGAGGAACAAGAGTGCATTGAAGAGGATGAGCCATGGTCAAGTTGAGTCCTCCAGACTCATCCATGTTAACCTTGTCTCCTTTGATATTGTAGTCAAAGCATTGCACCATCATTCCAATGGCAGTTCCTATGAAAATAGAAGCTAGATTTGTTCCAGGACAACCTCTCCTTCCGCTTCCGAAAGCAATGAATTTTAGGACGTCTTCTTTCTCTGATCTTGAAGAAGCTATGAACCTCTCTGGCTTAAACTCCTCAGGATCTTCCCAGATATCAGGATCTCTCATTACAGCGTAACCATTAACAACAAGTGCAGTATTTTCCGGTACATAAAAGCCTCCGATCGTACACTCTTCTTGGAAAGTTCTTAGCAGAAGAGGGACTGGAGGGTGCAATCTTAGCCCTTCTTTGGCTACAGCTTGTAAGTAAGGAAGGCTTAGTAGATCTGTTTCTTGAATCAATCTTGTTTTTTCTACAACGGAATCAATTTCTTCTTTTAGTCTTTCAAGAATCTTAGGACTGTTAATGATCTCGGCCATGATCCATTGTATAGTGTGCATTGAGGTGTCAGTGCCTGCGACGAAAAGATCCTATAGTAACAAAAGTTACTTAGTCAAGAAAATAAATGGTGTTCGCTTATGAATCTATTTAGTTAATGAGAGGAACATTTACCACGAACAAGGACTTGATATGGTTTCTAGTGATCTTATACTATACGTTTTCGTCTCCATAAGCTTCCAACAACACATCCATCATGTCAGTACCTTGATGATGTTTCTCAAGTTTCTTTTCGTGTTCCACAAGAATCTTCTCCAACACCTCGTCGAATCTGCGGGAAACACCCATTATTTCCTTCTTAAACAGCGAGATCCCAAGCTTCTTAAGTGGTTTTCGCAAGATGGCCGCCAAGAAAAAACTCGTAGTCAATGAGGTTGACTTGGTCACCAAGCTTCTGACTCTCTCCGCCTCACCATTCTCTTCAGAACAACTCCTCCCCATGATCATCTTGCAGATGCTGTTGTTAGTGAACTTAATTGCTTCCTCACCTATCTCAACACTCTCCTTCTTGATCGCCTTTTCGAGTAAGTTCCTGTAAAACTGATATAGTTCATCTGCACGGAATTTTCGTGGCCGCTCGATTGCTTGCGGTCCAAGAAGCTTTTTGACCATGAGTTTCTTCATGAACTTCCAGTAATCTCCATAAGGGGCGTTGATAACATTGGATGATCCCAACAAGAGAGACTTCTTGAGAGGAGAGGGACCGCAAGAGGAGACATTCACGTCTTGAGACCTGAAGATCTCGTAGGCCACTGAGGCCGAGGAGACGAGGACAATGGGGAGGTTAAAGATGCGGAGATATAAGAATGGTCCATACTTGGATGAGATTTTCTGAAAAGACTTGTGGATTAGAACAGAGAGAATAAGTTGAAGATGGCCAATTATGGGGAGAGAGGGAGGGCTCGGAGGCAGATCACAGCCAAGTCTTGGGCCCTTTGGTTTCTTGAAGAAGAGAGCCTAACAGAGGAATGTAAAGAAACAGAGAAGGATGAAGGAAGCAATCTTGAAATTCAACTGTCATCATTGCTGCCATTTTTAACTCAAAATGAAAAACCATACCTAAATATAGAATGTAGAGAATCAAATCACAAGTTCTTTGGGACATTCACGGTCAAACTAATAGTTTAAAAAGTAGTTAACGTGGTTAATGGCAAGTTGCGACAACTAAATACTTCTCTTGGTAAGCATTTAATTCTGCAAGAATCTTCTCATATACATGCGCATGTAAATAGTGATCGCTTTGTACGTAACAAGAAGCAACATTGCTGTAAACTTAAAAACTAACATTTACATTTTATAATATCAAATGGAAACGCAAACGTGAAGAACTTTTATACTATGGGTGTGGCACTTTTAAATTCTCTTAATATAGTTTTAATATGTAGGGGTTTTTTTAACCAGATTTGGTTTTGGGAATCGGTTACTCAATTCTATCAAGCTATCTCGAACTACGGTTCAAAAGTACTCTACCAGAATCATAATTTTTTTTATTTCCCATGTAGATACTAAATCTTGTAACCCTGTAGAAACTCATCGCTAGTCACAACACAAATGCATCCAAATTATCTTAAGGGGTGTATTGGACTGAATATTTAGAAAAATTTGAGTTTTAATGAGTTTTGAGATAATTTGGTTAAATTTTAGTGAATTATAAATATTGTTATAAAATTATCTGAAATCTCGCCTAAAACAATGAGATTTTGGCCTTTATATTTTTAACTAAGAAATCCTCTCAAATCTCACATGAAACTTTTAAATTAAATTCTAATAATGTTTTTACTAACAGTGGATTTGAGTGTATAATTTAAAATTATTAGTCTAATAACATTAGATTTTAAAAGATATTTTATAATTTATGTTTCAATAACACATGATTTCTCAATTACACTCAAATCTCTTCAAATACTCTATCCAATACATCCCCTTTAATCTGAATATTATGTAAATTCATGCAAATAGAACAAATACATTTCAACTTACGACTTTTTCAGCTCCCGGTTGATTTTTTGCTATTTCTATGAACTTGCATATACCTCGTGCATACTCGTCTTTCAATAAGTTCAACTTCGGATCTGTCCTTGGCTCGTCCATCCATGCTCAAAAATATATAGAAGAAGACATCTCTGTACAATTATTTTGATTTTAGTAATGTATTGTGTTTTGATTGTATGTAGAAGTGTAGAAACATATTTATAAACTTTTTACCGTCGGATATCCGTTACAATTTTCAAAATTCAAACGGTTATATCCGATAGATCTATTTTCTCGAAAAGCCGTGGGTTTTCTGTTGGAAATTTCGTCGATTTTGTGGTAGCTTTCTTGTAGTGTAAGTATTAGAAATGAGAATCCTCATAAAAGTTACTCCATATATTAGAGTTGAAGTCATAGAGTTGCAACTTAACAGGTTCAATATCATGTGTAACTTAACAACTTAACAGGTTCAATATCATTTGATTCAGTGTAACTTGAAAAGATTTTGTAGCTATGGCACGATCATGGGCAGACCCACGTATATGGAGGGAGTGCCATATGCACCACCTTAATTTATATAATTTAGTTTTTAATTGCAAGCTAACTTTACAAAAATAATTTAGCTAAAATGGTTAAAGTCACAATATTGACACCCCTAAACTTGAGTTCAAATCTCACACTTGCCACTTTTTACTCTAGACATTTCTTGGTCAATCCTTCTAGTTTTCCCTGTGCATGGGTTCCAACCCACAAGTTGAATGTTATTTTTCTCGTAATGCATAACAATAAACAATCACAATGAAAGATTTCAAAAATATCAAGATCTGAATTATCATGGAAATCAATTAGGTTAAGTTTTCTTCAAACCACAATAGATGGATCATCAACTTTTTGTGAATCCCATGAAGATTTATACTGATGGAATAAAGTCTATAATCCATAAACTGCTTTTATGCTTTAGGCGTCATAACTCATTACCATAACCCATCACACACGCTTATTATGATAGCTTATCGTATTTTCTGTCTAAATGTTTTGCCAATCACAAGACATTAAAAGTTGTAACATTATGACATAAACGGATACCAAAGAGAAGTCGGGAAACAAATATTAAACTTTGTCATTTTTTGTCATAAAAGTACCAAACCTTGCCATTTTACCATAAAATATGGTAATTACATAAACAATGATGGTCGTATAATAAAGACGTAAAACAAAACCACAAACAAAATGTGAATATGGTAACACACCTAAATAATGGTAAACTCATTTATTAACGACAGCAACGATATAAAACCCTAAAGTTTGATACTTTATCATTGGAGTTGGATTTAATTCTAAATTACCAACGGGGAAGCATGGGCATGACAGTGAACTTCATGGTACCGTTGCTGCAGTGAGCACCATCGTGCTCACCACACGAAATGTAGTAAGGGTGCATCTTTTTTAGAACAAACTCAAAGCCATTTCCAGCACCTTGCTTCGGGGACGCAAGCATCTTGCCTTTCTTCACGTCACACTTTTCATAGCTCGATGGGTTTGGAAGCAAGTAGACGCTATGCGTAAACGGGGCTGGTGGGTTGTATTTGAACACTGCTTTCGGAAGATCATAAAACTAATATTTGTCAAAGTTGCTATATATACTGATAAATTAAATAGTATATTCATTTCCTAAAAGTTTGAGTTAATATCAAATGAACATGACTCACCAAGTATGTCATTGAGAAAGAAGGGAGCAGTCTTAGAAGCCCAGTCAACGTAATTGACACCATAAGTCCACTCTTTGTCTCCACCAACTATGATCTTTCTAGGTCCATTGTAGGTGGCATTACAGTTTTTAGAATGACCTCCAAATCCCCAGCCCGAACCTGAGCCGCCAGATCCTGAGCTGTGATTCTTGTTAGTACCCCAACCCCAGCTTGAGCCGTTTTGGTTAGAACCCGAACCTGAGCCCCCAGACCCCGAGTTGTGTGTGTTGTTGGGAACCCTGCCCCAACCCCAACCCGAACCCCAGTCTGAACCATTTCGGGTAGAACCCCAACCCCATCTTGACCCCGGCGTTGAACCTGAACCACTTGAATAGTTGGAGCCCCTACCCCAACCCCAGCTTGACCCCGGGATTGAACTTGAACCACTTGAAGAGTTGGAACCCCCACCCCAACCCCAGCCAAAGCCCCTATTGGCCTCTGCAAATGTTGAGAATATGGTGGCGATGGTCACAAGAACTAAAACATGGTTTACAAAACGAGAGTACACCATCGCTTCTTCTTGTGATTTTTTTTATATATAAGAAAAAAATTTTCTTCTTGTGAATTCTTAGTTATTTGATAAGTGATTGTGATGGTTTTAATTGGAAGTTTGGTGTTTGGCTATTTATAGGAGAAGAAGATATGAGAGAAATGGTGCAAAACTGCCGGAAATGTAAAATTTTAGTCACCTTTTTTCCTTAAAATATTGATAATGAAGAAGAATGATTATGGACTAACATTCTTTCTTTTTAGCACACAATCTTACAGTCATTTACATGAGTGGAAAAAGTAAGGTACGGCCGTAAATGTTTGAATTATAGGGATAATAAAATAGTAACATAAGCAAATAAAGGGAATTGCAGTGAGAAACCAAATAAATTAGAGGATATGTAACGAAAAATGCATTAGACTTGTTTAGTGGAATGCATGTTGACTAGCACTAGCAGGTCAATGCATTTTTCAGGTGGAGGAAACTTTTTTCTGCTTTAATTGCGACTTGAACTAATTAACGTTGACGAATCCAAACATACTGTGCAATCTATTGTTTCAGGCTTTTCAGCGTTGATTTGTCTTCTTATTACGATTGTATGACGATAAGATGATTTAATCATTTAACATAGAGCTTAAAGTATTTTTTCTTTTGTTTTGATAAGGACTTAAAGTATTTGTTGTTGTTAAAATTTTCCCATATAATCTTTTATCGAAAACAAAAAAAAAAAAATCCCCATCTTAGATTCATATATTTTGTTTACTTCTTCAACAAAGCAAACATATAATAGTTTAGAACCTGATCCACTAACCGTGAAAATATTCAACATGTACAAGGTAGATATTCATGGGATATATTTCATAGAGTTTGTCGAATAGATCACCCAAAGTTCAATATAGCTAACTAAATCTCTTATATCACACTACAAAATATACATTTCTTTCTTTCTCTAGATTTTTAATTTAGGTTGAAAACCCTATGCTTAACACAAAGATCAATTCCAAGAGGATTAGCTTCATCTTTAACATCTTAAATCATCATCTAACCAAACCCTTTACAGATATTCTTACAGGTTAATATTTTTAATACTTAAAACTAGATTTGAACCCGTGGTACACCGTGGGTCAATTGTTTATTTTAAACTAAACTAAATGAGGAAAAAAAAACACAGGTATGACATTATTTTTATTTTTTTGAATATTATGTTAAATTATATTCAAGAAAATAACCTTTTTACAATGTGTATCAGTTTTTGAGAGAGTGAAACAGAGCTCTATAATTGAAACATTGATGATGGTTGCCTCGTTAAAACCCAAATCCGGAAAACCTAATTGGGAAAACTGGATTTGGGATAAAAAGTACAAGCCATCACCAATAGAGCAGAAATTTTGAATTAAGATTCCTAAAAATATTGAAGAATCGGATGTCGGACTTTGTTGAGAAGCTTCTGCATACGATTTAACTTCAAGAGGCAAACCAGAGCTGCATCCCCTCATGGAAGCGTGTATCTCCTTGAGCTTTGATCGCTGATAGCTGATTCCTCACTTGATTATCAATCCACCTCACTAGAGTGTCAGAGCGATGAGACTGCTCTCCATGTCTTCGAGCATTCCTTTCCCTGCAGATGGTGTATAATGATGCCTGAAAAACATAACGGACAAGATAATTCCGTGTTGAACCAAGATGAGGGTAAGAGATGAAACCTAGTATCGTCAACCAGTTGGTGGAGAAGTGAGTTCCGAAGATGCCCTTGGCAATAGCGGTCCAGAGGCCTGAGGTGTAGCTGCATGTGAAGAACATGTGATTCATGTTTCCAGAGTATTTGGGCAGAAAGCACATAGCCCTGAGGCACCAGCGTTCCAAGTGATCATACGATCCCCCGTAGATAGACGATTTAAAACTACTAACCAGGTACAAAAGGAAAATTTTGGAGAGGAATGTGAAAACCAAACTCCTTTCCACCATGTAACCCCTTGAGAAGTAGGTCTGATGTGAAGCTAAGTGTCAGTTGTGCTGAAATGATATTTAAACTTGTCCGCCTTTCCTTTCCAGACCACTATATCCATCTCATTCCCTTGGCAAGTAATCTGATGCATATGGATAATCTCCTCTACGTCATTCAGGATTTGCTGGCGATGTCGCCTTCTACACCGATGGAGACATGCCTCAGCCACAGAGGCATACTGACCAATTTCCAAATCCATTATTCCCCGAGGACCTAACACATCCATTAAGCAACCCATTTTCGACCAATTGTCAAACCAAAACGATGTTGTAGTTCCATTTCCAAGATTCACCTTACATAGAGATTTAGCTACACCTCTAGCTTTTAGGAGCTTCTTCCACATCCAAGAGCCGAGGGTAGTAGTCTCATGAATAACCCAGAATGAGCCGTGCTTTATCAAGTTTGCTTTTATCCATTGGACCCACAGCGAAGGGCTGTGAGACACTATCCTCCAAATCAACTTTAGGACACTAACCTTGTTTACTTCTTTCAAAGACCGGAGACCCAACCCTCCTTCACTCTTTGGTTTACAAACTTCATGCCAAGTAACTTTTACACTTTTATTTGTTAGGCCCCGACCAGACCAAAAGAATGAAGAACACAATTTATCTATCTCATCGAAACACATTTTTGGGAGGCAGAAAGCAGCCATCCAAAAGTTGGTAACACTCTAAAGGACGAAGCTAATCAGATTCAACCTACCTGCAAAAGACAGAAACTGCGTCGTCCAAGAACTAATTCGACTTCTAAAATATTTCAGCAGCAGAGAGTAATCTGAGACGGTAAGGCACTTAGTGACGAGAGGGAGCCCGAGGTATCGCACTAGTAGCATACCTGAGACGAAATGAAAACGATTTTGAACTTCAAGTTGAACTGCTTGTGACACTCCCGCAAAATAAGTTGTTGATTTTTCCATACTAATCGGAAGCCCCGACCAATCCCCGAACTCATCAAAAACCTTTACAATCCCCTCTATTGACCAAACTTTACTATCAGAGAGAATAATGATATCATCTGTAAAGCTGAGATGAGTTAGCCCAATAGTCTTGCATCGAGGATGGTATCCAAATTCCCTAGCTCCTGCAGCCCCGTCCAGCAATTTCGTGAGAACATCCATGCAAATAACAAATATATAGGGGGAAAGGGGGCAACCTTGTCGCATACCTCTCGCACTATTGAAAAATCCCACAAGTTTTCCATTCACTTGAACTGAAAATGAAGCAGTAGTAATCCAATGAATAAATTCCGCAGGAAATCCCAATACCTCAAGAGTTTTTAGGATAAAAGACCACTGAACCGAATCAAGTGTTTTGGAGATATCGATTTTAATAGCACACTAAGTCGAAACCGAATCCTTGTGATAGTCTTTAACCAGCTCAGTTGCCAACAATAATTTCTCAATTGATAATTTGTCCTTAATGAACGCAGACTGATTCCCCAAAATAAATTTAGGCAAGACCAGCTTCATTCTATTGGCAATGATTTTTGATATCACTTTGTATAAAACATTACACAGCGAGATAGGTCGGTAGTCTTTCATTTCCTTTGCCTCAGTTATTTTTTTTATTAGAGTAAGAATTGTTGAGTTGATACCTTTTGGTAAGAAGCCTTTTTGAAAAAAAGATTGGACAGCCGTAATGAATTCCCCTCCAACAACCGCCCATGAGGCTTTAAAAAATTATGCGGTGTATCCATCTGATCCTGGTGATTTATCATTTGTCATTGAAAATAGCACCTTTGTGATTTCTTCTCCCGATACCATCGAAATGAGCCGTGTCCTATCTTCCACCGAGCAACGATAAGTAAGAAGGCTTTGCAAGGTCTCTAGCGAAATACCGTGGAACTGAGGTGGTACAAACTGAAGGGACTCCCTAAAATGCTTTCCCGCCTCAATCTGAATATCCTCCTCTTGTGAAACAACTCTTCCATCCGCACAAAGAATTTCTCTAATAGCATTCCGAGATTTTCTTGCTACAACATCATTGTGGAAAGTCTTATTGTTTTTGTCTTCCACTTGCAGCCAATGGAGCTTTGATTTCTGCTTCAAGAATGTTTCCTCTAAACCGGCCAGATTTTCCCATCGGTCATAAGCAAGTTTTTCATCAGCCATTGATGATGAGGACATCGATACAAGCTCAGCTGGATCCAAGGAAGAAGCTATACACATAGCAACCATGGAACAAACACCAAGAACAAGATCAGGAACAAGGCGTGTGAGAGAGCAATTTATCAAGTCCATGAACAGGTCCATGAACAGCCTCATCATTAAGGGAGTGAAAAAAGATGTGCAAGAATTACACAAGAGTCATATGACACCTTTCTTGCCGGTTCTTCAAGGAAACAAGGAATTTGCTATTTTTACTATCACCAAGCAAATTCATGAGGCCCAAAGAAATCACTAAATGGGTATATGCTCTATTTGTGCTCTTTTTCCCTTCACCAATTTTTGTCCCAATGGGTTTTGTTGGTAAGGTTTTTAACGAGGCAAATGGATCGCATCATCATCAGCCCATTATTTGATTTTCCGTAAGCCCAACAACACAATTTTCGGCCAAGGAGTTCAAGAGACATTTTCTGATTTCCAAAACTCTGTTTTAATGTTGTCTCTTTCTCTCTCCTTCATGCAAACTATCACTTGTCTTTTATTTATTTTGTGTTGAACATTTTTGAAAGATAACATGATTGAATCTGAATTTTCGAAACTGGAGAGTTTTCTCTTTGAATATTTCTGAGAAAGAAATATTTTGTCTTCTAAACTTCTTGTGTGTGAATCCTTGAAGCTTAGAGTATATTAGACTTATCATAGATCCTTTCACAGATCTGTGTGGTGTCTCTCAATCCATTACCATTTCGTATCATCTCTTTGAACCTGTTGAGAGTGACCTTAGTCTAGCAACAGCTTCACCATTGCCCCATCTCGCCAACTTTTCACTCGGATTTGTTGAGAGTGACTTTAATCCAACAACAATTCCTCCATCAAGCTATCTTTTAGGTTCCGATTTATTTGGTGCCTATATCATCTGGTATCAGAGCTTAAACACTCCTAATCAGGTTTATCTAGTCCTTTTACTTCAGTTTAATTCGTTTTGTGTGTGTCTGTTCATCTCCTTAATCTCGAGAAGTTAAGTTGTTTTCGTCTGTAATATTGTCTGAATTTTCATAAATAATTGGCATGTGATAAAATTGTGAAACCAGTTGCATCTGAACTTATGACGAGTCTAATATTTGTTAAAATTGGTTTCGAAATTTTTGGAGGTGTTTTGATATTTTTTTCGAAACTGAATTTTGAGTACAGTCGCTGTTAGGATTAACAGATCCTTCATCAAAAGTTGCGATTGTGTTTATTGTGTCTTTCAGTTTCTTTTGCATCTGATCTATTTTGTTTTTAGTTGAGAGACAGGAAAAACTTGAGACATGGGAGATCAGGGAGCTAATGATTTGGCTCAAGCTCTTGCTGCTATTCAAACTCAGCTACAGACCCTAGGAGAGCGCATAACTCGAATTGAGCAACCGCCACCACCAGCACGAAGAGCTCGTATCAGAAATATCCACCCACACAGAGTAAATCTAGAAGATGTTGATGAGTTTGACTCGGAAGAAGAAACACCAGACCCTGAACCAAGGCAGAGAAGACAACCGTGCCGTGACAGAGAAGGTGAAGTAGATGCACGACACAGAAATAATGACATCAAGCTCACTGCACCCACTTTTGCTGGAAAAGTTAATCCTGATGCTTATCTTGACTGGGAAAGGCGTATGGAGTACATCTTTGAGCATTACAATTATTCTGATCAAAGAAAGGTGTCTCTAGCTGCTGCTCACTTACCGAAAATGCCTTAGCTTGGTGGGACAGAGATGTGTCCGAGAGAAGAAGGCATAGACATGGGCAAATTGTTACTTGGGGAGACATGAGATTTGCAATGAGGAAAAGATATGTCCCTGCTTACTACTATAGAGATCTGCAAAAGAAGTTCAGAAAACTCACTCAAGTATCTAAATCTGTAGAAGAATATTTTGATGAGTTCGAAACACTTCGAAACAGACTGGAGTGTGAAGATTCTGATGAAACTCTAATGGCGCAGTTCATAGATGGTCTTCAAGATCGTATTGCCAGAAAGGTGGAGAGACAGACTTACCATGATTTAAACGAGCTGCTGTATTTAGCTATTCAGGCTGAGCAACACATTAAAAGGAAAACTCTGTCAACTAGCCGTAGCAAACCTGTTTGGAACCAGCAACCGCAAAAAGTTTTAGACAAAGAAAAGACTATTGAAGCGGATTCTAGATTCAAAAAGTCTGCACCAGAACCGTCTAAAGTCAATAAACCGGAATACGGTAATACTCAAGCTCAATGAACTAGAGATATAACTTGCTTCAAATGTCAAGGAAAAGGACATTACGCAAGGGACTGCCCAAATCAGAGAGTTATGATTCTCAAAGCAAATGGAGAGTATGAATCTCAAGACGAGGCAGAATACGAGCAAGAAGAGTCTGAAGAAGATATTGTGGATTATGCTGACACCGGAGAGTTGTTAGTTACGAGAAGAGTACTCAGCGCTCTTTTTGAACCAGAAACTATTCAAAGATAGAATATTTTTCATTCTAGCTGCACAATTAACTCTAAGGTATGTAGTTTAATTATTGACGGTGGTTCTTGTACTAACGTGGCCAGCAAATATTTAGTTGATAAGTTAGGTATTCCAAAGACCAAGCACCCTCAACCTTATCGACTTAAATGGCTAAATGACGATACCGAGCTTAAAATTTCCAAACATGTTACAATTCCATTCAGTATTGGTAAGTATGCGGATCAAGTTGTGTGTGACGTAGTGCCTATGCAAGCTGGGCATTTGCTGTTGGGACATCCATGGCAATTTGATAAAGAAGCTTTACACAATGGGAAAACCAATCATTATACCTTCTCGCACAACAACAAGAAGCATAGTTTGGCGCCTTTGACACCTCAAGAAGTGTTTAAAATGCAACGGACCATGTCCAAGGAAAATAAGCTAAGTAAATCTAATCTTTATGTAACACCTCATACTGTTTTGAAATCTCTTGAATTAAAAGAACAGGTGCTGCTAATGATCTTCAAGGAAGGTTTGTTTTCAGGTCAAGAAGAACAAGAATTACCAGCAGTTGTTCTAGAGCTACTTGACAGATTCTCTAATGTGTTTCCCGAAGAGATCCCGCCCGGACTACCACCAATAAGAGGAATCGAGCATCAAATTGATCTAGTTCCTGGTGCACCGTTGCCAAACAGAGCGGCTTATAGAGTTAATCCAGAAGAAGCAAAGGAGTTGGAAAAACAAGTTCAAGACTTGATGTCGAAAGGCTATATCCGAGAGAGTCTAAGTCCATGTGCTGTTCCTGTGCTTCTAGTGCCAAAAAAAGATGGAACTTGGAGAATGTGCGTTGATTGTAGAGCCATCAACAACATCACTGTCAAATACCGACATCCCATTCCAAGGTTGGACGATATGCTAGATGAGCTTAATGGAGCAACTATCTTCTCAAAAATCGATTTAAGAAGCGGATATCATTAAGTGAGAATGAAGGACGGAGATGAGTGGAAAACGGCTTTTAAGACTAAGAGAGGTTTGTATGAGTGGATGGTTATGCCATTTGGACTTACTAATGCACCAAGTACCTTCATGAGACTCATGAACCATGTCTTAAGGGCATACATCTGTAAGTTTGTAGTAGTTTATTTCGACGACATTTTGATTTATAGCTCTAACCTTGCAGATCACTTGAAACATCTTGAGCAAGTTCTTGAAACATTAAAGACTGAAAACCTCTATGCAAACCTAAAGAAATGCACGTTTTGTACTGATCAAGTTGTCTTTTTAGGATTTGTTGTGAGTTCGCAGGGTTTAAAGGTTGATGAAGAAAAGATCAAGGCGATACAAGACTGGCCGACTCCAACTACTATTGGACAAGTGAGGAGCTTCCATGGTCTGGCTAGTTTCTATCGGATTTGTAAAAGATTTTACTACCATTGCTGCACCTTTAACATCGGTGATCAAAAAGAATGTGGAGTTCAAATGGGGGCTAGCACAAGACGAGGCATTCGCCAAGCTTAAAGACAGCCTCACACATGCGCCTATTTTGGTACTTCCTAACTTCGATAAAACTTTTGAGATTAAATGTGATGCTTCTGGTACAGGCATGGGAGCTGTTCTTACTCAAGGAGGCAAACCAGTAGCATACTTCAGCGAAAAATTCATTGGATCTTCCCTTAATTATCCCATTTACGATAAAGAGCTATATGCCTTGGTAAGATCTCTTGAAACTTGGCAACATTATTTATTGTCCAAAGAGTTTATTATTCATACAGATCACGAAACGCTCAAACATCTAAGAGGACAAACTACACTAAAGAAGAGACATGCTAAGTGGCTTGAGTTTGTAGAAACTTTTCCTTACGTGATCAAATATAAGAAAGGAAAGGAGAACATTGTAGCTGATGCACTATCAAGGAGACACGCCCTAATCAGTACAATGGAGGCTACGATTATGGGATTTGAACATATCAAGAGCTCATACGAAACTGATCCAGATTTTCAAGAAATTTTCCAAGAAACAAGCAAGGCTGCTCGCGGATCATTTTATCAACATAATGGGTTTTTGTTCAACGATAAAAGGCTGTGCATTCCTCAAGGGTCAATGAGAGAACTGTTGGTTGGAGAAGCTCACGGAGGAGGCCTCATGGGACATTTTGGACGAGACAAGGCTTTGAGTGTTCTAATGGAGCATTTCTACTGGCCGCGTATGAAAAGAGGTGTGGAGAGATTCTGTGCCAAGTGCATCACTTACCTAAAGGCAAAATCTAGGTCACATCCTCATGGTTTATATATGCCTTTGCCTATTCCTAACCTGCCTTGGGTAGACATTTCTATGGATTTTGTTTTAGGTCTGCCAAAAATCAACCACAAGGATTCCATCTTTGTAGTTGTAGACAGGTTCTCAAAAATGGCTCATTTTATTCCATGCAACAAGACAAATGACGCTACTCAAACTGCTGATCTCTTTTTCAAAGAAGTAGTGCGTTTACATGGAGTGCCGAGGACCATTGTATCAGATCGCAACACTAAGTTCCTAAGCCATTTCTGGAAAACATTGTGGGGAAAGTTGGGAACCAAGCTGCTGTTCTCAACCACTTGTCACCCCCAAACAGATGGCCAAACTGAGGTAGTAAATCGTACTCTATCTACTTTGCTGAGAGCAACGGTCGGTAAGAATTTACGAAACTGGTTATCATGCTTACCTTTCATTGAATTTGCTTATAATCATGCTAAGCATTCGGGTACTAAATTTTCTCCTTTTGAGATTGTCTATGGGTTTATTCCAGAAACTCCACTTGATCTTATTTCTCTGCCCCGAGCTGTTTATTCTAATGAAGGAGAAGCCAGAGCAGATTTTGTGAAGAAGCTTCATCAAAAGGTTACAAAAAATCTGGAAGACAAGACCGAGAAGTACAAACAACATGCTGATAAGCACCGAAAGGAGGTCACATTTGAACCAGGAGATTGGGTTTGGTTGCATATGAGGCATGAGAGATTTCCAGACAAAAGAAAATCCATGCTCGCACCAAGAGGCGATGGACCATTTCAAGTGCTAGAAAAGATCAACGATAATGCTTACAAGCTTGATCTGCCCGGTGAGTTCACTATTTCTCATACTTTCAATGTTACTGATTTAGCCCCTTTTCATGCAGATTTATCTGTTCTGAGGTCAGAACCTTTTCAAGAGGGAGGAGATGATGAGGACATCGATACAAGCTCAGCTGGATCCAAGGAAGAAGCTATACACATAGCAACCATAGAACAAACACCAAGACCAAGATCAGGAACAAGGCGTGTGAGAGAGCAATTTATCAAGTCCATGAACAGCCTCATCATTAAGGGAGTGAAAGAAGATGTGCAAGAATTACACAAGAGTCATACGACACCTTTCTTGCCGGTTCTTCAAGGAAACAAGGAATTTGCTATTTTTACTATCACCAAGCAAATTCAAGAGGCCCAAAGAAATCACTAAATGGGTACGTGCTCTATTTGTGCTCTTTTTCCCTTCACCAATTTTTGTCCCAATGGGTTTTGTTGGTAAGGTTTTTAACGAGGCAAATGGATCGCATCATCATCGGCCCATTTAGTTGATTTTCCGCAAGCCTAACAACACAATTTTTGGCCGAGGAGTTCAAGAAACATTTTCTGATTTCCAAAACTCTGTTTTAATGTTGTCTCTTTCTCTCTCCTTCATGCAAACTATCACTTGTCTTTTATTTATTTTGTGTTGAACATTTTTGAAAGATAACATGATTGAATCTGAATTTTTGAAACTGGAGAGTTTTCTCTTTGAATATTTCTGAGAAAGAAATATTTTGTCTTCTAAACTTCTTGTGTGTGAATCCTTGAAGCTTAGAGTGTATTAGACTTATCATAGATCCTTTCACAGATCTGTGTGGCGTCTCTCAATCCATTACCATTTCGTATCATCTCTTTGAACCTGTTGAGAGTGACCTTAGTCCAGCAACAGCTTCACCATTGCCCCATCTCGCCAACTTTTCACTCGGATTTATTGAGAGTGACTTTAATCCAACAACAATTCCTCCATCAAGCTATCTTTTAGGTTCCGATTTATTTGGTGCCTATATCACAATACCTCAAGAGTTTTTAGGATAAAAGACCACTGAACCGAATCAAGTGTTTTGGAGATATCGATTTTAATAGCATACTGAGTCAAAACCGAATCCTTGTGATAGTCTTTAACCAGCTCAGTTGCCAACAACAATTTCTCAATTGATAATTTGTCCTTAATGAACGCAGACTGATTCCCCAAAATAAATTTAGGCAAGACCAGCTTCATTCTATTGGCAATGATTTTTGATATCACTTTGTATAAAACATTACACTGCGAGATAGGTCGGTAGTCTTTCATTTCCTTTGCCTCAGTTATTTTTTTTATTAGAGTAAGAATTGTTGAGTTGATACCTTTTGGTAAGAAGCCTTTTTGAAAAAAAGATTGGACAGCCGTAATGAATTCCCCTCCAACAACCGCCCATGAGGCTTTAAAAAAATCTGCGGTGTATCTATCTGATCCTGGTGATTTATCATTTGTCATTGAAAATAGCACCTTTGTGATTTCTTCTCCTGATACCATCGAAATGAGCCGTGTCCTATCTTCCACCGAGCAACGATAAGTAAGAAGGCTTTGCAAGGTCTCTAGCGAAATACCGTGGAACTGAGGTGGTACAAACTGAAGGGACTCCCTAAAATGCTTTCCCGCCTCAATCTGAATATCCTCCTCTTGTGAAACAACTCTTCCATCCGCACAAAGAATTTCTCTAATAGCATTCCGAGATTTTCTTGCTACAACATCATTGTGGAAAGTCTTATTGTTTTTGTCTTCCACTTGCAGCCAATGGAGCTTTGATTTCTGCTTCAAGAATGTTTCCTCTAAACCGGCCAGATTTTCCCATCGGTCATAAGCAAGTTTTTCATCAGCCATTGCTTGAGCCGAAGGCGTATTTGAATTAATCTTCTGCTTCATACAAAGAATTTCATAAGTTTCTTTTGCCTTTTTCACCAGATTTCCCACTTTGTTCTTTGCTAAGTGCCTAAGTCCTGGCTTAAACATCTTTAACTTCTTTGAAAACTGAAACAGAGAGGATGTAGATAAAAAAAATAGGCATTCACTCAGCCCAGTGACTAGTCACTAAAGGAAGAAACTCCTCCATCTCCGCTACCACATTCACAAACTTAAAAGGTTTTTGCCGAGTTATAGGCGTCGAAGGTACCTTAAACTCAGTTCTACTCCGAAGATGGTCTGAACAACCACCAGCTTCAAAGACAGTGTATGCATGGGAGGAGGTCTGAAACCAATAGTCACTTACCAGAACCTTATCCAGCTTCTTCATAATCAAATCGTTATCCCTCTTATTGCACCAAGTATACAGAGGCCCATGGTAACCCAAATCTGATAAAGAACAATAGTTAACAAGATCCTGAAAGTTCCGCATGCCCAAAGTAATCGAAGGACTCATCTCTACTCTTGAATGCTCAGCCATATCCAAAGAGAATCCATGGCTTATTACAAAAAATAGGAGAATCATAGTGATCTCTCAAATCGCTCCATAAGTTTCGTCTATCCTCCATACAGTTAGACACATATATAAAAGAACAGAAAAACTCCTCCTCTTGGTCATCCAGCTTCACAAAATAAATAACACAGAAAAACTCCTCCTCTTGGTCATCCAGCTTCACAAAATAAATAACAAGCTGACTATTCTTGAACAAGGGAGTCATACAGACACTATCTCTCCAAAGGATCCAAATACGACCACGAAAGTTATATTCGTAATTTGTCAAAGACCAACCGGAAAATAGCTTCTCGATTAAGGATCTTTAGTTTCCTTAACTCTCGTCTCCAATAAACAACCAAAACTTAATTGGGCATCAACTAGGCACCTTTTAATAACCATATGTTTGGAAGACTTATTTAGTCCACGAATATTCCAAGAGAACCCTGACATATTAATGTTTTATCTTCCTCCTCAGCCCCCCCCCCCCACAATTGGATTATCAATTGGAATATCTACCTGATTTTTTTTCTTCCTTCCCGCTTTTTATTGTTGTGGCAAAGACTGACGGATCGGTAAAACAGAATGGTTACCCCGGTCTTCTACCACCACTTTTGACAGATTTCTCTATCTTCCAAGCCCTCCTCTGCCGTTGAACAGTCCTGCAATTTATCCACAGGAGCCTTCAATGTATTAGGCAAATCAGTAGCAGTATTGATCATAGTATCGTCCTCATCATGTAGGATAGAGAACCAGGATGGAGATCCAACTGAAATATTCGGCTGAGTCTTAGTTCTAGCTGATGAACCCCCCTTTCGTGGAGAAACAACATAACAGCTCTCCTTCTCACTATCCAATCTGTTTAGATGAGAGGATGAGACATGAATCCCACCTATAGCAGACTCGATGGTGCTTGCGATCTTGTCCATCAGAACTTGAGGTGCATGTGGTAATTGATTTCTGGAGTTTTCACTTAAAAGTGGAACGTATTCATTACCCGCATCTGTATCTTGACATACAGGATGTGATGAATCTTGTTAAACATTTTTTTCTAATGAGGTTGTGAGCGTATTGCAAACTCGAGCCACTAATACTGAATTTGGTTCCGAGCCTCTTCGAACTATTTGTGGCACCGGTACCTCTGAGCTTGGTTTTGACTTTGCACGATAATCTTCACGGTTGTGATCCTATTTAAAACATACGTTACATTTCGGAGGAAGCCACGGATAAGAGAAAGAAACTTCAAAGTTATCTCGCTTATTTGGCTTGAAAAAAAACGAAACTGGTAGCAGTTTTGTTAGATCCACTTCAACAAAAAATTTTGCCTCATCGAACTTATTACACAGTTCTGTTTCTGGGTGGAGTCTCTTCAGAACCCCCACAACACTTGAAAGAAAACTCAGACCCTTCCACGAGAAATAAGCTGGGGGTACTTGCTTAAGTGTGACCCAAAGTGGCATTGATGATAAAGCTGACTGATCCTCTTCAGCAATTGGTCCATACTTGGAAACTTTCATAGGTTGATCCGCAATGTTCCACATACCTCGACGAAGAATTCTTTCACGAATTCGGAACTTAATTGTAGTTGCATTTACCACAAAAGCATCAATCTTTATGGTTTTATTTCCATAGGTCCATATCTTATTAACTATGACATGAATCTTTGCAATGTGAGGAGCATTATCTAGAAATTTTCCCACAATCAAATCATCCCAAAGCAGAACAGAATTTGAGACTACATCATCTGGAACCACGATAATCGGATCACCATTCTCGGATGACACTGTGATGTCATGCTTCGATAACATCGGCCTTTGCTGAACAATCGAAGAGTAAGACTTCGGTGATCTCTAGCCGGAATCTTTCCTGAAAGTTCAACAATCTCCAGAGCAATCTTTTGAACCAAATCAGCTACCTTCTCCGACTCAACCGAAAGAACACTGAACCCTGCAACTGAACCACCTGTAACTTTGTCTTTCTCCCTAGCTGAACCCGACTCAGAAAGAACCCGTGCAACTCTATCAACCACCTCAACCGAAACCTGCTGACCCTGTGAACCCTCCAGACCCTGCGAATTCTGAAACTTTGGAGAACTAGCTCTGTAGAAACCTGCAATGGCAAAACCCGAAGCCGAGAACTGTGGTCCCTGCAAACCCGAGTCAATCTAAACACAAGCGTCTGGAAATCCGGCATCTCTATCAACCACCAAAACCCCTGCAACTCTATCAACCGCCAAAACTGAATCCTGCAGAACCTGCAAACCAGACTCAATCAAAGCTTTTGCCTCTTGAACTTAGTTAATCCCCGAAACCAACATCTGCAGACCCTTCAAACTCAACCCCGATGAAACCCTTGCAAAACTATCCTCCGCTGTAACCAAACCCTGCAGGACCTGAAGACTCTGCAAACCCTGCAAACCAGCCTCAATCAAACCACCTGCCTCTGCATCTCTGCCCAAAACCAAACTCTGCGGAAAGCCATCCGAAGGAGAAACCCCAGATACAGCAGAACCAGAGCCGCTACCTAGACACGGCAGAACCAGAGGAGCTGCCTCCATCATGCGGCACACGAAACCTAATCGCCTGATCGCCAAAACTCCTGCTCACCAAAACGCTGCATATCCGTTAACCTTTTTTTTAACAGGTATGACATTATACCAAATAAACAACTATTATATTTTCTCAGAGAACAAGCTACTCAGTTCCTCACCGTTGAAGATAAGGGATGGAAAATCTTCTTATTTCTGGTTTGAAAATTGGCATTGACATGGGAAATTGCTAAACGTTACTGGAGAATCTGGCATGCCAAATATCGGTATTCCTCGCCATGCTCTCGTCGCTGATGCTGCATCGTCGTCGGGTTGAAAGATTCGTAGCCGTCATAGGTGCAACTTCCCCCTCGGTTATTGATGCTATACTACTATCTACTCCTGTCCAGACACAGATGCAGGTAAAGACATCTTCAAATGGAAGCACTCTGAAGGAGTCCATCGTGATTATTTTTCGGCTTCAAAGACTTGGGATCAAACTCGGTGGTCTCGTGATGCTCACCAAGGGATTCCACGTTTCTCCTTTATCACTTGGTTGGCTTTTAAGGATCGACTTACCACCGGGGTCCGTATGAGAGCTTGGGAAGGTAATCAATGTTGTGTTTTTTGTGGGGAGCGTGATGAAACTCGGGATCACATTTTCTTCGTGTGTCCTTACAGTTATACAGCTTGGCTTTCACTTGGTGGAGGTTTTCTTCGCTCAAATGCAACCCCTGACTGGTCTGATACAATTACTCATCTTTTGTCTTCCAATTTCAACAGTCTTGATTTCATCCTAGTACGTGTATGCCTCCAAGTTTCTATCTACCACATATGGTGTGAGAGAAACTCAAGGCGATATAACCGCGGTTGGGACACCTCGGAACAGCTAGTCCATTATATTGACAAGGCTATACGGAACAGAATTACCTCTCTATGCTATACTTTCCCACATAAGCTAGAAGGTATCCTACGTCGTTGGGTCGAAATCAGTTCACGGTGACAAGTTAAATAGCCTTTTATATTTTTTTGAATTAGTTCCTCCTCCTTTGTACATAAACATTTTTTTGTTGAGTAATAAATTTAAAATTTCAACCAAAAAAAAACAACCATTTATAAAGCATGAGGTTATTTATCCGTTGACACGCTCTAATCTTTTTTATGAATTATAAAGCATGAAGTTGTTTATAAAGTTTAGATGTCATTATTATTTTAAATTTTTTATAGAGTTTTATTATTATTAATATTTTAAACTTTTATAGAGTTTAAATATTATTAAGCAATAGATAAATATAATCAAACAACTTTTAATTAGTTTTAGTTTAAGTTTTATTATTTATTATTTATTATTTGTTTATTTTATTTTTATTAGGTAAGAGAATGTTTAGATATATGAATAGTATATACATGGTTGGATACATGAATTACTCATTTGTACTTCAATTTTAATAGTATAGATATATTCAGATTTCAGAGTAGTCCTACATTATCATTTTCTCAACTTATCCATATGTTTGGTCTGATTGATATTAGATCTGTAATTCTATACTTGACATTGAATTAAGTAAAGGAGAGAGATGGGAAATATATCAGTATTGACCTTATTTAATGTAAAATTAACTTTATGAATTAGGTTCTTTTTGTCAAATCTACTTCTAAAATCCTATTTAGAGGATACTTATTTATAAACCAAAAAAGAAAAGAAAAAACTAAAACCTAGAAGAAACAAATATTCAAACTAGTTTTTAATTTTATATATGATAACACTTATAATTACCGATTTTTAAGACCATTTAGTTAACAAATCTTGAGTTTTTTTTATGAGAACAAGATAGTTTTTGGTACTTTTCTGCAATTATAGGTTTGTGATTGTCACTGTACACTTGCAGTATATTCGAGGTTAATTTTTTTGCCTATAAAGATACATCTCTTGATTACTCTATAAACCGACACCAATCGAGATCACACGCTAAACAAATTTTTTACAACAGAACCAAAAAACATAGTGACAGATTTTGAAGCAAATTTCAATTAAAGCAATAGAAAGTTTCATTTTAATATTCACAACACAGTATTCAACGGGGTTCTAACTCAGTGATTGTAACACTATTCGAAGACGCAATACTACTTCTGTGATTATCTCTTGACGATGATTCTCTATACTCTAAGTAAAAAGCGGGTTGTGAGGGTTTAGGTAAAGTGAAAGAAGTTGCATTGAGCATTACAACAACAGAAGCCATTTTTGGTCTACTCTCTGCATTCTCTTGAACACACAACAAACCATTGTGGATACATTTCATGATTTCATTACTTAGACCTCTTGTTTCAATCAGACTTGGATCCAAAATATCTAAAACTCTCTCTTGTCTCCAGCTTTTCCATACCTATACATATAACACAAAATAATAGTTGAAATCAGAACCGTCTCAAACTATTCCTAGGTCATGTTCATTTTTTTTCCTTTAAGAGTATGTATTTATGTGGTAAAAATAGTTTTCAAAACATTATAAGCATAGGTATATGTAAACTAAAAATAAAAATTATAGGCTCTAATTTATATATACAGTTAAATGTTTTTAAAGAATTTATTTGTTTTAATCGGGGGTATGTTCTACTGCTCTATTTGGATGTGCTAAAAGACGGTTGAAATTAAGTAAAGAGTTCAAAACATCAAAGTTTCGAGTGAGAAGAAACTGTAATCTTTCCCAAACTTGAAACCACAACATGTAATAAGGAATAATGAGCTTACATAGCTAATGAGGAATAATGAGCTTTGTTCATCTGGAGACCAACTGTTTCTCTTGCCTGTAATGATCTCAAGGACTAGTACTCCGAAGCTAAATACGTCGGTTTTCACCGAGAATCGTCCGTTCATCGCATACTCTGGAGCCATATAACCGCTGCAACGACAAAAAAAAAATCAGTTTTTCCGCTTTTTTCTTACAATATTGGTAGAAGTATTATTTTTGTTTTTGGCAGCCTACTAGGTTCCTGCAACTTTGCTTGTAAACCCGTTCTGAGTTGTTTGATCCGTATCAAACAACTTTGCCATTCCAAAATCCGCGATTTTCGGATTCATTGCATCATCCAATAGAACATTGCTGGCTTTAAGATCTCTATGAATAATATTGAAACGAGAATCTTCATGGAGATAAAGAAGACCTTTAGCAACACCTGAGATTATCCTATAACGTGTTTCCCACTCTAAGATTGTTCTCCTATTAGAATCTGAGAAAGAAAACGATTAACTAATTTGGATTATTCATTATAATTAAGGACTAAAGAAACAGATACTTGTGTTTAGGGTTTAGGGTTTTGAAGATACCAAATATGAAATGGTCAAGGCTTGTGTTCTTGAAAAACTCATAGATGAGAAGTCGTTCTTCTCCATCTAAGCAGAAACCTAAAAGCCTAACAAGATTACGATGTTGAAGCTTCGCAACCAATGATACTTCGTTTACGAACTCATAATCTCCCTGCCCTGATTTCATTGATA
Organism: Cardamine occulta; assembly: GCA_028015245.1. Lineage (NCBI taxonomy): Eukaryota > Viridiplantae > Streptophyta > Magnoliopsida > Brassicales > Brassicaceae > Cardamine > Cardamine occulta. Next base: position 8,195,627 of record CM051371.1, read on the forward strand.
ATCTTTTCACAGCTACCTCATCTCCATTATCAAGAACACCCTGGTGATAATTGAAACACAAGTAAGAGACCGAATCATCAAAACAAGTGTAATTAAGATCATAATATTAAGAAAATTTTAATCTAACCACCTTATAAACTGCACCAAAGCCACCTTCTCCAAGCTGGTTATTATGAGAAAAGTCATTAGTTGCTAATCTTATAGTATCAAAGTCAAGTTGCAATAGTTGTGTATCTTTAATCTTATTGTCTTCCACATCTTTGCCTGTTCCAAAAGCAATATAAACCAAAAGAGTGGTTAAACTTAAAACTCTCAAGAAAATACTTTCAACCTAAAGATTTGCTTTGTAATAAAATTTCCACCTTCATGTCTTTGTTTCTCCTTTCTTCTACTCCTCGTTAATAAGAAGTAAAGACAGATTAAGATTACGGCAAAACCAACAACTGTAGCAATAATAATCTTTGATTTATCTTTTCCTGCAAAATAAAATAAAATTTCCAAGAAACTTAATAATTTCAGTTTCTTTAGACGTACAACTACAAGTAGCTAATACAGAGTACTCTGTTTTTGTTTTTTGGTAAAACAGAGTGCTCTGTTTTTACCTTGTGATTGTGGCCCTGTTGTTGAATCAGGCTCATATTCGGAATCAAGACGGAAGAATCTCAAGTCACTCTCAATCTGAAAATTACAGCTAGGACAAAACCACCTGATCCCAACTCTTCCCTTTGTCGCATTTTGAAAACCGTAAAGAAGACAATCGTTGCAATCTTTCTCAGACAAATCTTACGTACACTGCGTAGCGGCAAAGAATGTTGTGTAAGGTGGAGTTCCAGGACCATCTCCTTGAGCATACTTCCTCTTGAAGCCACCTGATGCAGCAACTAGTCTAAGTCGGTTAAGTAGCTCGCTCTGTAACCGAATAAACTCGTTTCTATCTCCGGTAGCATTGTTCGGGTTCGTTGCTTCTAAAACAGGAATCGTTTCGAGTTTTCCAAAGATAGGTTTGTCTGAAAAACGAAACATACATTTCGTGTACCGCACGTAACCTTCTCTATGTTGTGTACAGTAGGATTTGGTCAGATTCTTCGCGGCTTGAGCGATACAAGTGAGACAATTTGCTCGAGTGAGTACTCTATTGCAGAGTCCAATGGCTTCTACTCGTTCTTAATTGGAGATTTTACCGATGGAGAGATTGTAGAAGCCGTAAGTGTTGGAAGTAAGAGAAGGGATTGAAGATACAAGACGTTTAAGATTGTGGGAGAAGGAGGAATCGGCGAAGTTGCTTTGTTGTGATAAACATAATATATTTGGGGAAATTTCCCATATAGGATTGTCTGTGTTATCGGTGAATTGTTGTGCTAAGCTAATAAATGGAACGAACAAGATGATGAAGAGGAAGAAGTGTAGTGATTGAGATGAAGAACAAGAACAAGTCATGGCATATAATTTTGATTCTTGGATGTTGTAGTTTCTTCAGGGTTTTTCTTGTTTTATATTCTTTGGACAGAACCTTAATGAACAGTTAAGGTTTTTTTTTTTTTTTTTGAACTTGAGAAAAGTCTTATGTCTTTTTAAAGTAGACGTGAAAAACGTTTTGTTAACTGTGTCTAAAGCCATCGCTAAAAGAAGTATATTAAGGTATTTGTTTTGTGTTGAAATGTAATAATTTAGGGGAAGAAAAATCAAGTTAGGGGGATTTGACTAGATATTGAATGGTATTCAAACATTTAAGGCGGACATTCAAGAAGACAATGGCATATGAGTGACCTTTCTATCTAACATCCGAGAACATAAAGACAATGCCGTGAGTGATATTTCTCCTTAGCCCTGTTCGGAGTGAGTCGCTCAGCGACCAAAAATATGCCTTGTTTTCTTTCACTTTGATCGCTGCGACTATAATTATCAAAAGAAGACGGAGTCGCCGGTGGTCATAGTAATTAACATGGATAGTCACTGCAACTTATTCTCCACATATTTTTGGTTGCTGCATCGTAATTAACCAGCTTATCTTTTGTCGCTCAGCGACTCACTCCCGAACAGGAGTGACTTTATAGATTTTTGTTTTCAAAATGAGGAATGTGATGGAAATTAGAGATTTTTGAATTTTGGTTTTTTAGTGTTAACAAATCTACTATATGAAAGTAGCAAACGCCCTCCTATACATATGTGACACACTTCACTCTAGTACTGACACATGTATTTTGAGTTTCTTAAAAAAACAAAAACAAAAAACTTCCAAAACATCTAGGCAACCAAAAGAAAGCAAAAACAACGCCTCTTCTCCTTAGCTTTCTTAAATTCTGACTGAGTTTTCTCGCAATCTAAGCTTCTTTGATTTTTCTGGTACACCAATCGGTGTTATCGCATCTTTAATGTTTGTCTCATCTTTTAGTTACAAAGATTTCGATAAGTTCTTTGTGCACCAAGCAAATTCTAAGAATTTCTTTGTGGCATTCCGAGGTGTTCCTATTGATGCTTACTGGAACGTTTCTACCCTAGAAAAGTAGGAAAATGCTATGGGCACATTGTCAATTTCAAAAAAAAAATCTTAAGGTTAAAGAGGCCAATTTTTTTCAAGAAAAGGAAAATTAAAAAGAGATTTGATTTTTTGTTTGTTTGTTCAGGGCCCTACCAAAGATTGAAACGGGTCTTACACATATAAATATAATGTGCATTTGCACATAAATGTAGTATGAGATGCACATAAAATTATTTTTGTTTGCTCATAATTTCCTTACAATTTGCTTATGTTATACATAAACTAGATATTATGCATATATCCACCATTCATTATCATAGACTTGAAATAAGTATTGACCAAAAAACAAAAAAACAAAAAAGACTTGAAATAAGTTCAGACCATTATCACTTTCATCATACTGTTGTAAATTCTTGTTTGGGTTCATCAATTTGGAAAATCTCATTCGATTTCTTCCAAAGGATAAACGTTTGAGGAATTTAACTACTTCTGAAAAACCTATGGATGAGAACAACAAAATCAGCTTGTCATATCTACAAGAATGGATGGTACGAATTCATGATTTCATTCAACTCCTATTTAGGCAGAAACTTGAATATAACCATGATATTGTACTTTCAGGTGCATTCTTTCAAACGATACATAAAACTTCTCTTACCGCTGAGAGACACAGATGCATCGTCTAAGAAAATTGGGATCATATTCAAAAGTAATGGTAGTTTAACTCAATTTTGTTATCACCAAATAGAAAATGACAATGAAGAGGTTTCTCTATAATTTTACTTGGCATGTGTCCTACCAGATTTACTTCAAGACCTAGACCCTAATTTGTGTGGGTGTGGAATCAATATTTAGTCTATTTCCTTTGGAAATATCTCTACTCCCAAAGAAGCTCGAATTAGGGGCACACTGAAACCAATTTCATGTACTAAATCACTAGCCTACCACATTCTTGGTGCCTCCCATGAAATATGATAGTCCGACTTTATTTCTTTTGCTCTCTTAGTTTCATAAAGTGTAGAGTCTAAGTTCAAAAGTTGAGGCTAGTAAAGATTAGAACAAGCGGAAACTTGTTATGAAAGATAAAGCGGCTTCACTAGAAAAGAACAAATTTTGGGATCTACAAACCAAACGAGAGAAGGAAAAGAAAAACTAAGATTGCTAGGAGATTTTGCACCAACGGATAAGCAACTATCTATATGAATACTTTTGTCTTTGATTACTATTTTCAATTTTGGAGTAGGAACAAGATGTTAAGACCTCTAGGTTCTTGATTCATCTTACGTGGACCATAAATGAGTGCGAGATTATTCGTTCTATTTGAAAGCAATTTGTATTTATGATTGAATTCTGAGCGTCATTGTTCCATAATCTTAGAAAGTTCCCACTTTGGGTTTTGAAACATTGGGGTCAGAACAATATTAAGCATCATATATATACAAGGACCGGCTTTTAAAAGGTCTCTTAAGCAACATAGTAAAAACTGATCTTCTCTTACTAAAACCTGCCACTACACAATTCCTTAACATTCTTGTGCCCACTTGCCGATTATATCTGCATATTCTTACACATGATTCAATCAAAGAGGTGAAAATAGGGAAGAAAGCAAGAACAAGAGAGACCCCGTAACTCAAAATTTCATTAACCGTCGTGCTAAATCTGTCTTTGGGGTAAAAAACAATTTCCCAGTCGATATTACTATGCATCAGTCTTTGCTATGATGCAGAAATAAAAATGTTTACCAAAATGAGGGAAAAAGAAACAGTTCCCCCAAAGTCTTTTTGAGTATTTCCTTCCTTTATATGCTCTTTTTCACTTTTTTGTTAGTCTTCTTCTTCACTATCCGACCAAACCTACATAGACAGCAGCAGAAACACCACAGTAAATCATTTGACAATTGACATAAAGATTTACCAAGTACAGTTTTTTTGAGACTAGCTACCAAACGTAATTAGATCAGACAATGCAATTCTCAAACATTGTTGAAGAAAACCTTTTTTGTAGTTGCTTGCAAGTAAATGTCAATGTTATATTGAAAAATTTAGACTTACCATAAATGAAGCAGAGCACTCTACAAGAACATTTTGCGGTACTGCTTTTTCTCTTCGTTGTCTCTTATGGCAATCTGCACATGTAGTTATTAACGTCAGCTTAAGGACTTCCAAGTCACTGCAAAACATTATTGGGTTGTTTATACGCATACTGACCTTTTTCATCACAGCAGCATATTCTTTCTTGATGCCAGCTGAAAATCAATTCCCAGAAACATGAACATAGAAACATGCTAGTTAGATTTCTTGACCAATAGATTTAGTAGTGTACTATCCTCATACATTAATACTGATGAACCAAAAATTCAAAACCATAACACTAAATGCTTGCTGAATCACTCACCGTCATTAGGTTCGAATTGGAGAGCTTTCTCAAGGCTTTCAGCAGCAGCATCGACGTTATTGAGAGCCATGTATGCCTAACATTACCAAAAAAACGTAGATAAGAAACAGAAACCATCTACATCTCATGAGAAATACATAAATTTTGTTATAGCTACCAGAAAACTGTCAAACAACAAGTTTTTAAGTACCTGGCCTTGTCGAAACAATGCTTTAACATTGTTATCTTCATCACGCATAGCAAACTCAGTGTCCAACAACGCTCCCTTGGCATCTCCGAATTTGAGTTTGCAGGCCTACCACAACAGCCAGTTACAGTACAATGAGATGAATTCAGTACAAAAATCAGATATAGAGAGAAGCCAAAGCAATTGAGTTGGACTAGTGAAAACATGCAAGCAGGGACGCAATCAAAAATTTACAAAGAAATAATCATTTTTTATGTATGTCCCACAAGCATAATCTCAGAAAATATTATCTTGGAATCCTGTATATGTTAAAGTCAACCTACCCTACGTTGTCCCAAGAAGGTAATCAAACAGTATAAACAAACACAAATGACAGGTCTACAGTGTAGCCCACTTTGATATTCACAATATATTTTCCAATCGCCTATCATTCTATATGGATTATGCTGATACAAAAATATCAATGTGGTAGAGACTATTGAGCGTTGAATGGTACTTAAAGTGCAAGCCACACACATATATGATTTATTTATATTCCAATTATAACAGAAGATAACAACAAGGAATGTAGCTTAAACAAAGGTACAAGTATGAACTTACAGCACTATTAGTGAAAATCTGAGACTTTGTCTTGCGCAAGGCAGTACTCGTCTCTGCAAGATAAAGACATTAGTATCAATATTCCATGAGAATCAGTAAATGGAAACATATATAAAGAGGAAAAAAGTGATGATGCACCATCATCAATGCCCTCTTTCTCCCAGCAAATATCCAGATAGCGTAAAGCCTTGCGGTACTTTCTCAGGGCCATCTTATAGTCTTGTTTCTGAAAGTAAATTGCAGAAGAAAAAAAAAACATATCAGATTCAAAGAAATGAAAATCTGTAACATACAAATATATAACCCAATTCAAAAGTTTAGGTAGAGTACCTTAAAATGCTCGTTCCCATGAGCCTTGACAAAATCAACAGTCTCCATCCACCAAGATAACTCAGCTGGGCTTTCTTTTAGATCAATAGGCCAGTCAGGGTACATATCACCATCCTTGAAAAAGTTACATATCCCATCATCTTCACCTTCAGGAATCTCTCCACAGTCATGAATCACAACATCCTGAGAAGGACAAGCCTGCTCTTCCGTAGTAACATGCTCAATTGACCGAACAACACCCATTCCTTTAGTAACCCTTCCAAAGACAACATGTTTCCCATCTAAATGAGAAGTACGAGTTGTTGTGATGAAAAACTGAGAGCCATTAGTGTTGGGACCAGAGTTTGCCATAGAGAGCATCCCTTTCCTCTCATGTTTCAACTCAAAGTTCTCATCTTCAAACTTCAAACCATAGATAGATTCACCACCAGTTCCATCATTAGCTGATATGTCCCCACCTTGTATCATAAACCCCTTAATCACACGATGAAACCGATTACCCTGAAACAAATATACCATAAAACCATAAGCGTCCAGAAACATTCTATAGTACAATTTCATCCTCAAATTTTTTATCTTTCCTTTACAATTAACCAACTACAGTAAACTAATTGCAATACTGAACAATCTCAGAAGCTATTAGGGATTAATAACGTGATAATACTAATTTCCTGAAGCAAATGTACACTCATAAGCGTTCTATGAGTACAATTGCATCATAAAATTTCGATCTTTCTTTTACAACTACCTACTACAGTAAACCAATTGCAATACTGAACAATCTCAGAAGCTATTAGGCATTAATAACACAAATGAACTCGATTCCCCTGAATCAAAAGTACACTCATAAACCTTCAGAAGGGTTCTATAGTACAATAGCATCATAAAGTTTCTATCTTTACTTCACAACTACCAACTACAGTAAACTAGTTATAAAACTGAAACAAAACACAGAAGCTAGATTAAGAACTTCGAATGACCCATTAAACCTCAAAACCCTAAATCACAGAAACACAAAAGACCCATTTCTACATTTCATAGATACATAAGAAAGAGAGAACCTTGTAATGGAGAGGGACACCGGTATTAGGACCTAAACCCTTCTCGCCGGTACAGAGTAATCGGAAATTCTCAGCGGTTTTGGGAACAACGTCATCGTAAAGCTCAATAACAATCCTTCCTTCAAGCTCACCTCCAATGCTAATGTCCATGAAACACTTTGACCGACCCATCTTTCTTCTTCTTCTTCTTCTTCTTCTTCTTCTCTAGCTTGCTTGAACCTAAAGAACGAGACTTTATAAAGAGAAGAGAGAAAAGAGGAAGAGACAAAGAACGTTGTTGTTTATATATCTCTCTCTCTCTCAGTGGCTCCGTTTCTATAGAGTTGAGACTGTATTAGACGGAGAATGGTCTCTCAACGCAGAAATCAAAACGACATAGAGGAGAAAACGCATGAGCCAGAAACCCTAGGACCCACTTTCTTCTTGCTCCAACAAATTTTGTCTCTTTTATTTAAAATATATTAATAATTTTAAAAAGACGAAAAAAATCCAATTAAAAAGAAGAATTCAAACCGATATTTATTTAATTTAAAAAACTTAAATTATTGATAGTCCCTTCGGGTACATTCCACAAACGATAACGATGGGATAGTAGGTGATTGCCCACTATGGCCACTACACCATTTAATATTGGTTTAGATTTTTCATCTTTTTTTTAATTATTATTTTATTTTTTTCTCATCAATTATTAAGTTATTTCTAAATATAGTTTAAATCGAATTTTTCAATTAAATATAGTTTGATAGATGACAAGATTTTTTTGTATTAATAAAATAAAATGTACAAATTTAGAAATCAAATTAGAACCAAGGGGTTCATTGGCTGGACATTTTGAAAACTTTAGAAAAATTTAAAGTATTTAAAATTAATTTCCATTCAATCAGACTTTAAACTTTTATTTTTTTAAAATTTTAAAAGTCCAACTGCTCTTTTTAAAATCACTAGATCTTTTTTTAGTTAAAATTTTTAAAATGTAAAAAATAAGACTTTTGAGACTGTAGAAAATTTTATTTAAAATTGTTGAAATAATGTTTTTGTTTTGTTAATTAATTAAATAATACAAAATAAATAAGAAATTACAGCTAATTAATAAATTTATGCTCAATATCTGATTTAAAAAATCATATAGACAAGAATAAATGAAAAAGCATATATAAAAACAATAAAATTATTTACTTTTCAAAATAAATAATAAATTATGAGTAACTAGCACATAATTGTCAGTAAATTAATATGATTAGCAATAAATCAAATTTTTAAAAAATATCTAAAGTCATAGTTATTACAGCATTCTTATCAATCAGACTATTATACATCAACAGTTTCTACAGCTAAAATCTCTACAGTCAAAATTTTTACACCTAAAACCTACATCGAAAGCCTAAAGTAACAGTCATAACCAATCGGCCCCCAAATCAACCATAAACTAACATAAAATAAAGAGATTTTTTGAGAAATATCACTATTTGGATACGATTTTTTCACAACTACCACATTTTAAAAAAAAAAACTGATAAGGGTCATTTAAGAACCCCAAATTTTTGAAAGTATCTTCTTATTAATTGAAAAATATATTGGAAAAATAAATCTTTAATGTATAAATGATGATTGTATAATTACTTAATTAAATTAGATACTGTTTAAATTATCAAACCTAGTTTAAATACTGTTTGATATCACAAGTTATATACCCCAAATTTAATCAAAGTGTAAATGATGGTTGTATAATTACATCATTAGATGAATAAAAGTGGATTGCATAAAATATTTATTTAATTTCGACATTTAGAATGAAAATAGCTGAAAATGAGATAACAAAAAAATCTGAAGAAAATGAACAAACTACAATAAATTATTTAATTCATTCATTATTTGCTAATTCATTGGAGAATGGGTTGAGCAATATTCCACTACTCAAATTTTTATTAGTTAAATTTTTCCACTTATTCATCTTAGATACAACCACTCCATTTATTGAAAAAACAAACCATTAAAGAATCTCTAAAATCTGAATGTATGTACTCTAGTGTCCTTGTCCAAACATGTTTTCCAGTCCCAAAAGGTTATGTATTTTTCCTAACACACAATCTTCAAAGAAAGAAAACTTTTGAGACATTGTTTTTATTTATTTATTAATGTTAAGTTAAATCAAAAAGCTCTACACTAAAAAAAAAACTAAAACCATTGAGGAATAAACCTCAAAGGAAAGGTGGCATACAACTGAAATATAACTCAAGTAGAGAGAAGCTTTGAAATCTAAGCAATTGAGACGATTATTTGTCATCTAGAGCATTATTCTTCACCAAAATATATAAGCACATATGACTCATATGTTCTAGTCTTTTTTGCAATAACATGGTTACATTAATTGAAACACTGTCGAATTTTTACTGCCTAAGAAAACATATCTTTCAAGTAAGTAAAGATCACCATGCCAATCACCTTTGAGTAGCATATTTTTTCCTTTTATGAAGTCGTGACAAATTTTCTACTAGCATCTAACATCCTTGAAGCTTTAGAGTTTCCACTTATCTAAGGTTCTTTCCCAAATTTGGAACATACCTCACATCAGTGACTGTTATCTCTAATCCATCATGATTAATGAACTTAACTTTACCAATTCCTTTTGTTGTAGAGAAAGTATTATTAGCCATCCTTTACTTTTCAATCTTTTTAGAGTCATGTGATGTGTAATGTACATTTACTCTATAGAAAAAGCCATGCACTTATTTAATAGGTAGATAATTCCAAAACTATTTGAATCCGTTTTATATATCAAAACTTATCTTCTTTACTGAATTTTAGAATATACTTACATAGCATATGGGCCAAATATCTAGTTTGGGATTAGAAGACATTGCAGAGAAGATACTTACGATGAAGTTTCTTCAAATGGTTTGGTTGAATCTAGTTACGATCTTCTGTAAAAAGGAGAAATTCAAAGATGTTGTCAAAATATCATACACCAACTAGGATATGTGCTTCTTATTCGACACTATCGTTGCTGTGATCAGGGCTTGTGTCAAAGTTGATGCTCTGTTCTTCTTCTTCTTCTCCATCATTGTCCATTGATTCAGAAGCAGGTTTCAGATGATCTTTCAAGTCCTCTAATACGTGAGGCTCTATTAGTTTCCAAAACGAAGCTGAGTTTGTTCCCTGAAGTCCGATCCAGAAAACTTTTCCTTTCTTCTTAACACGACATTCCATAGATTTGGCTCTTAGAGCCTTCACTACCTTCTCAACACCTTCTAGACTTCCCTTCAATCTCAAGATAATGTCTCCCGATGATGTTCTAAAGCCGCTGTACATGTACCAATACGCGAGTGAGTGAGGCGAAAGCCACCGATGAATCAGTTTTGGAATTTCAGGCCGACCCTTTGGCCAGAAATGATCAGCGTAAAACCCGAAGTAAGAATGGGATATGGAGGAGAATTTAAACGGTATATCCTCCTGTAAATCGATTGAAGGTTGCAACCACTCACAGAAATGATCATGTATGTGTTGTCTCAGAATCAGATGAGCTTGAGAAGTCTCTCTGAATTCAAATTTGATAATGTGGCACTTCTCTTCTTTGTCCGAATCGATTTGCAAGCCACCTAACAGCAAACCTACCAATACCTCATGCTGTTCTTTGCTTAGCTTCATACTCAACGGTCTCTTCACCTCTTTTCTCTTCAAGCTCTTGATGTAATCAAGCTTTTCCACAAGCAGTGGTTCGATTTCGTATTTCTTCAACCTCATCAGCTCATATATTCTCTCTGCCCGCACTTGTTTTCCAGAATCTAGGTATCCCTTTAAAAGGGTGTTGCAAGATCTAGCACTCACATTGATTGTCTCGTTGTTTTTCATTTCATCGAAAACATCCCCTGCTTTCTCAAGGTTTCCGATCTTAACCAATGAATCCAAGTATATATTATATATAGTCTGGCTAGGTTGGCAGTTCTCCAAGCACTGAACAAAAGCCATCTCCAATTTCTCATGTAAACCCAAATCGAAGTACATTTTGGCAATCTCGATGTATGACGGTAGAAGCGGCTTCTTCCCACTTTCTATAAACTCTTTCAAGAGAGATTCTGCAAATTCCACTTGCTGGACTTTACATAAAACCTCAATTATTTTATGGTATCCAGAAACACTTGCACCACCTAATTGCTTCTCCATCACCCTAAATATCTCCAAAGCTTTTGCAAAATCGCCAACTTTAGAATAAGCTTCCATTTTATAAACAAACGCCTGAGAAGGTATACCACAATCTAGGTCAAGTAACTCAAGCCATGTCCTCTCAACTTTTTCCACACCTCCCTCCTTCGCATACGCTCTCAGCAACGAGACCACAACTTCTTTACTCTCTTCAAAACCCGCCTTCTTCATCTCTTCTCTTAAAGAGCTTACTCTGTCTATGTCAACTTCGTCTTGGCAACTATGCAACCAGATTAATCCGCTAAAGACATCCTTCTGTACTTCAAGCCCGGTTGTCACAACATTGTGAAAGATAAACTCAGCTTGCTTAAGATAATCATTCAAAGCCCCTCCCTGTTCACTAACCAAAGCTCTAAACAAAGAATTATGCAAACTAAGACGCGGTTTGTAACCTCCAAGCTGAATCATTCTATTGTAAACACTACACGCTTCTTCGAGACAGCCTTCGACTGATAAGCTACTTAGATATGCAACTACAAGAATATGAAACGTAGATTCACTAGGAACGCGTCCTTGATTCAAAACATCATCAAATACCTCCCGGCATTTCGTAAATTTCCGTTCTCTCCCCAAGTAATCAGCTAGCTTTGTAGCTAAACCAAAATCAAATCGGTACCAATTCTGCTGTGTCATCCATCTATACACCTAAAAAGATCAAAACTTTCATCACAAATTAGCTATATCCACTGATAATCTTATAAAGTTTGATGCTTTGTTGGATTATAGTTTACCCTGAATCCTGTTTCGTTCTCACGAATTCGCATACAATGAACAGCGATGTAAGTAGCATCTTCTTGACGAACCCATTTCTTCTGTGCATTCAAAAGTCTCACAAGCGTCACGGATTTGTGCGTTGGAACTTCTTTACACAGCCACGCTAGCTTCGATCGTCGCCATTCCTCCGGGAGCTCTTCCAATTCTCTAACTTCAACTTCCGTTTCAAATCTACGAGACGAAACATTCCTAATATCGTTCCTAGCAGACTCTACATCCCCAAAATCGTAGCTTTCCTCTGCTGATTCTGTAATGCCTGTAAGGTGTTCGACGAAAGTCCCACTTCGCTGAATCGTGGAATTAACAGTGAATTGAAGTGGTGGAGCTTGAGCTGAAGACTGGGAAAGGAATTGGGTTTTGTTCCCATGGAAGGAGAGATGGCGGAGAAAGCGACGTGAGTAACTGCTGCGATGGCGGATAAGGGAGAATGAAAGGGAACGGAGGAGAACTGAGCTGGAATTGATGAATTTGGGGTTAGAGGGTAGAGAGATAACGTTGAAGGCCGTGACGGGGATGGCGACGGTGGAGGAGGAGGAAGAGGCGACGGAGAGTGATGAAGAGAAGTCGTAAGTTCCAGTGACGATCATTGTTGCATCGCGGCCGTTGGATTTTATTCTTCTCTGCCTAATCTATAATCTGGTAACCTGGTTTCCGGTTCGGTGGTATTTTGGTTTGGTTCTTTCTTTTCTTTGTTTTCTTTTTAGATTTTCAGATTTATTTAAGTAGCTAATCCACATGTACATGCAGGATTATATTTATAAACAAATATATATATATATATATATACTAGATAGTAATCCGCGCTGTGCAGCATGGAAAAATATATACTTTGTATAAATTCTTTTTATAATATAATTTTTTTTGTAAGCATATAATTAATGTTATTTAATATTATTGATATATATATATATATCGACTCCAAACTTTATAATTTTATATTGGTATGAATTATTATTAGTGTTTTAATCATCTCCAAGAGTCAAAACTCATTCATCATCTCATCTTCCAAGAGTTGGTTTATAACTTCAGTTAATCGAGATATATATATATATAAGTTATCATCAAAGCAAAACTGTTTCATCTCACTCAGATATGGTTGATAAAGTGCATAAAAAATTATTAGGAAAAGATATCAAGATTCAATGACAGCTTACCTCCTCAGAAGATGAAATCGAATATTCTGTTTCATCATCCTATCATCCTATGAAAACATTAGAACCCTAATACAGATCATAGATTCATAACAAAACAGATATGGATTAGAATCATAATAAATTTTACTTTTTCATAGGATGATATCAACCCTAGCATTTTCATCCAAATTTGATAACAATATTGATACCCAAAAAACAAAAACTAATTAGATGCAAGATCACATGCTCGTACTTAGGATGAAATTTATCTTAACGTAACATAAAATCGATACATAAAAAATATAGAAGATCATTGGATCGGTTGAAAAAGACCAAATTCTCATGCATCTCTTTACTTTGCTGTTTCACACACCCAACCTACGAAAATACATGAAAATCATTAGTATCTCTATTAAACCATTAATATCCTTAAACTTTTACGATGACTACTTAGAAAAAATAAAAATAAAACTAAAATAATGCATGATGGAAGTTGAAGATGAACCTCTCCATCTATTTATATAGAAATGTGAACTTAGGATCAAGGCAAAAGTTATGATTCAAAAATTTAGCAAAGATTACGTTAATTGTTAGGATTTGATTTTGAAACAATTGAATTAGTAAGAAATAAATGATTTCCAAATTTTTAAACTATAATATATCATATATGCAGAAATCGATATAAAGAATATTTGAATTAGATATTCAGTTATGAACTAATTAATTGAAAGAATAAAAAATATGTATAATAACTTAAATTACAATATATGGTGAATTTTATTTTTTGGCTCGAAAATTAAAAGCTCAAATTTGAGAATATTCAGATAGTTATGATGATTTTTCAAGATCAGATTTTAATTTAAAGAATTATTAGTTTCCAAAATTAAAAATTAACACAATATATGCCTAAAAATCAGTTGATTTGTCTGAAATCATAAATCAGTTGATTTTTTTTGAAATAATAAATCCATATGTAATAATCTTTTTTTGTAGTTGATAATTTATAATATATATATATATATATATTAAACCAATTTTAAAAATTTAAGAGTGATTATATGAATATCTAATAGCAAAAATAATGGGATTACGATTCTAAATATTAGTTCTTAGTAAAATTTTTATTTAATTTTAAAATAATAATGTTGTTTAACTTATTTAATAAATATCATTTTTGTAATTAATAAATTAATAGATATACATTTTATAAATGAGTTAATACATGATTTTGTTTTCCATCACTTATATTAAAAGTTTTGAATATAAACTTATATCTAATATATTATTAGTTAAATATCATTTTAATAAATAGATATGTGATATTTAATACTAATATATATAAATAAGGAATTAAAATACTTATACATCTATATATATTTCAGTATATATTTTGAGAAACAATTAATCTCCATTTTAAAAAATGCAAATCATAACATATGTGGAAACAAATCTATATAATTTTATTATAAAAATAATATGACTATTAAATTATTTATAAAACATATGATTATTCATTGTACAGATTTAAATTTAATATATTAAGAATTAGAATTTGAAATATCTATATATTGATTTTGTGCTATTTATTAGAGAATTGACTAACTAAATATATAATTATTATAATCATTAATAGGATTTGAAAAAAATAAAAAGATTCTTCAATGGCATTTGTTGTAATATCTCACGTAAATGTAAGGTTATTTGTTTATAACATTGCTCAAATAATGATAGAAAGATATATTGGTAAATAAATTTAATTTTCTTTATTTCAGGATGGAAACACATGTTATCTTCCGTATCCATAAAGAATTTTTGTTTTTTTAAAAACAATTATCTATTTGAGATTTTTTTAGTCCAATAGATAAAGATAGGATTAAAGATTAGAACAACATATCTGTTTATGTTATATATATATATATATATAAAGTTAAAAAATTATAAGAACTTATTTTTAAAATTTGTTTTTTAAAATAAATTCTTTATTTTTCAAAAATATCTGAAATACACATCTCAAAATTGACTATTTCCAAATTAGTGAGAGTTTGAGAATTGAGTTTAGCTACCCAAATTTCTGATCCTGTCCTACTATCTAAAATTTTCATTCATAATTTTGGCGAGAATAGTTTAGATAATATTTTAAGTTAGCTGAATTATCCGTTTATGTCTCGTATCCGATATTTTCTGTCTGATATTCAAAATAGTCAGGATTAGACAAAATATAACTCATATTTTAGCTTACGATATAATTTGATTGTAAAAGTTAAATGGTATTACATATGTTTTCAAAACTATTCAAAAAAATTGTAACGGAATGATTATGAGTGTTAAATCTGGTTTAATATTGTTTTTAGTTTAGCTTATTTTGGTATATAATATGTAACATAGAAATAAAATAGAAAACTCCAAATTTAAAATAAAAATTGGATATCATCATTTTAGAGTTAGAAATTAAGTAGAGTTGGAGAAGGTTTTACTCTAAAATAGAGTTTAAAGATAATGTTGGAGATGCTCTTAGTCAAGTAGAGTAACCATAATTATATGGTTATTTAAATTAAATGTATTTATTTAAAATAATTACTTAAACGAGTGATAAAGTTTAGATACATCAAATTCTACACATATGAAAATTTATTTCCCTTTCATCCAAATTTATATAAATGTGAAGCACGTAGATAATGTTTGTAAACATTTATGTGATATTTAATCTAAAAAATTAATTTAGTTGTAGAGTGAAGTAGTATTAAAATCTAATCTATAATGGATGGTTTAATTCCTTCTATAATATTTCACAATTATTGCGTATACATAATTTAGTTCTTTTATAATATTTGAAACTTTTTTAAAAATAAATATTTATAAAAAATTATATTCGGTTCAAGTAAAGAATCAGATTTAACCTAATTTTTTTAAAAAATTGGATGCTTGTTAAGTTATTAAGTCAATCTTCCTATTCATGTTTGTCCAAAAATTTTAGCCGATGTGATGATTTAATTGTAATTAATATTATGATTTTTAATGAGTGCTCATGTGGCTTATTCATATATAATAAACTATTGATCCTTTTTTTAAGTTTCTTTTTTCTCTTTATTTATTTTGTTGCTGCCATAAATTTTGTTACTTTGTTGGTTCCAAGTGTTTCTTTTTAACTTTCTCTTCTTTTTTTATTGCTTTGTTTTTTTCATGATTTCTTTTAGTTTTTACCATTTTTGGGGTTGATGATTTAGTTATAATTAATATTGTGGTTGTTTATGAGTTAGGTGGCTTATTCATATATGATTAATTGTTAGTTTGTTATTTTTATTTTTTAGTTTCTCTTTTATATTTTTTTACTTTTTTTCAATGAATTCTTTTGGATGCTGAGGTGGCGGAAGGAGAAGAGAAAATGTAACTATATATATGTCTTATAGGGACCATTTTGAAACTAAATCAGAAAATTAATTTGTCATTAATTAATTTTTTTTTATTACTGTTGGTTTAAAGGAATTTAGAAAATTTAAAATTAAACATAAAATATTTAACTTCTATATAAAGTAAACAATTTTTTTGTAGAAATTACTTTGAAATTTGTTTTTAAGTCGAAAATTCTGTAAAAACATAAAATAAAAAACGGTATCGAATTATTATTAAAAACCTGTAAAACTGCATAATCATCCCTCATTTGTTTTCAATTTTAATTATTTTACTATATAGTATTCAAAAACTTCATTATAAGCTATACAATTTGTTTTTTTGAAGTTATACACATAATTCACCATGCATGTTTGACTTTCTTTTTATATAGATATATATAAAATGCATGTTTGTCTTCATATATAAATAACAAGGACAAAGAAGATGGAGTGAGAATTTGAAGGTAGAGAAAAAAAAGAAAAAAAGAGATAGAAAAAAGAGAGAGAGAGAGAGTTTAGAGAGATGATGTTTATAAAGAGAATAGAGCTATGCATAGAGATAACGAAGATAGCGATGGAGTTCATGGTGGAGGTGTCTGATTCCGTCAGAACCTTCTTGCGCCACTCTCCTCCGCCTCCTCCGGCTCTCTTCCTCGGCCGCAATGGCTTCTACTCTCACTTGTAATATATATATTCATGTAAATCATTGCTTAATCTTCTAATTAATCACCTTTCACATAAGTTTTTTTTTTTTTTAACTAGTGTAACAACCATTTTCATACGTTATCACTTGAGTTTGTAATATTTTGTTTTCTTCCCCGATTTCTCGATTTTTGGGTTTCCAATGTTGGAATTTGATGTGGAAACAAAAAAAAAAATGAATCCAAAAACCAAGGATTCATTACGGTTTAAAATATTGTTCCAATAGTTTCATTTTTGTTAAAAAAAAATCAATATTTCCATAGTAGAATAATGGAAAATAGGTTGACGATAAGACGTGCGGAAACACTGGTCCCGGTTTTGGACAAGACCATGTCCAGATTCAACCGATTTTTCATTCTTTTGTTAAATAAGCGTATGAATTAAGTTATCAAATGGTTTAACAAAAAAATAAATAAATGGTCAAATGGCTCTACAAGTTATCAAAAACCAGACAATTTTTTTAGTCTAAAACTTGTCAAATGTCCAGGTTATTCTTGTAGCTAACCCGACTAAAATTTAAAGTCTAAGACTGCACATAATTTTTAAAAGGAACCTACACTACTACTACACTTAACCTTAACTGTTTCTTTTAAAAAAACTTGGGTAGTTTTATCTCATTTATTACAATATGAACGATCTTATATATTTACTTAATTTCGAATATGAACGGTCGATACGGGTTAATCCATCCTATTTAACCTGCAGGTTGAGCTAATTTACGGTTTTTGGAGGGTCAACCCGCCATAACCCATGGATTCTAAACTAATAATCATAATCCGCTCTATTCTATAACCGTTTGTTTCGCGGGTTGACCGCAGAATTCAAAATTAAGTCAATACAAAACAAAAATAATGTTTTATAATATAATTTCATCGATAATAAAATTAATGCATCTCATATCCATCCGAAACCAAAAAGAAAATGGTATCAAAAAAAAAAATTCAACAAGTTATAATTTGTTAAAGATTCAAATATAAAATTGATATGAGCATTATCAATGTCTCTAACTTATTAAAACTGAATTCTTCAAAGTTTCTAAAGTAAAACCATAAAACTGAAAATCGATATGACATTAGTATGAAACTTCATTAGTTTCATCACAAATATCTTCAAAGTCATCATCTGTATATTAAAACCCTAGAGAATTATAATATAATTAATCACACATTCACACTAAAGATTAATGGGTCATAAGTCATAAGGAACATAACTATATATAAAAAAATTAATATAAAAATAATCTGCGGATTAACCCGCAACCCATGCAAGTTTGTCCAACAATAACCATAGACCATGGCGGATCAACCCGCAATTCTCGCTTTTTTGACAATAAAAGCATTAACGCTAACCCGTCCCATAGCGGTGCGGATTTAAGATTGACCACGAGTTTTCAACCCTAATTGACACCCTTAATTGTAATCATACTTGATCATATTACATAAATCCATATATAAATTTATATGATAAAAGTCTTTGAGCTACGTTCTTTGTTTATTTATAAATCATTGCTAGGTACTTTAATGCTATTTATTTGTGAGGACCAATTCTTTGTTGAGGACCACTTTATGAACTATGATTATTATTATTTTTATAGCTAGAGGGTTTTGTTATTTTTATTTTTGGATAAGAAGTTATATCTGTTCTACTAGTTTTTGCATTAAACAAGAAGAGTTTATTGCGGTGACGATGTAATTGATTAGAAAGAAATAATAGTGGAATGGAACTGCGAGCTGGCGACAGAGAAGGACGGTTTAGTTGTTATTCTTATAAGAATAATGGTTGCAATCACATTTAATCTAAAGAAAGTGAATATGCATCCATCTCCATTTTAAAAGATTGTTACGAATTCGATTCGTAACCAAAGTTTTAAGAAGACAGCTAGAGAGAAAATGGTTATAGAAAATATTATTAGAAGTGGTAACTTACCGTAAGAGATACCGTTAAAGACAAAATTTTGTTAAAACGAACGATTGAATCAAAAATATATAACCAGTAATAAACAATTTTGAATTCTAAATCTGGTTAATATTAATAATCAATGTTTCTTAATAATGTATGTTTTGGGGAAAATTGATAAAATATATGGTTTATATTTTCTAGGCAAAATTTATATCATTTTATACTTTTATCCCTCGTATTTAGTTAATATAAATAAAATAATCAAATAAGTGATAATTAATTAGAAAACAATGATCATATATATATTAGTAGTTATTTTTTTGTTTTTTACGAAAATTTGGTGGTATATTAGGAGTTGTTAGTTTTTTTTAAAATATATAGGCATAACCTTAGAAATGTAATATTGAATAGTATAGTAGTATTTATAGCGTTGTTAGCTCTTACAAAAGTCTTTAAAACGTACTATAATAATGATGACTTAATATAATAATGAGTATTAAATATTTGACTTTCATATGATATCATATCATATATAAGTTGTAGCCACTCCTTTGGTCCACAATTCAATTTCAACATTAATAAAGAAAGCAACCGAAATTATTAGCAGTTAATTAGTCTCTTGTTAACTTTGGATGATAGATTATGGCATATATAATCATAATGTATTAGAGAATTGTTTTGTTAACGTCAAATCTATTATATTATATCTTAAGAGTTTAGCATGATACATAAAACCATTCAAATACAACCATTGAAACAAATAAATGAAAACCCAATTTCGATAAAGAAATGGAAGTGCTCCTGCTTTCCAAACCGAAGTCTTACGGGCAATAGAATAAATCTGTTAAGTCCCTTTTTCATACTCTCGTAGAATAAATCTGTTAAGACTCATAAATGTTTTCCGCATCATTCTATTTAAACGAAAACTCTGATACATTGTTGTTTGAGATGGGCATCGAGATCATCAGCATCATCAGACTGTGGTCTTAACTAAGGATAGGAGATTATCGCGAGAGTCAATTCTTATAAGCGAAAAGATTAGTCAATTGGGATCAAATACCCAAATGAAATCTCCAAATCTTTGGTAGGGGAAGATTCATCGGTTGAGAACCGGAGATGACACCGATGAGAGGAACCACTGGAAACAAACCTTATACAAAAGAAGGTATCACGATTCCATCGAATCGACACTGAACCGATGCGAATATGAGAAAGATTACAACCCCAACATTGACAAAATGAGGCAAATCTTGCCTCGCACGAACTCGGTACCATCCAACACACAAATGAGAAGATACATAATCTCCTTTGCCACATCCGAATCTCCATGTACAGATCAATAACACAGCTAAACCAACTTCCAAGGAAAAACATAAAAAGACAATGGAAGCAACAATATATATTTATAACAAAATTAAAATAAAATAACTAATCTCTGCTTTCAAATTTAGGTTTTTCTAGATTTCATCAAACTTTCAAGATCCAGGACAACACAAGCAGAGCATAAGTGGGAAAAACACTTACCATAAGAGCAGCCTAGCGAAAGAGAGATATCTACAAACTACAAAGAAAACTAAATCAAATCCGAGTCACGTAAACCACAAATAAGACCAAGCTGACTCTTTATTATATCAGGCAGAGGGCATTGAAGTAGATATCACGACATAGGATAGGTACTTAAGCCCTTCCTGGATCTTTGTGATAGCTGTGCTTTGGTCAGAGCGAAGACTATCGTTGAAGGTGCTTGCCTTTTCCTGAACGGTTGATGTTTTCAGAATATCATCTTTGGAATCAGCAGTAGCAACTCCTTTGATCGCAGCTGAGTATGTTTCAGATACATCTGATATACCTGCAATATTTGAAAAATGTCACTAGGAAAATGGGATAGAGTATAGTTATAAGCTGAAGTAAGTTGAACAATTGTGGACTAACCTGTTATGAAACTGTTGGAAACTGCTTCGACATATCCAGCCATTGATTCAGCCTTGCCTTTAATTAGCTTAGCTTTTTCAGTTGGATCCTCTGGCCACTCGATTTTCAAAGCTTCGGTGTCTTCATCCTCAACTTTGTTGGCATGAGATATCATAGACTTACTGAGAATTAGCAGATGCGTGACTGCAAAACAGCACATCTCTGAAAGTCTCTGCAGAAAGAGATTTCATCGTAGGAATAAGTAGAATTAGGAAAAATACTGGTGGTAGTAGAATTAGGAATCTTCAATATTTAAAGGAAGTAAGAAGGGAACACTCTTCGCACATGAACTCCTTCTGAGTGAAGAGATTCAAGCCTGCCACCAGTCCGCTGAATCATATCGTTTATATTTATTCCCGTTAAAGCGTTTGTGAACCTGAAAGACATAAGTGATGAGTAAGTAAAAAACAGGCCAAAATAAATATATTCCATACACATTTATCACTTCGTAAGATGAGAAATTTTCGGAAGCAAGGAAATCATAGAATATACTTTTACATAGGTTCCAAGTTTCTAATTTCCACCTTCTTTCTTATCATATAGAGGCATTTCGTTATTGATATGGACATTGCTGAGCGTTGGAGGTACGTATTGTGGAGATTTTGATGGAAAAAAAAAACAGACAAGAGAAGACTGATGGAGAAAATAAAAATTTAGAATCTGAGAGGGAAGTCAGTCATACTTACCCAGCAGCCATATCAGCAGCTTGGCTGACACTTGAGTTATGTAGATTCTTCATGTCATCATCATTGCCTTCAGTTTTGATTTCTATTTTCTTCCCTTTGTCAGACTCTGCTTTACTTCCACTCATTTCATCAGTGAAGCTGAACAGTTGCTGGATCTGTTTGAGCTTCCCATCATACAAGGATTTCTGATCTGGTGACAATTTGCCCTTTCTCCTGTTGAACAACAGAGTATAGTGGCTTGCCAGTGCTTCCAATTCCTGAAATCACCATACATCGAGAAATTAAGGGAAGACAAAATCGATTAACCAAGAATAGATTGAC
This sequence comes from Cardamine occulta, assembly GCA_028015245.1. NCBI lineage: Eukaryota > Viridiplantae > Streptophyta > Magnoliopsida > Brassicales > Brassicaceae > Cardamine > Cardamine occulta. Next base: position 8,217,753 of record CM051371.1, read on the forward strand.
AGATGATTTTCAGAGATTTGTAGGTAACCTCAAGCTGCTCAGGACCGCCATAAATGTAAAAGCATCGATCAAATGTCACTTCCTCAAGTACTTGATCCTTAAAGTCTACACTATTCGTCTCAACTCCAAGACCAGTCTCTGTAATCAATAAATCCATGGTCTCCTTGCCCACAAATTCAAGTACTTGCATTCCTTTAGCAGTTAATGCTTTTCCTGTCTGCAGAGTGCAGATCAGAAGTAAGGGTTAAATAAAATGTTTAGCTAGAAAAGACAGAAGACGACAAATACAGTACAAACCTCCAGTAGAGACGGTGCACCAGATCCAGCTTCCCCAGGCGAAGGACCTTGCTGGACACTGTTTTCAAGCCTACAAGAAATAGTGGAGCATCAATATATTAATCTTCTTCCTAGAGGAACAGGTCTGTCCTGAAGAAACATCCATATATTAGTCCCACCAGTCATTGGCAACAAATATGTATTCACACATAGCTAGCCCAAAATTTTATTGGTGGTAATGAACCAAATAGACCACGCTAATTTACCAAAAGAAGAATCTATTGAAATAAATAAAGTGAGCATGTTCATTGTGTTATGTATCTACAAAGTATTTAATGTTCAGAGCCTAAGACCTCGGAGCCTTGTTATGCACAGAAACAGCATGCTAAACAATTGAAGTAATTCCTTTTCAGTGCAGACTTTCCTTAAAAAACTCATGGACCACAGATAAATCCTAAAAATTACAGCACAACTGAAGGATTACTTTCCTTTTTTCAGGTTGGGCATTAACCATTTTCGTTCACAAAGTTTTTGCTTTTTACACAGTTAACGTTAAAGCTTTCAGTAAAACAAAGAAAAAATTAGAAGGAACATACTTTTGCACCAAACTTGTGCCCCCTTTCAACGCATTTCCAAATGCCTGCCAAGCTCCAGAAGTGAAACTCTCAACTGAATCATCGAAAACCTTCAAACCCTGAAAGACGTAAGATCGAGATACTATGTAAATTCTAACGTATAAGCAAATAAAGAATAATGACTTGACCCAACGACAAACCAACAGTAAAAAACAGGAACAAAGGTCGATGTCGAAAAGAGCATTATGACATTTCCAATATCGTCACCATGAACTTAAATAAAAACTTGCCTGGCTAAGAAATAAAAACTTGCCTGGCTAAGAAGAAATAAAAACTTGCCTGGCTAAGAAATAAAAACTTGCCTGGCTAAGAAATAAAAACTTGCCTGGCTAAGAAATAAAAACTTGCTTGTGCATAAGAAGAAATAAAAACTTGCCTGGCTAAGAAATGACTCTTCACTTGCACCCTCTAGTCTCGCGAGAGCTGACTTCTTTAACTTTGCATTCTCATCATCACTATCCTGCTCTGTATCAGCTTCTTCAGTTTTTTCTTCTTCCTTAGCAGAAGATTCAGAGTCTCCATCATCTTCTCCCATATCTGCAATGCTTTTAGCTGCTTTCTCAGCCACTGCTGCAGCCTACAGAAGAAGGAAAAATCAGAGACCATCATTAGTAAAAGACAGTGAACTTAATTTTGGTTAAACAATCCCAATCTATTCCTTAAATACATAATAAATTCTAAGTATATGCATTTACCACTAACTTAATTATGGTTAAACAAAGCCAATTTGTTCTGTACAAAATGCAAACTTCCTAAATAAGTTCTAACATTTGGTACCATAAGCTTCGGATCCAATATCTACGGCATTATCTGAGAACCTAATTCATAAAAAGGGAGTCAAAATTGGAATCAGAACATACATTACGAGATATCTCTTCCGCAGCTTTTTGAAGATCCGAGAGCACAGAGAAACCCCAACCCCAACCACCGGTGTTCTTCGGCGGCGCCTCCGCATCTGTGATTTTCAATTTCTCAATTTCTGGATCCTCTTCCCGAATCGGTTCTTCTTTAACTTGGGATGATTTCCCCTCGTGCATTTCTTTGTCTTCCTCCATCGTCGTTTGCAATTTCGAGATCAAATTAGGGTTTCTCAATATCGGAATTACCAGAAATGAGATTTGCGATTAGGGTTTCGTGGAGGAGTAAAATGGGATTAAGATTTGAATCCAAAAACTGTATTTCAGTTAGCTGAAACTCAAAAGACTTGACCGGAAAATCGTGCTTATGCTTCGTCGTGCAGCAAACGCATCCCTTATCATACGTCGTCGTTTTCTATTAAAGTCTCATTTAAATCATTTTATCTAATTAGGCCCAGTAGCTTTTGTTATTGGCCCAATAGTCTTTGCCAAACTAAATTAAATACGTATTGACTATTGAGATCTCTTTCTCTCTCCTAGGAAAGGGAAAAATGAAAAAAAAAAAACCAGAAAATCCTTTTTTTTTTTCCACTTAAAAAAAAACCTCCAACAAAAGTTGTGGTGTAACTAGGCCTGTATTGAATACGGATATCCGAGTATTTTTAGAACATCCGGATCCGGATCCATGATTTCATTATCCAGATCTAGATCCGTAAATTTTGGATATCCGTTTCAAAAACTGGGGATTTGTTTTTTTTTAATAATTAACTATATTATAATTATTATTTTGATATTTTGGCCGGATCTGAATATCCGGTACTAAAACTATTTTTTTATTGTCTTTTATTTTTTAAGGGATATGGAAAAAAAAAGAGCCGGATCCGGATCCGCCCTACCTGGATCTGGATATCCATGCCCAGAACTAGTTGTAACTATGTTTTTCTTATTTAATGCATACTAAATTCTAATTCGCAGTGCATACTAGATTCGAACTCGTGGTACACCAAATCAATTATATTAATATAAATTTATAGTTTTTTTTGTTTCTTTATTGTTTATAAATATTTGTATTTTTTTCTTCTAATTTTAACTTACTATTTTTTTTCTTTAATGTATATAAATAATTTTACTTTTTTCATTTAATATATATATATATATATATTGTAGTTTTTGCTTTCTTTAGGATTTGTAATATATTTAACGTAGTTTTACCATTAAATTGTAGTATTTTATATGTAGTAATTGCAACTCAGTTGTTTGATTCAAATCTACACCGAATCAATCATGTTCTCTATTTTCATTGGAACAATTTAGAATAAATTTTACTAAATTAGATATTAAATTAATCCGAATAATTTTTTTATATATTGATGATATCTATGTACAAATAAAATATATATATATATATATCAATATTTTTATATATTCATTAGATAGATAAATTCAGTTACTTTTCAAATAAATTATTTGAAATGATTTTATAGGAGTTTAAATAATTTTAAAATAATGTGCTTAATTGCTTATTTTTATTGATTGATGTTATAGAATTTTAAATTGAAATGGTATATAGCAGTCGAAATTTTTAGAAGTAAATCTGAATGAATTTTGTTGGAAAAACTGATTGAATAGTGTCAAATATAAACATGTTTTCATTTCTCGCATACATTACATGGTTAAAATTGAATGTGAAAGTCCACCGTTTATGAAATCTTCTTTTTTCACGTGGTTAATTTTACGAAGATGGGATCATATAACTTTACAAATGTCTTCTCGTTCTACATTTTTCCATCAACCCCAAAAACTGAAGAACGGCTACAACTGCCTTAGTAGCACCACTTGACTGCAAAGAGTAAAAAATAGAATACCTTTAGAATAACAACTTAACAACTAATCTTATTAAAAACAAAAAGGTAATACTACAATGCTTAAAGGTATTTATCCACACGAACCATGGAAATAACTTGTTTTAGGGAAGCAAGTAAGTCGCTAAAGAGGCAACTGTAGACTCCCTCATTTGTTATCACCTCTGAGACAAAAGCAGTAAAGAGACATGTAATGAGTTGAATCACAAGATAAGTGTTTAGGTATTGAATCTTGTTTTTTCCGGTAACTGCTTTACCTTCACTGTCATGTTAAGAGGGGAATTGTATGTGGCTGCAGCTGGCTCCAAATGTGCCGACAATGAATCTTCTCCAAGCATGTTTGTGTACCTTGATAGTGGCGAATGAAAGAAGTAAGAATTATGCATCTCAAAACAAATAATTACTTACCGTTTTTTTTGCTGGATTTATTCTTATCTCAGGTTTTGTACCTTAAGATACTTGATTTTCAAAGTTTATACCTTAACTTTTTTATTTTTCTTTTTTCCTTTTAAAATTATTTCTTAGTTTTAATTATTGATTAGATAAATTAATAAATTTTTATTTAACTTTTTTCCTTAATATAGGGTTTTAGGGTTTATTTTCGTTTTTGTATTTGATTTAAAATTATTTCTTGATTTGAAAATAATTTTAATTATTGATTAAATAAATTAATAAATTCTTGGTTTCAATTTTTTTAGAATTATTTCTTAATTTTACCTATTTAGTAGATAAATTAATAAAATTTTGGTTTCCATTTTTCTTTTTAGAAACATTTCTATATTTTAATTAATTTTATTTTCGTTTTAGATTTGTTTTAAAATTATTTCTTAATTTTAATGATTGATTAGATAAATTAACAAATTATTGATTTCTTTTTTTTCTTTTAAAATTACTTCTTTCTGTTTTAAAATTATTTCTTAATTTTATTTCTTGATTAGATAAATTAAGAAATTATGGGTTTATTTTTTTCTTTTAAAATTATATCTTTCTGTATATATTGTTTTAATGATTGTATTTATGAATTTGACATATCACAAGATCTGAATTATTTGTGATATGTGTCATGATCTCGTGAAGTAAGATTTTAACATTGACTTCTTGTTTGTTTTAAAATTTATTTCTTGATTTTAATTATTGATTAGATAAATAAACAAATTAATGGTTTTATTTTTTTAATTATTTTACATTTTCATTATTGATTAGAAAAAAAAAATTCTCGTGAGTGTAACCCAAATTTCTATAATAAGATATATGTTTTATAAAACATTTCTATATATTGATATTAGATTAGGACCCACCCGATGGACATTTCTTAATTTTAAAATAAATTAAATGTGAGCAAATTCATTAAATTAAATATTTATTTTTAAAAATATATCTTAAATTATTTTAGGGAACAAAATAGAAAGAATGTTTATTTAGAGAAGATAGTTATGTTATAAATATTTTTTTACAGAAATAAATTAATTTAACTTTCTCTTTTAAAATTTTATTATTTATTTTGAAAGTCTATATCATGTCTAGTATCTTTTGGTTTCATTTTGTTATTTATTTTTCTGACCACCGTGTAAGAGAAGGTTGGAAAAAATATCTAAAACCCGAATAACCAAACCGAATCCAACCCAAAAAGGGGTATCAATCAGACAAAATCCGAATGGGTCCTATACTCATATATCCGGTAACAGATAATTATGTTTTCGCTCATATCTAGGCGAAGAATTCTTTGAGTAAAATTCTATTAAAATCTTTGGTTTCTCTCTGAAATCCTCTACTTTAGATCTTCAATCGGTTCCAAACCGACCATTTCGCATGTTCACTCGCCAAAATCTTTCAAAATTCCTTGAAAAATTTATAAATTTATTAGAACTTAAACAGTATAATAATATAAAAATCTAAATTCCAAAAAATGTTTAAATTGTGTCAAATTCATAAATATAGGAATAAAATCATATCTTAAAGAAAAAAACCAATAATTTTTTAAATTTTAAAAATAATTAAAATTAAGAAATAATAGTTTTAGGAAAACAAAAAAGGAAAAATAAAACATATCTTAAGGAAAAAAAGTAAACTAATAATTTATTCATTTACTTCTATAACGATGGGCAGGTTTCTTAATTTTAAAATAATTAAATTTACGTAAAATTAATTATTAAAATAAATGTGTGATAATTATAATGATCTAATTGATCTAATGTCAAATAACTTTTAGTGATAGTTATAATAAAGATAGATAACTTTTTGGTTTAATTCTTATTTTAATGATTGATTAGATAAATTTACATATCTTTGGTTTACTTTTTTTTTAAGATATAGTTTTATTCCTGTATTTATATTTATATATTTATGAATTCGACTCGTGGCAAGATCTCAATTATTTGTGACATGTGTCATGATCTCGTGAAGTATAATTTGACACGTGTCGGCTTTTCATGAATGCAATCCAAATTTATATAATAAAATATAATTTTTTATTAATTTATTGACGTTACCATCGGGATCAATCCGATAACCTAGTGATTTGGAAGAAAGTTCGGTTTGTTATCCGGATCGTACTTAAAATCATTATTGGTAAGTTTGGTATGTTTATTAAAGAAAAAGAGATGGCCAATGTACTATTGTCTAAGATACGATTGATAACGGCCATAACGCACAAGAGAAGAAGCCTAACAACACCTTTGTTGTGTTTTAAAGTGTTAAAAATCTTTTATTGACCAAAAACAGATGTTATTAACTGTTGCTACACAAACTTTATATGATTAACGAGTTAAAATGCACTACGATACATTGCCTTCCTTCTTCTTCATTCTTTTGGCTTCCACAATTTTCTTGTATTCATTAATCGATTTCTCTCACTCCCTAATATTAATAGCCCGGGAACATTGGAGGTGGTGGCGATGCATATTTGTGGCCGATGAATGGTGGAATGATGAATTCATCACTTGGAGGTGGGGCTTCTACTGTCCCTGGTAATGTTTGTGGAGGTGATTGGATTGGTTTTGGTGGTGAAGTTGTCTTTGGTGGGAAATTTGGAGGAGAAGAAGCGGGTGGTTGTGACTCTGGCTGCTCTGGTGTGGAGGGAACTGGTGGTGTTGGTGGTGAAGTTGTCTTTGGTGGTAAATGTGGAGGAGAAGAGGCGGGTGGTGGTGACTCTGGCTGCTCTGGTGTGGAGGGAACTGGTGGTGGAGGAGAGAAGACTGGTGGCGGTGGTGGAGGAGAGAAAACTGGTGGTGGTGGTGGAGGAGAGTAGACTGGTGATGGTGGGGAATAGACTGGTGGTGGTGGGGAATAAACCGGTGGTGGTGGGGAATAAACTGGTGGTGGAGGAGAGTGGACTGGTGGTGGTGGCGGTGGAGAGTATACCGGTGGAGGTGGCGAATGGACTGGCGGTGGAGGAGAATGTACCAGTGGTGGTGGCGAATGGACTGGCGGTGGAGGAGAATGTACCGGTGGTGGTGGCGGTGGAGAATAAACCGATGGTGGAGGTGAATGGACTGGTGGCGGTGGAGAGTGTACCGGTGGTGGTGGTGAATGGACTGGTGGTGGTGGAGAGTGTACCAGTGGTGGTGGTGAATGGACTGGTGGTGGTGGAGAGTGTACCGGTGGTGGTGGTGAATGTGCTGGTGGTGGTGGAGAGTGTACGGGTGGTGGTGGTGAATGGACTGGCGGTGGAGGAGAATGTACCGGTGGTGGTGGTGGTGAATGAACTGGTGGTGGTGGTGGTGAATGAACTGGTGGTGGCGGTGGTGGAGAATAAACAGGTGGTGGTGGAGAATAGACTGGTGGTGGCGGCGGTGGAGAATAGACAGGTGGTGGTGGTGGGGAATATACCGGTGGCGGTGGTGAATGAACTGGCGGTGAAGGTGGTGGAGAGTAAACTGGGGCCGGAGTAGAAACCACCGGGGTATGTGGTTGTTCTGGTGGAGGTGGGCTACGTCGGAACTTCACAGGAGATTGATCATATGGGTCATTTAGTTTTGGTGACTCTCTCGGTGGTTTTGGTGGTTGCGGTTTTTGAACCTGTGGTGAAGAATTTACTGGCGGTGTAGGCGGTGGAGATTGAACCACCGGGCGATATGGTTGTTGTGGTGGAGGTGCGCGGCTACGTCTGAACTTAACAGGAGACTGATTATATGGATCATCTGGTTGTGGTGACCGTCTTGGTGGATGTGATGACTGTCTCGGTGGTTGTGGTTTCTGAACTGGCCGAGTCGGCACAGGTGATGACGGCTTTGATGGTGCAGTAGGGCTAGAACCACCACCAGCACACTTGTCCTTACTACAATCGACAGGATGACTAATCACAACTGCACATTCCTTGGCTGACCTTTGCTTAGGACGATCTGGCAAACAGTTACGTGTATCATCCAATGCAACCTCTTTTTGACTACCAGGGATACATGAATCGCCTTGTCCGTTGAAGTAATTATAAGCATATGTCAAGTTAACCAAATTAGGTAACTTGCAGATATTTTCAGGCACAAACCCGGTGAGTTTATTCCCTGAGATATCAAACTCTTCCACACCGGTAAGCCCAACAAAGCTTGGTGGTAGAACACCGGTGAAGTGGTTCATGCTTGCATCAAAAACGTTTACATTGGTTAGCTTTCCAATTTCCGACGGGAAACAACCGCCAAGACTGTTGTCTTTAAAGACGATCTCGTTGAGGTTTTTCATGTTTCCGATAGTTTTGGGGATACAACCTTTGAATTTGTTGTGAGCAAAGGTCAGGACGGAGGCTGTGGAATCTCCAATGGAATCAGGAATTGTTGAAGTGAATCTGTTGTTGTTCAAGAAAATACCATCAAGATCCTTCTTGAAAAGTTCTTGAGGGACTTGACCTTCGAAATCATTGAATCTAACGTCGATGAACTTAACGGCTGGCCACGAGAGGACAACGGAAGGGAAAGGTCCAACAAATCGGTTGTTACTGACATCAAACTCGTGCATTAGCCTCAACTTATTGAAACTCTTAGGTATGATACCACAGAACCGGTTTGAATTCAAATGGAACATTGCAACATCCGTCATCAAACCAAGCTCAGCCGGTAAATGCCCAGCGATATCCGCACCATTCAGATCCACCCCGGCCACAACCGTGACATTAGGATCATCAAGAGCTGGGGCACAGAACACGCCCGTGTACCCACATACATGCGGGCCATGCCAGTTTCCCGTGGTGTTAAACGGATCAGAATATACGGCTTTTTTCCATGCTTGGAGAGCGATGTACGCTCTCCTAAGCCTATGGTTTGCAAATGTCACCTTGAGATCAACCTCATACTCAATATCTTCAGGAAGTTCGCCATTTTCTGGTATCGTCAAGAGCTGTCTTTGTGCAATAAACGAGACTTCTGCATCCGTGAGAGCTAAAACAACAGAGGAAAAGAAGAAAAAGAAGAAGAAAGAAAAGAATAAGAGATAGCAGCCAAAGGCCGGGAAAGAAAATGGAGGTTTAGTCATGGAAACCTTTGAACAAAACCTTGGAAAAGACCCAAGGCTGCTTATAGATATGAGCATAGAAGGGTTCGATTAGAAGCACCAAAAGGTTATTATTAATAATGCTAAACTATTCTCATTTTGCATTCACCAAACATTCTTTTTAGTCCATATTTAGAACACTCTTGTTTTGGGTTTTCAAGGATTTTGCTTCACATACGGAAAACAAACATTATCAAGAATAGAAATTACATTGTGTAACCAAAACCAAAGTACTATTATAAGCACACGGCATTGAAACAAACTTGATGCTGATCATTTCGCGAACATCACGCAATAACAACCACATTTTAATGGGCAATATGATCACATCTAAAATGTTCTAAACAAAATCAAGAAACCACTTGTTTCTATATTTACATATAAGTGTGACTAGAACCAACTTTGTAAGCTACCGTGGCATGCGAATTTAGTCGGTTTCGTGGTCAGGAGCGTGAGAGAACCAAGCAGGGGAAGTTCCTTTAGTTCTAAGTAATCTTGTGAAATCGGAATCCGGCATTTTCGATTTCTCTTCTTCTTCTAATTCTTCTTGAGATTTTGGTAAACCATCAGGAATATGAATATGTAGTTTCGTTCTTTTCTCTTTATCTGATTCCTCTGTTACCTCTAAACCATTCTTGGTTTTCTTGTCTTTCTCCATTGAAGCAACTCCATGTAAACACCCGATTAACGACTTCAAACCGCCTGTTTGCAAGATTAGATTCTCAACTTCAACCTTTGGTTTCTCCCTCTGCAATAACATAAGCCAAAATGAATAAGTGATTAAGTGACAAATTACTCTAAACATCAACTAAACTTATTTGGAACCAAAATATAGAATTATACTTCAAGGTCTTTGAGTTCAAAGTAAGCTCTCCAGCAGCTATAAGAATCATCACCTTCAAGCGTTGAACAATAATCTGAAAACAAAATCAAAACATGTCTCAAAGATCTAACATACAACAACAAGTAGATCGTTCTTAATATACGACCGAGTTCTTCAAAGAGATCGTTCTATATTATATAAGATTCATTAACCAATATGATTCTTTAATCTAAAGCCATTGATCCTCTAAATCAAAACTCGCTCTATGCTACATAACACGTTCCAAAGATCTTATAACATTCAAGATTGGAAAATTCAAATTTCCTCAACGAGATCATTCTACATTAATAAGAATCATTAAGCTACATAATTCTTTAAGCCATTGATCCTATAAACCAAAACATGTTCGTCTATATACCTGAGAGTTCGGACTCAGCTTTTTCAATTAATGGTGGATCTTGAAGAACTCGGTCGAACTTGCCGCGGCTGAAGAGCTCAAGCTTAGGTACGTCCCTGGTGCTTGAACACCGAACCACCGGGAAGGATCTTGACGGAGCGAAGAACTTAGTTTTGCCGTTGGTATTGTTAAACTGATCTACAGGGAGAAGAAACGAACGAAGAGTCACTGACTTTATCATCTCTACTTGAAGATATTATTAAACCACAAAACTAAAGAGGAAGTTATGAGTTTTTAAACTAGGAGTGAAGTGGATAAGGATTGAGATATTTTTTTTATTTAAAGAGAAGAAATAATTATTTTTGATAGTGATGGATAAAATTGTTTGGTGGATTATTTCAATATGGCCCATAGATAAACGCCGTTGATTTAATTTTGTTGTATGAAGATTGATTATTTCAGATAAGATTATAAATATCTTAGCTTTGTCTAACATGTTGCCAAGTAAAAATGTGGCCCCACCAGTGTTGGGGGCGCAAAATATCTTTAAACAAACCGTTAAAATAAACATATACCAGAAGAGTCTATACGACTCCGGTATTACATAATCATGGCCGGCTTCGTTAGAGTATACAAATGGCCCGAAGCACATAAGAAAATCTATTTTCATAAGTTGTCGTAAAATATATATATATATATATATAGTTTTCATAATCAATATAAAAATGTTTTGTTTTATAGTTGTTTTAATGGGCTAATTTGCAAAATAATCTAAATCTAGATACACTTTGAATGAAGATAAATAACTGTGGTAAGACAAAGGGTTCTAGTGTTACTTCCATAATAACTCTGACACACAGTATACATTCAAGGTTATTTACTAGGTAAAAATACAAAATATATAGGGAAAATTAGCTAAAAGTGATTATTTTTTCCTATCTTTTTGAATCTATACCTTTTATTAGTTAACCTATATTAATTACCAAATTAACCTTTAATTAAATTTTCTGTGTGTTTTAGATAATTAAATTATGATTTAAATAATTAAATAATTAAATAATTAAATTAACAATGAGATTTACGTTCAATGTTGCTTCTTCTGCAAATCCACCAACTAGAGAACACAGATCAAAACAGGAAGATCTTCTAAACCACTCTTGACAAATCTAAATTTCTATCATCAAATACCAAATCAATAGAATATGAAATCCAAGCAAAGAAACACAATTTCAGCTTTATGTTTAAGGTAAAATTCTCATGGGACAGAAAAATCATGTCTTATTCAAGAGAGTTAGCCATTCGTTCTATATTCAAATTCACATGTTCTTTACACAGTTTCATACCACTCTTCTTAGTATATATACTGGCGCTTATTTTTAAACCTTGATTAGGACAAGTGAATCCTGAGAAAAATGTAACTCTATTTGTTAAATCTCCAACAGATAAAATAGCTCTAAAATGTGAGAAGTTGTCAAATAGTTGTGGAAGATATCGAAGTTTGAAATTTTGTTGTATAAAATAAGTAAGAATTCATGTTCGATATTTTCATCTATAACAAGTATCAAAGACGAAGAGGATGATGAAGATGAAGTGTATTCTTACAGGGAAGAACGTGTTACCTTACCTACGATGAAGAGGAAGAAGAAGAGTGAGGAATATATATTATATCTTACGTAGTCTAGAATACGTATTCTACCTTACGTAATATAGAATAAGTATTCTACCTTACGTAATCTAAAATGTTATCTAGAATATGTATTCTATCTTACGTAAGCTATAATATATTACCTAGATTACGTAATACCTAATTTAGGATACATCTTCTACTTAATCTAGAATTTACAAGTTACCTTACCTAATGTAGAATACATCTTCTACGTAATCCAGAATAAATTAGTTATGATTTAGGGATTTGTTGTTATCAAAAAACCATTATTAAAACAAAAAACTCTTATTAAAATGAAAAGAGAATAACGAAGGAGTAAAGTCAAAACGCAAAAGAAGAAGGTAAAGGAACTATGTTCGGGTATCTAAATTAATTCTTAATTTCCACTGATGAAATTGATCAATCGTTTAGGATTCAACTTCTGTATATCATATCTAACTTAATTCTTAATTTTCATAGATGAATATGTTGCAGACCTACATAGTTTGTGGTGAATGGAGACAATTTCGAAATAATGAGTGGAGGTTTATTGCCGATAAAGAAAAAGGTGGTAGACTACTTACTTTAGAATCCAATACTACTATTAAAGATTTGAAGAGGATGATTTCTGAAGACTACAGCAAAGAGCCTAATATGGATGATGTGGAAATCAGTTTTTTGCCTACTGATTTGGTAAGCAACTTTGAATCTCCTCCAGTTTTTGTTACAAATGATCGCCAAGTGAGAAATTTATTTGGGTATTTAAAAAATAAGACTGCGATACAATTGTGTGTCACATTTAAATCTGCTGGTGGTGATTGAACGAGTATAAAAGTCAAGACTGATTTGAATGAGGAGCCAAACGATTCAAGTGATGGTCATAAAAATGATCATTATGTTTGTGAGGATGTTGATAGCCTGCATAAATCACCTAAAAGTTGTGAGAATGCAGCTACAAGAAAGGATGCCTTCCAAAGAGATCCTTATAATGTTGAAGATGGTGGTGAAGATGATGCAATGTCTGGAAAAGTTACTGATAGGCAAAAGAAAAATCGAAGGGTAATAGACGATTCTAAAAAGCACCAACATTTCAAAAGCAAGGAAGATATACAGAGAGCTTTTGAAATATGTTCCATGAAACATAACTTTGACTACAAGGTTTCAATATCTTGTCCAAAAATTTGGAGTATACGATGCAAAGATAATGTCTGCAATTGGAGAGTTTGTGCAGAGTGTTTTGAAGGGTCTACATATTTTTGTATCAATAAGTATGTGGCAGAACATACATGTGCTCCTTCAAGGAAAAAGAAATTATCTACGAGAGCTTCAAAAAAAACAGTTGGACATATTATCATGAAGAAGTATGAGGGTGTGAAGGAAGGACCTAAACAAAATGATATCAGAAATATTATGCGTACAGATAATGGATTTGATCTCTCATATATGAAAGCATGGCAATCTCGTGAGTTTGCGGTTAACGTTGTTAGAGGTATACCAGAAAAAAATTATGGTAAAATACCAAGATACTTGCACATGCTAAAAGAAGCTAATCATGGTACACATACTAGTTATAAATGTGATGATAGTGGTAAATTCAAATATCTATTTCTTTCTTTTGGTCAATGTATCAGAGGGTTTTACATAGCTATTCGTAGGGTGATTGTGGTTGATGGAACATTTTTAAAGAACAAATACAAAGGAGTTCTGCTTGTTGCCACAGCAGTAGATGGTAACTCCAATTTGTATCCAATTGCTTTTGGGATTGTTGATTCAGAAAATGATCTTTCATGGGAGTGGTTTTCACCCAACTAAAAAGTTGTTATACCGGATGAGCAGTGTTTGGCTTTAGACATCTTTCAATTGAAAAATCTTTTGGTAAAGTTTACACTTCAGCTCGGTTTGGAATTTGCATTCGCCACTTGTTTAATAATATAGTAACAAGTTTCAAGGGAAAGGGTTTGGCTGGTTTAGTTGCAAAGGCCTCAAAAGTATATAGGGTTGCTGAATTTGATGTGTTGTTCAACCAAATTTGCAGTATTAGTCCGATTATTGGAAAATATCTACTGGATGCCGATGTGAAAAAATGGGCTCGATGTCATTTTCCAGGCTATAGATTTGATATTAAAACCAACAACCCCGCTGAATCAATAAACGCGGCGTTGATATCACCTAGAGAGTATCCACTAATACCTTTGTTGGATAGTATCAGAGAAATGTTAACAAGGTGGTTTTACGAACATAAAGCAGAAAGTACAAAGCACCAACATCCTTTAACCACTGAAGTGGAGAACAAGTTTGATAAAAAGACAAAAATGCACAAAATTAATGACTCTTCCTTCCACTATCAACAAATTTCAGGTTAAGGGAGATATCATCGATTTTTATGTTGACTTGGAAAACAGAACATGTTCATGTAGAAAGTTTCAGTTGAGCAAAATTCCTTGCAGACACGCTATAAAAAGAGCTGTCGAAAGACACATTGAAATTCACACTCTCGCTAATGAACTATATACGACAACTGCATGGAGAGCGGCTTATGAGAAAAGCATTAATCCAATAGCAGTTCCTGAAGATGAATGGCATGTCCCACCTATTGTTGAGGATGACAAAGTTCTACCACCTGCAACACGAAGACGTCCTGGTAGATCTAAAAAAAGAAGATATGACACAGTTGAAGATAAGATTAAATCATCAAAAGGGTCTAAAAAAAGGCACAAGTGTAGTCGCTGTCATAAGGAGGGGCACAACAGAGCGACATGTGAGATGCCAATATAAATAAGGTATGATAAAAAAAATTTCTTTTTTTGTGTTTCACTTTTGTTGGTTTTTTTCTGACGCCCTCTTCTTCTTTTTTACCTCGTCTTTCTCTTAGTTGGCCTGTTTACTTTGTCTTGATTTCAAATTCTGAGGTTGCTTCTGATTCATGTAGAAAACCACAAAAGGATTCTGGATTCTGGATTGTCGACAAAGAGAAAGACAGCAAGAGTGTGAGAGATTCATGTTCTAGAGTTTCAAGTCTTTGTGTTAAAAATCTTAAGTTTTAATCTTGGATTTTATATTATGTTACTTGAAGTTAAACTTGGTTTAGTGTTTGAAAAAATTCAAAGTGTGAAAAAATGGAACCAAAAACTGAAAAGGAATTAAAAAAGAAAAAGAATGCAATATTTATCGAAATTTCTTTTTTTCGGCGTTTTTATCGGTTAAAAGTGGACTGCCTTTACGAAAATTGGCTTAACTTTTGATTGCACCGTTGGATTGACTTCAAACCACCTACAAATGAAAGCTAACTCCCGTGTCTATCATGTATCCAAAAGTCATCATAATCGGTTTATGGGAAGCCTTTCGTGGGATAGCAAACTTATGAAGTTTTAGCATGATCCTTCATCTCCAAATCCGCGTTTTCATTCCAAAATAACCTAAAACCTGTAAAGATGATAAAAGACCATCATATTTTATGATTTTTATATAGTTTATACTTTGATTTTGTATTTATAATCCATGTGTGACTTGTGAACTTTAAGCAAAGGATCATCATATCCATGTAATAAAAGTAACTTTAACCAAAAAGATCAGCTGTAGCTTTACATCGATGAGAATTATAAACCGTAAGAAAAAATACTAATTTAAGAAAATAGTATAGTATCAATTTAAATCGATAACTTTGGAATCACTCTTTGTTGGTTCGTACTTTGACATTCGATTAATAAATATAGGATCAACTGCCGCTTGATATAGATCAACTGCAATCTTCATCCTCGCCTCTTCAATATTGTCATCATTGAGTAAAGACATGTCTAGTCCATGCAAGAGACACTCAATATATTTGAGCGCATAAGGTCCACAATCAAAGGTTGATTTATTAAGCCCACATTGCATCGATGGATATGTAACAGAATATGGTTCCACCTTTAGGTATTTCCCAGAAGAAGCTGGTACCACCGCCTTCAAGATACGAGGGATTGCAAATTTGAATGGATCTACGTGCTTTTGAATTTTTGGCTTAATGGGCGTACAATCAAAGACTTATATTGTTCTCAGATTAAAGTTGATGCACAACGAAATCCAGTGTCTGTTATTGATATTTACCGGAGTGTAAATACGGTCGACATCTATTCCCTATTGTTTGTTTGTCTTTCCATGAGAAGGAAGCTCACCATTGCCATAAGCTTGCATGAAAGTACCCCATTTGAATGTTCGACGATCTTTTATAAACTTCTCATATTCAACTTTGAGTTGCACACTGAACAAACAATTCATGAAAGCAACGCGATCTGATTTCCATCGGCCTAAAGATGTATTCTCCTCGAATAAGTACATAACAGCATCCATTTCTTGATAAAGATGAAAAAATTGTGAAACATCTATTGATTTTTTAAAGATTTGGTTTTTAAAAACAAAAAAAAAGGAGGAACAACATACTATTATATAGTGAAAATCAGAGAAGAGCAAGAGGTAAGATCATCATTTTATATATTATGTAATTATGTAATTATTGTAGTGTTGACTCACCTCGTTTTGGAACCATTTATTTGGTCCTATGACTCGTGTCAATAGTTGATCATTAATAACACTTGGACCAAACTTAAGAACTCTGAAAATATAATCAAAATCATTAGATTTATATCATTGATAATGGATTAAAATTCATGATTTTTTTGACAAGTTAGAGATTGACTTACTCGCGTTTGTTAGACCATTGCAGCATTTTGTTGAAAGATGATTCAGAAACAAAGACCAATGAATTATCTTTTTTTCTTATTCCATTATAATCCACCATTTTTGGATCACTATAAGGAGAATGCAGTTCCGAGTTTTCTACTTTGACCACTTTAAAGCAATATTCTTTAAAAATATAGTTCTCTGGCGTTGAGTAGTGATTTGTTTCTTCGTCCTTATTTTTCTGAATAGGATCAAACCCGCTAACTATGGTGTCTTGTGAAAGATGTCCAATTGTTTTTTGCAAGTACTCTTGAGTGCCCAAATTCTTGTACATGTCAGAAGATCGACTCAAAAAGGCATCGTCTATACCCAAAGGAACATTAGTAAAATCTCCAAATGTTTTGTAAGCCTGTTTATGGTGAAAGAGAACATATCCCACAGTCAATACCAAAATATACATAACCAACATTAACAAAAACATTTTCCACAGTCAATACCAAAAGTATACATAACAAACAAATACCGGACTGTTGCACAAAAGAAATAGAAAAAACTTACAATACATTTAACATACAACAAATTTTTCCACCTAATTACAGGACTGTTACAGAAAAAAATGACAAAAGTTATAAAATATTTAACAAGAACGGAGAGAGCTTTTTTTCTTACTTACCCCAACTTTAGGCTGAGAATTATTACCAACGGAGGGGTCGACAACGGAGGGCTTCGGCACTGTGGTTGTCTTTGCATTTTTTATTTCCTCAATGACAGAATTCTTGAATTTTGAGTAGTCACTCTATATTTTTCCCAGCTTCTCATCTATAATCTTTTCAAGTTTTGCTTCTAAACTAGAAAATGCAGCATTGAAAATCCCTTGAATGAAAGACTTGGTGTCTTCACTTTTAGCTTCTTGTTTTCCTATGGTTTGTTCGCACAAAACCTGTCTTTTGCATTGCTCTGCACCAATATCTGCCACCCTCTTGTTACGACTTCTAGATTCAGAAAGTGGAATGTTACTATCAACACTATTTTCAGTTTCATTATCTTCTTCTAAAGCCTGATTGTCAACTTCTTCTCCAACTTCCTCATTTTGACTCTTAAAAGTCTCGAATACTCTCCCAAATATGTTCTCTAAAATCAGTTCTCATATTGATAGCAGATTTCAATATACCTACTTCAACATCATCCACTTCATCGGACCATGAATAATCAGCTGACTCTAAAACATCAAAATTCCCTGTGAAAGAGATGTATGGATAAATGGGTTCCTACAATAGAAATTAAAAAATCGGTTAGTCGAACAATGAAACATGAGTGAAGAACAGTCCCACATCACATATAAAGTAAATAAATAAAAGGGTTAAATTTAATTGAAACTGCTAATAAAATACTCACGATTGTTTTAACTTTTCTTTCAAGTTGAATTATATCCCAATATGAAACTTTTGCAGCACCAGTCCAATTTGAGCATCGAGGAAATGGAATAAGTTCTTCACTGATTTTTTTTCCCAAAACTTTTCCAATGATTGGAATTGCTTCCATGGCCCAGATCTGAAATGCATAAGAGAAGCCATCCAAAGTATAACTCTTAGGTCTCTTCAATTTACCTCGTGTATTGATGATAGATGTTATTAGACATTTGAATGCTTCACGACCCCATGGATAATTCTCAAGCACAACAGTGTCCATTACAAGCTTGATGTATTTGTGTGGAATATGTGCCTTCTCATCCTTTGCCACTACCAAACTCGCTATTATGCAAACATATACAAATCAAAGTTTATCCTCAGGATTCCATCTCTTAGCAGCGTCTAAATACTTATCAATCAAGTCCTTAATGCTAATGTTTATCTTATCTTTGAGCAAAGTACTCCAAAATCCATTATCATATTTAATACTGTTTTTAGCAGTACTCTCATTGTCGACCTTGTACTTGAGCCCTGTGATAGCATAAAATTCCTGTAGTGAAAATCTCAATGGCCTCCCACTAAATACACACCAAAACTCATATTTTTTCTCTGTAACTAGTTGCCTACACATCATGCTGTGTACAGTTGTCCCTGAGAAGCGTAAACCATTCTCATATATTGCCAGAATATTTGCAAAAACGGATTTGGTCTTCACTTGTTTGTATTCTGTCGGTAAGGCCTTTTTTATTTTCTTGATAGCCGGAAATTTGCAATGATTGTTTATATGATCTATTTGAGGCTCATCTCCAAACCTGAAATAGCGTTTCGGAAACTCTTCTTCCATTCTTACAATAAATCAAGTAATAAAATGAGTGTTTTATGTTACTACTTCATTACTAAAAGTATTTAATCTGGATGTCTACAAGTCTATATAGTTTCTCTTTGATCCTTAACTCATTTATTTGCAGTCCTATTGAACTAGTTTCTCCACTAAAGCTAAAGACTTTCATTAGATGCAACTATGTTTTAAAAAGTACAAATCTCTTAAACTCACATTGCCGTGGAACAGAATAATTGTGAATAAATAAATAATCACAATGCTCAATAAATTATGATAACCAAGTTGGAGTAGTATAATCACAACTATGCTCAATAAAAAATACAGCTCAATGAATAATCAATGTAATGAAACAAGAACAAACTAAGAATTCCAAAACCATAATCATCAATAAAAATGTAATTAAAATTTCTCGGTTAACATGCTCAGTTCAATAGATATCACAAGTTCAATAAGAATCAAACTCTAGGCCTTGAACATGACTGAAGCTTATCAATCAAACAAATAAAGAGCCTTGGTAGATCTATACTATATGTCCTAATAATCGACAGAGAATCCGTAACATTGAAGCCTATTCTTCATGAATCCCATTCAAAGAAACACAACCAATATCCAGAAGCACACAAATTGAAGCAGAAACATGAGTTAGTTAAAACTCAAAACCCTAAACAAATCAATTAGAGAGTCAGGTATTTGAAATCGAATACCTGAAATTGAAAAAGAAGATGCAGAACACGAGATTAGAGGAAGAGAGCACAGATTCAGGTATTTGAAATTAGGGATGAATGTGAGCTGAGCGAGATGAATGTGAGGCGAGGTGTGAGTTTTTCCCTTTTTTTTTGGTGGTCGATTCTGATGATTCAGGTTACTATATTTTCTGTTTTTTTGTCCAAGACATATATACATATATGTGAGGTGTATATATATGTTTTTAAAATCAAATTAACATATGAATAAATCTGAGGGCAATTTTGAGTTTTTAATTATATAAAGTACATTTTATTAAACTCTTCCAAAAAAGGTATAGATTCAAAAAGATAGGGAAACATAATCACTTTTAGCTAATTTTCTCTATTCATTTGAAAATTTATTTTCAAACAGAAACTCTATTATTTCAAAAATCATTCCGAGAGATCCTGTTTGGAAATAAAATTTTAAAAGGGTCCAAAATAAAAATTTCCTTATTTACTAACATGATTATCAAACACAAGGTCATATTTTGGTATTACCCTATTTTAATTTAGTATCAGCTCATGGATGATTTTAGGATATTTATAAAAATAATTTGTACTCAGAGAATGCTAAAGAAATGGTCAAGAAAAACACACATGAGGTGATTAAATGCTGGAACCGAGAGTAGTCGAGTGGAACGACTACCTGATAGGATGATGAAACTGGAAATGATCCGAGCGAAAGGAATACCTGGTAGGATAAATCCGGGTAGATTCTTGTAAGGTTGTTTCAAGATGGAATATGGTGTGTGAAGACGTGGAAAATACTAAGACCATCCTCATCCCTAATACTCTCATGGTGTCTTAAAAATTAATTAATATTTAAATTTAAAGATACCCACACTTTTGGGATCCAAAGTGTCTCTAGAAAGACACTATCAACACTAGTCACACATTTAAAGGCACCCATTTTTCTTTTCTTTTATTATTTTTATGTTTAAAGATACCCACAAAAAATAACCAGTGTGAGTGTTCTAAGAGATTTGTAAGGGAATTGAATAAGTGGCTTGATACATGTGTAATCAAGTGGAAAAACTACCCGGAAGTGGATGAACGGGTAATGACTGAGCGTAAATTGTTAGGATAAAACCGGGTAGATTGATTCGTGGTTGGTTCGAGATGGGAGCTTGTTAAAGAGAATGTGAGTAATTAAGTTAGTTTGAACCAACTTAACTTGATCAAGTAATTAGAAATGATTGATCAAAGTCATTGGAAATGACTAGTCATGGTGACCGAATGCTGAAGTGAAAGTATTGACTAGAAAATGGATGAGCACAAGGAAAATGTTCAGATGAAGTGAAGTATTAGATCAATCCGGGCATAAAGATGGTCATGGAGTAAGATCTGAGGAAGAATGATTAAGGCAATGAGAATGTCAGATTGTTAAGAAATGAAAACTCAACATTCATGAAGGCATGGATGACCCCGATCATAGAATTGGATGCGGTTAGTGATCTATGAAAGAGTGCTTAAGGCAAAGGGGATGCCGATATGTGAAGTTAAGGAATACTCACATTCATGGAGTATGAGATGGCCGAATAGAAGGATTCAGAACCGACTGAGCAAGGCAATAGATTGCCAAGTAGATTCGATGGAATATCTAGATTGTGATCTAACATTTCCAAAAACTGTTTTGGACAAAGGTCTGTTAGATCAAATTTCCTCACCCGCCAAAGCTTCCAGATCCACGTCCATCTCTCCATTCGCTTCAAACCAAAGCTGTTATGAGGTTCCTTTCCTTCTCTGGTCCCTTGAATCTCTCCAGTGCTCAAGCCCCTTTTTTTACCGTTCATCCCTCGTCCATGGCCAGAGCTTCTCTAGACTGGTCTTCCGTCGGTGACCTTAAACACTTGCTTCCATATATTGCGTCTGTCCCTCGAGCGCTTTGCTCCCCCCGATATACTCTTGCCTCTCGCCTTCTGACTTCTTTACTGTGGAATGTTATCAGAATTGGGTTGAGTGGGTGGTTATGGTGTGGGGTTTTGCTAAGTTAACTATCTGGCAGCTGAGGAACTTAGTTTTGGATATGGTTGTCTCCACATTTGTGTTCTTTATCGCATTGGTGCGATTTTTTACTGCTTTATGCAGTCCTATTGCTGCAGTATGTAGATTATCCTTTGAGATCTTCAGATCTTCTTCTCTCTTAGTGTGGCAGCGGGAAAGTCACAAATTTGATAGCTCATTCCCTCACGTTAAACAAGAATTCATGGACAATTTCTGTCATGTTTTCTCCTTTTGGGAGTCGGACTCGGATCCCCTCACATGTTTATCACTTGCGTTAAGTCATAAGTGGTCTGGTTGCAAGGGATTTTTTCGATGGAGATTTAGAGTTTCTATGGTCTCTACTTTGAGCAAAAACTCATCAAAATGGTGTTTAATCATCTCAGATTTTGTAGCCATTTATGTGATTGTTAAACGTTCACTAGTTGCCGCTTCAATCTCAGGAAGAAGATCATGGAATATGTTCTCTAATTCTCAAGGCATCGCTTCACGTTGCAACTCTATTAGCGTCGAGTTCTGCAACATTAGTAGCTCAAGTGCTTTGTTTGCCGCAATCTATCATTTGCTTTTATTTACTTAAATGTAGTTATTGTTTATTTGGCCAAGATGGTTTATTTAGCACAATCTGTGAACAATTAGTGAGTAAAAAATAAAAATCTATAAAACGAGAGGTTTGACCCCAAAAAAAGAAACAAAAGAAAATCGAATTCGCATAAAAACGACACCGTATTGAATTGTGTGCTATGTCCAAGAGCAATTGTCTCCGCAGTCTAATAAAGAAAAAGATTCCACAAAAAAAAGCCAGATAGGTGGAAGAATGAAGAATATACACCAAGTTTGATCATTACTATTGATTCAAATCTCAAATAATTTTTCGCTCAGCTTCACTTAAATTTCTGCAATTCTAGCAATTCGATTCCATCTCAGTAGCTAGGGTTTTCAAAAAATTATCTCCGTCGACCTTTTTGGGGGAAAAAGCTAAAATTGGATCGAATTTTCCCGTGACGATTGGGAATTGGCTGGATTAGTCTCCAATTTAGGCGTTTTTTTCACTGGTAATAAGAAAATAAGAAGACGATGAAAGCGATGGAGACTATAGAGGATCTGATCGAAGAAGCTAAAGTACGAACCGTATGGTGGGGCTTGTGTATCTTCTCCGTTACTTACTTCTTGACTCGTATGTCAATTCTGAACCTTTCCTCTTCGATTTTGCAGTTTTTTTTTTCATTTATGACTTCTTAATTTTAGATTAGAAATTCTGTAATTTTCTCTATTTGTGGTCATTATTCGTTAAATTTCCAGTTTTAGATGTTGTGCAGCTGCAAAATTACACTTTTACGATGAAAATTCACTTCACTTAGCATGAAGACGGAGTTAAAATTGGTCTGTGTAGATGAATTGGTTACTCTGTTTTTGTTTTCTTAGTTTGGAGCCAAGTTTAAGCTTTCCTTATGGTGTTTGCTAGTAACGTAATGTTTTTGTTTGACTATATTCATGCTAAATTATTTTCTTTATTATTGTTTCGGAATTTTTGGTGCTTATATACAGATACAAGTAAGTCTATGTGGATGAATTTGCCAATGGCAATCCTCATTCTTGGCGGTATGCGAGTTTTGTTTAATCAGATTGAGTTCAGATGGAAAGTTGTGCCAAATCCAAGACAAAGTCAGTTGTCTAATCTTGAGAAGAAGCAGTTGTCTTTGAATGATGCACGTCTTTCTACTATCCCACCTCCTCCAAGGTGGAAGAAGAAGATTGACTCTCCTGTAGTGGAAGCTGCGGTAAATGATTTTATTGACAAGATCCTTAATGATTTTGTGGTGAATTTGTGGTACTCTTTGATCACGCCAGATATAGAGGGCCCTGAACTGATACGTGGGGTAATCATGGATGCTCTTGGTGAAATTTCAGTAAGGGTTAAAGAGATCAATATTGTTGACTTGCTAACCAGGTGCCGTTCTTTCTTTCTCTTCCCTTACGTCAATAATGCTTTTGTATTCCATCATCAAAAGTCTAGAGTTAAGATTGGATCTGTAGTGGTTGATAATGAAAATTAATGCCTGATCGTGCAGGGATATAGTTGATCTTATAGGTGATCATTTGGAAAGTTTTAGAAGAAACCAAGCTGCTATAGGTGTTGATGTGATGAAGACATTGTCATCTGAGGAGAGAGATGAAAGATTGAAATACCATCTTATGGCTTCTGGGGAACTCTATCCTGCACTCGTATCACCTGAGAGTGAGTACAAGGTAGGAAAATAGTTCAGATAAAAACTACTCGGCCTTTTTAGTTTCCCTAAAAATTTGGTTACTCTATATAAATGTGCTTTTTGTTTTTCTAACAGGTTCTTCAGAAAATAGTCGCTGGCATATTATCTGTGGTTCTCAGACCACGAGAAGCTCAGTGCCCTCTTGTTCGAACAATAGCTAGAGAGATTGTTACTTGCTTGGTAATTCAACCTCTTTTGAATTTAGCATGCCCTGAGTAATTTCTCTACCTATCTCTGCCTTCCAGTCTTTTCCTTGATTGATATGTATTGTGCAAACTAGTAGAGTTTCAGTTGATAAAATCTAATTTATAAGAAGAATGACTGCAGATAAATATGGAAGTTTTTTTTTCCTGGGTTCACCTCAGTGCTTACCATTTAATTCAAACTCCGCCTTCAGTTTTTCTACTGTAGAGATGCTAATTTTGTTTCCTTTCTGTCGCAGGCGTATTAATGAGGTGATTGAGATCGTTATCAATGATATTAAAGAGGGAAACTCTGAGCAGTTTACGGGGGAAGAACCGAGTGTTAACTCTGCCTCATTGTCAACCTTTGATAATCAAGCAAAAAGTATGAATCTGACAAAAGTTAATGAGCAGAAAACACCATACATAGATGGCAGACACCCAGAGCTACACATTCAACAGCACTCGGCTGTTTGGGCTCGGATGCTAGAGGTTGCGACGCAAAGGAGAACAGAGGTTCTTACTCCTGAAAACCTTGAAAACATGTGGACGAAAGGAAGGAACTATCAAAAGAAGGAGTACAAAAAATCTCTGAAAAAGGGTTCGGTGGCTGGTAATTCGATAGAGGCCAAACAGACAAATCAGAGCTCCATATCGAGAACTTCTACTGGAGCAAAAGAAAAAGCAGTGGCACATTTGCCTCCTAAAGTAAGCGTTGATAAGCAGTCTCTAGCGCATATGGCTGAGGATTTTAGTAAATCATCTGTATATGAAGGAGGGCATCCCATTTATGAGGATGTTGTTAGAGAGGAATCTCGTTCAGATGGAAATAAAAGTAGGCTTAAGAGGTCCAATAGTACATCAGATCTTAATCGAAATCCTGAAACAAGGTTGGCACTATTAGACGTCAGTGAGGGGCCTCTAATCACAGAATTCTACACCACAGATTTTATCAAGCACAGTGATAATTATAGAAGTGATAGTAAATCCCCGAACATTATTCTTCCCAAAGAGGGTCAGCACTGCCTAAAGCTCAAATGTCGAGTAAGCTCTGGTCTTGATATTACTTTTAGAATTTGATATCTATTTACGGTTTCTTGAATTTTTGTTTTCGTGAGAGACATGCTCTTGACTTCTTCCATTTTGTATGTGTTTTGCAATTTATTAGGCTGTTAGCTTAAGATTACTATTTTTTCTTTGGTTTTTTCAAGGTTTCTTAGAAGATTATTTCTTACGTCTGTGTGTGGCCGCAGGTTCTTGGAGCTTATTTTGAGAAGCTGGCATCAAAATCATTTGCAGTATATTCTATTGCGGTGACAGATGTGGAAAATAAAACTTGGTTTGTTAAGAGAAGGTTATTTTCTAATCACTTCTGATAACGGGAAAATCATATCAGTGCATCATTTAAATTCATTAATCATGTGACTTGCTTTTGATATTGATTTCCTTGTAAAATGGCGCACAAGATTTCTGCAACGTAATCGTAAAGTATTTTTCTACTTCTCTCCAGATACAGTAATTTCGAACGGTTACACCGTCAACTCAAAGAAATCCCGAACTACAATTTACAGTTGCCTCCAAAGCGTATATTCTCATCAAGCACAGAAGATGCTTTTGTTCATCGCCGTTGTATTCAGCTGGACAAGTATCTACAAGTATTGTTTAAGCCCCTTAGCAACTTTAAAATACATTGCCATCAACATTCTCTTACAAGAGCATCTTTTTCCTTGTGTGAAGGATCTCTTGTCCATAGCTAATGTTGCTGAACAGCATGAAGTTTGGGATTTTCTAAGCAGAGCCTCTAAGGTGCGGACCTGATTAAGCACCATCGCCAAATTTCATTACTTTATATTTCCATGTAGGGTGGATGATCTAATGATTGTCTTTTTCGTTCTGTAGAATTATTCTTTTGGAAAGTCTTCATCAGTGATGAAAACTCTTGCAGGTATTGTTGTCACTGCTGTTTTGGTAAAATGTAGCTGCATATAAAACTCAGACCTCGCTTTCTATTCCGTTTATACATAAATTTAATCCGTCTTGTTATGCTGAGACACTGAATTCTTGGAAAATGATCAGACAATGAAGTGTTTATTGTGTTATGTGTTCGGTTTACTTGTACATTTTATTTAATTTTATTTCTTGGAATGAGCAGTTAATGTTGATGATGCGATGGATGATATTGTACGTCAGTTTAAAGGGGTCTCAGATGGCCTTATGCGCAAGGTTGTAGGATCTCCACTTGAGGAAAATGATAATGCTCCTGCCCGCCACCTCTCCTCGAGTGTAAATGAAATAAGCAGTCAGCTCGTTAAGGAAATCGCAACTGAATCTATGAACAGCAGCCTTTCTGATACTGAAGACATGGACAAATTTGGAGAGAGCACCCATGGGGAAGGTAGATTTGATTCAGAAGCTAATGGGTGGCACTCAGATAATGAATTGGATAAGTCTTTCCCACCGAGAGTGGTTAGACGTTTTGGAGAGCCTGAGAACTTTCCCTCGGAGAAGGAAAATGATTTTAAGGCAAAATCTGAAGTAAGGGGGTCCAGCGATTTGCAGCATACTGATCTATCATTAGCTTTGGTTCACAATCCTACTGGCATGCCACCTGAGGTATACCACATGCCTCTTAAGACTCCCTTGTATAATAAAGTTTTACTGGATGCCATCGATTGACTAGACTTTGTCATTTGGCTTATTTATATTCCCTGGCTAAATATATTTATGATAGCATGTGATGAATTTCACGCACCTGATGTTGAATTATGCTTAATGAGACATACGGCCAAAGAGATTTTACGTTGTTAGTCCCTCTTTTGACATCTTGCAATTTTGGATAACGTCATATTTATCCTCTGCTTCTCCTTACAGTGGATGCCGCCCAATGTCAGTGTGCCGATTTTGAACTTAGTTGATAAAGTGTTTCAGTTAAATAGAAGAGGTTGGCTAAGGTGAGTCAGAGTAGATATTTTTTCTGATTTTATTTGTCCTAGATCATCCTTTTCTGGTTGACTAGGTCTTGTATCAAATGGCGTTTGCGAGTAATCTTAATACAGTGTTATTACAGGAGGCAAGTTTTCTGGATATCAAAGCAAATATTACAGTTATTTATGGAAGATGCTGTGGATGACTTGCTCCTGAGGGAGGTATGTTGGCTGCGGAATGAAGACACAGTTGCTCAAGGAATCCGTTGGGCTCAAGATGTAAGAATTGGATCTTCTCTGATCTTCTTCAAAAGTCAACTAAATTTCACCTATTTCTAGCCTCCTAGAGACCCTACCATCATGTTTGATCATTTGTTGAAAATCTATTTTAACTCAAGTAGAAAAGTCGATGATCATTTAGGGAGTGATCTCTTCTTTAGTTGCTTACAATCCTAATTGCATATTTTCTTCAGATTCTTTGGCCAAATGGTGTATTCTTTACAAGAGTGGGTGACAGTCAAGAGACATCAGATGAGACCGACCCTAGTTCCTTAGCAGGCCAACTTGGTGGAATGAAGGTGCCTAAACCCACTTCCTTTGAGGAGCAACTCGAAGCTGCACGTAGAGCTAGTGAAATCAAGAAATTCCTCTTCTGTAAGTATCTTAGGCTCCCCTCAAATTAATGTATCAAGTTTGTTTAATCTCACTGAAAGTAACATTTTGGTATTTGATCAGATGGCGCTCCAACAACCTTAGTGAGCTTGGTAGGGCACAAACAGTACAGAAGATGCGCAAGAGACATCTTCTATTTCACTCAGGTTAGGCTTCTTCTGTGTTACACTTAAAGTTGTTTCATTTTTAGGGTAAAGAGTTTAATTAGGTTTATGCATCACCATCCATCATTTTGTCCTGACTGACTAATGCTCGACACATAAATCATCGTTTGCAGTCAACTGTATGCATAAAGCAACTCACATTCGCGATACTAGAGCTACTACTTCGAACGGTATTCCCCGAGATGCAAGATCTTCTAAGAGATATAAGGGAGAATTCGCATGGTCGGTCAGAGTAATAATACATGTTTAATTGGAAGAGGTAGCCTATAATTGACTTGAACCAGTTGCTTAATTTTCTGTGTTAAATTTTGATTTTTCTTCTCTTTTCTAAATCTTGTGGATCGTTTTTTGGGGTTCTTTCAAATATTCTTTCCTTGTGTATAAAAACAAATGCTAGTATCAGTTTGTGAGGGTTTTGAATACAACATTGACAAAAGGGTTCTGTATATAAAACCTCTTATATGTGGAAAATAGCCTTTGCATTGATCCATATATATGTTTTGGTTTGCAACCTTGGAAGGTAAGTTATTTGCTTCATCATTGTAACTCGTTGTGAAGACATGAAAAATTAAAAACCTATTTTAGGAACCTCAATTACATAGTAGTACCTGCATTACACTTTTGTTTCTCTTACAGAATTCCTCCACTCAGAGAATTTACAGCATTTGCGTAGAGGTCAGTAAGCGAGTACTGCCTCAGATTGTTTACCTCGTACCAAGTGTTCAATGACTCAAGGTTCTTGTCTGTTCCCGAAAACGCCACCTGAATTCCAATGTTGCAGTTAGCTTCACCTCCATTAGCCTTACATTTTGATGTTGGAACTGCGCAATAAGTCCCGTTCAGACACACAGAAGAAGAAGATCCAGTTCCTTTGCACGAATCGCATCCGAAGCTCTTCCAGAACAGATTCTGCAACACTCCTTTCTGAAATTCCAATACCTGCAACACATTTGCCAAATCAGCGATTCAGTGTTCTTATGATGTGTGTTTGTTTTCAAAGGAGTTTAGGGTTATTCATTACAAGTGTGAAATCTGTGATTGTGTTGCTTCCATCTGCGACCTTCACAGGATAAGATCTTGCTGCGTATTTCGAGCCTGCGAATCCCACCATGTATCCTCCTGCTTTACTCTTCTCACAAGACACATCCCAAATAAGCTTTACTTCTTAAAATTTTGTGATTGTGTCCCATTGAGATTTACATATATAGAGAGAGAGACTTACCGGATTAAACTTACTTGTGTCGATGGATAGAAGAGAGATCTCGTCTACCTTAGGTCTAAACAGAGCAAGCTGCGCCATTTTTGCAGCTAAACCAAGACGAGAATAGCAAGGAGAAAGCTGGACTTGGTCAAGAAAGAAAGCTTCTCTACTAGAAATGGCAATACCAATGGTGAAACCATCTCCTTTGCTTATTTGAGTGTCTGAACATGGACTGTACACCGGGTTATTGTCCGATGCACCAACCAAAACATACATCATCATCATTATCACTATCATCATCATCTTGGTTGTTAAATTCACCACTCTTAGCTATTGAGATCCTCGCACCCTTTGGTTTCTTCTTCCCCAAGAAAACTCTATGAACACAATTAATTCATCACCAATGGGTAATGGTATGACGGGTTTAAACAATAATTAACATTCATAGAAGATGTACCTTTCAATTCCAGAATTTGTATATCGATTTTCGGATTGATCTTAATGAAGAAGAGATTATAATCAGAATGAAATTGCTTTCGTGGTGAGCTTTTTCTGGGTTTAGGATCCTTCAAAGGGAAATGAAAATCATGGAGTAAAGACGCGCCAAACGGTTATCTCGGCTGTAAAAATGGATCTCTGTCTCCCAAATTAGTCATTTCTTATCAACAGAAAAAAGTAAAATGTTTATAGACACCATCTTTTTTTCTCTCCTGCTAAAAAATGTTTGTATTATTAACCCCGATTCCATTTGGATTACTCAACTACCAAGTTATTACGGATACACAAATTACAAACTGTACCTCTTCTTGATAAAACGTGAGCTCATTTTATTTGCATGATGGTGAAAGAGTGAAAACTTTGGTCCTAAAAATAGATTATATGGACTTGATGGGCTTGAAATATCTTAGGCTTTGGATCTGAATAACAGAGATAAGAATACTCTTCTTGTCAAACGAGGAGGCGTCAATGTTGCCA
Organism: Cardamine occulta; assembly: GCA_028015245.1. Taxonomy (NCBI): domain Eukaryota; kingdom Viridiplantae; phylum Streptophyta; class Magnoliopsida; order Brassicales; family Brassicaceae; genus Cardamine; species Cardamine occulta. The sequence continues at coordinate 8,247,752 of CM051371.1, forward strand.
GCCGTATAAACCTTGTTTTCAAACCAAATCAAAGCGTACACTAAAGAAATTATAGGAACTAAATGTGCAAGAAAACACCAAAATTTTGGTTTTCTAATAATCATCAATAACCAGTAATACAATACACCTCTATATGTGGTAAAACTCTTCAAGGGATGGTGACACACTTTTATAAGCTTTTCCAAAATTAGGTATAGCAGAATAATCTCTTCTGTTCTTGAATAATCTTTCTAATTGATTCCATTGACAATCTGCAAAGAAGCAACATATTCTCACATAAGTAACCAATCCGAGAAAAGCAAGACAAGTAAGCCATCTCCTTATCAGTTGTATGCAATTACTTCATTCTCTAATAAAACTAAAAGCTGAAATTGTTTTGAATCTTGACTTGAGCATAAAACTAATCACTTTTCAATCAAGGCTTTGTAAAACTCTGAAATCACTAACATCCAACAAAGTAAAATCTTGTGATTTGGGAAGAGTAACTAATATTCCAGAAAAGGAAGTAAATTTCTTAAACTTTTGACATCCACATTTCACAAATTTCTACTTAAGAGATGGATCCTTAATGAGCTAATTCAAAGGAACAAGATCATTGTAGTCATAAATTTCAAGAACGTATATAGCTTTATCTTCCTCAAGATCAAAACACAATAATGATGATTAGTTCCAGTACCAGCTCAAACTTGAAACAAATGACTACCAAGCTCCACCAAAACCATGTCAACCAAAGCCTCGTAACTTTGACAAAGAATTTTCCAATTTTTCCCTATCTTTGATTAAACCCTAATTCTATATCATAAGTCCAGTTTCTTCAAAATCCGATCAAAAGAGAGATTTTACCTCAAGCGACGGCTACAGGCTGGCGACTTTTAGGTTCGTTATTCTTCTTCGTATCGTTTTGAAAGTCTTCCATATTGTAGATAACAGTGATATAGAGCGAGCAACTTGGACAATTCGCGATCTCCTCACCAAGCCGGAGATCTTCCTTCGTAATCTGAAACAAGTCACCACAAGGACAAGGATACGTGTACGCTTGAATCTCTTCGTTCCACTCCATATCCTCTATCTCAACATCGTCGTATGACATTTTTACCCTCGCCGGAGTTCCAAAAACCTTATTTTCTTCTCCGGCAGAAATTAGGGCACACAAGACAGTTATGAGCTCCGCCGCTGCGTTTAATTGTATTTACGGGAAGTTGAAGACCGAGACTTATATATATTTAATAATATTTCAATATAGTCCTCAAACGTTATGAATAATTTAGTAAACTAGCGCAAACTTCTTGAATTACAATTTATTCCATCGAAATTAGTTTTAGTTAAGCCCAAATTATTTATCCCTTTTCCCTATACAGTTTCTTTCATGTAATAAAACAACCGAATAGTTCTAAGGAGAAAAAAAAAAAAAGAGATGCAAAACCGGTCACCGTCGTCGTCGCCGTTACAATCGCCACCGTCTCCGAAGCTTCTTCAATCGAATTAACGATGAAAAGCTTCCACTATCAGCAACAGCAGCTGATTTCGCTGCTCTCAGCGGCTTTACCAACTGACAACTCCGCTTCTCCTTTACCCTCCACGTTTACTCCTCCGTCTTCTTCTTCATCGGAATCAGTCACTTCATCGTCTTCTGGTAACAATGTGTCAGTTACGTTACTTTCAAAGGGAAAAAGACATGGCAAATTGGAGAAAAGCGATTCGGGACGTCTCGCTGCTTTGAAGTCGCTTCACAGAGCAATTAAGTATCCTCCGAATTCGCTTCTTATCACTCATTTAGCTTCGTATCTCTCTTCTGGTCTATGGCAGCTTCTCTCCGATAAGTAATTATCTTACAATTTCATTCTAAAATAAGGTTTTTGTGTGAGTTTTGAGTTTAAATTCTCAAGTTGATTGTTTGATTTGTGTGCAGGTCTTATGATGTGAGACAAGCTGGTGTATCTTCATATGGTGCTCTTTGTGCTGTTGTGTGCTCTATTCCTGTAGAATCAAGTGGAAGACAAAACCATGTGATTCTAGGGAATCTTGTTGATCGTTTTATTAATTGGGCTTTGCCGTTGCTTAGGCATGTTAGTGTTCCTGATGGGAGTACACTACTTGCGGTTGAAGGTGTTCGGGAGTTTGTTTCCGTTGGGGATGTTAATGGGATAGAGAGGTATGTTTTGCCGATTCTTAATGCCTGCAAAGGTCTTCTTGAAGATGAGAGCACTTCTATCCCTTTGTTGAATCAGATTTTGGGTCTTCTTTCGTTGATCTCTTCGAAATTTTCTAGTTTGTTTCATCCTCATTTTCTTGATATTGTTGATATGTTGCTTGGTTGGGCTTTAGTACAAGACCACGCTGACTCTGATAGACAGATTGTTATGGATAGCTTTTTGCATTTTCAGAAGCATTGGGTAAATAATTTAGACTTCTCAGTTGGGTTGTTATCGAAGTTTTTGGGTGACATGGATGTTTTGCTTAGTGATGGTAGTCAAGGAACCCCGGAACAGTTTCACAGCTTGCTTGCTTTGCTTTCTTGTTTTTTAGCAATCTTGCGGTCCACTGCTTCTGGATTACTAGAGAATAATCTGCTTGATAAGATGGACGAACCTCTGAGCAAAATGCTTCCTCAGCTATTGGGTTGCCTATCTACCATGGGGGAGAGGTTTGGATGGTCAAAATGGACTGAAGATCTATGGAAGTGCTTGACTCTTCTGGCAGAAATATTGCGCGAAAAGTTTTCTACGTATTATTCTGCTTCTCTTGAAATGTTATTCAAAAGCTTAGAACAGATTGATTCTGTGAACTCTGCAGTTCGTGGGAAGATGACAACTTTTCAGATCCATGGGACCTTGAAAACTAATCTACAGTTACTGTCCCTACAAAAATTAGGCCTCCTCTCATCATGTGTGCTGAAGTTGCTCCGTTTTGAATCTCCGTTATCTCAGTTGCGATTGCACCCAACTCAATTAATTACAGCAGGCTCTTCTGCCACATACATATTCTTGCTTCAACATGAGAGTGAAGAAGTTGTTCAACAGACGATAGAATTATTGATGAAAGAACTTGAGTTGTTGAAGACTGTACTTGTGGACTCATCAGGCGACCAAAATAATACTTTGGATGTTACAGCGTATGAATCTTTTTCAAAAGCCGAACTTTTGACATTGATTAATTTTGATATAAAGGTTCTTCTTTCCTGTGTTTCTCTTGGAGAGAGAAAAAGTTTGAATGACCTACCCGAACTTGCTGTCTTGTATCTTAAGAGGTCTGAGAAGTTAGTTTCCTTTGTTGTTGAAAAGCTGAATCCTTTTGAGCCAGCTATTGATGCCTGTTTGGAGTTGCAAGTCAGCATTGTAAGGATGATAGAGTGTTTAGCTACAGTTGAGCTCCTTAGCAATTGTTCCGTGCTAATTCAGCCTGACAGCAAGGTTCTTAGAGAAACGAATCATGGAAATACACCATCTAAGTGTACATTTTTTACCATGGTAATTGAGCATCTAAGGAAATACAGTTTAACCATGGTTAAAGCTCTTCGTTTTTCATCCCCTGTTGCTGTAAAGCTAGTGTCGCTTGAATGGATTCAAAAGCTCTGTAAGAACCTGATTGCAGTAAGAAATAATTCGTATTCGGATGCTTACTTTTGTGAAACATTTCCATATGCTGGTGCAGTTAGAGATGTAATTATGGCGGTTTTAGATGCTGCATTTGATAGTGAACCAAAAGTGAGGAGTCAGTCTGCAATCGTTTTAGAGCTGCTTCTGGAGGTAAAGCTGGTACACCCAATTCATTTTTACTCCGTGGCTGAAATCCTCCTTGAGAAGCTTGGAGATCCAGATACAAGTATAAAGAATGCATTCGTTAAGTTGCTTTCCCATCTCTTGCCAGCTACCCAGTACACTTGTGGCATGCATAGTGAGGTAGGCCAAATGGCTCTTAGGCCCCAAGTTCTTATGTTAGGAAATGGTTACTTGCATTGGAAGCAAGTCTTTGCACTGAAGCAACCAGACCAGCATTTTCACTCGCAGCAACTTGTTTCTGTCTTGAATTACATTTCCCAGCGATGGAAAGTCCCTTTTGCTTCTTGGATCCAAGGGCTTATTTGTGCTTTTCAGGTGTCAAAGGATTCTGGTTCCGGGAATGCTGATGAAGACCTGATTAAGAATGGGTGGCTGGTCATGAAAGCTGAGAAAAGCTCGATTGAGAGAACCTGCTTGGCAAATAACCTGGCTGGCGCTTGGTGGGCTGTGCATGAAGCTGCTAGGTTTTGTGTTAGTACCCGTCTCCGTACTAACTTTGGTGGTCCTGCTCAAACTTTTGCAACCCTAGAGCGAATGCTTTTAGACATCACAACTGTGCTGCAGATTGATACTGAGCAAACTGATGGAACCATGAATATTGTTGGCTCTTCTGGTGCCCATCTGTTACCAATGAGGTTACTGTTGGATTTTGTGGAGGCGTTGAAAAAAAATGTGTACAATGCATATGAGGGGACTGCTGTTTTATCCTCAGTGCTTCCACAAAGTAGCATGTTTTTCCGAGCTAACCGGAAAGTTTGCGAAGAATGGTTTTCTCGTATATCTGAACCAATGATGAATGCTGGTATATCGCTCCAGTCTCATGATGCTACAATTGAATATTGCACATTGCGGCTAGAAGAGCTAAAAAGTCTTGCAACAGTAGTGAAGAAAGAAAAGTCCAAAACGCAGGCTTTTGACAGTGCGGAAAATACTGGAGCTCGAATATCTTCAGACATCTCGAGGATTTTACGACATATGTCAGTGGCTTTGTGTCAGAATCATGATACACATTCTTTGCTTGGAGTTCAGAAATGGGTTTCAATGTATTTAGCTCCTTTGATCGCAGAAGAATGCGACTTTCAGAAGCCCAGTGGTGAATCAGTGCTCTTTCCATGGATCACAGGGTTAATATATCAGTCCGAAGGACGATATGAGAAAGCGGCTGCATATTTTGCTCATTTATTAGAGGAAGAAGGCTGTCTCAGCTCTATGGGTTCTGATGACATTCAATTTGTGATTGGACGGACAATTGAGAGTTATACTGCTTTATCTGATTGGAAATCTTTAGATTCCTGGCTTTTAGAGTTGCAAGCGCTTCGTGCAAGGCATGCAGGCAAAAGCTTTTCAGGTTCTTTGACTGCTGCTGGATATGAAATGAATGCAATAAAGGCCATGGCACGTTTTGATGAAGGTGATATTCAGGCTGCATGGACATGTCTTGATTTAACGCCTAAAACTAGTACTGAACTGTCACTTAATCCTAAGCTAGCCTTGCAAAGAAGTGAACAGATGCTTCTGCAGGCAATGCTTTTCCAAGCTGATGGAAATGCTCTAAAGGTTGCACATACCTTACAGAAGGCCCGATCAATGCTAGATGAAACTTCACTGGCTCTGTCATTTGATGAATTATCTGAGACAGCACCATATGCCACACAGCTGCATTGCCTTTTTGCTTTTGAGGAGAATCATCAGCTGAGAGACAGTGAACAGAAAGAGGAACACAGTAATTCGATGTTAAGCTCCTGCGTTTGGTCACTGCAGTCTATGATCAATAGAATTCACCATGACTGCAGCCCTTGGTTAAAAGTTCTACGAATTTATCGAACAATTTTGCCGACTTCCTGGGTTACTCTGAAGCTTTGTATGGACTTGTTTGGATTTGCCCGCAAGCAAGGAAATTTCTTGCTTGCTAATCATCTTAAAGACTATCTGAGTGTTCATGTATCCAGTTGTGCTGAGGTCAAGTTGCGTGACTTCCTTGTATCAAATTTGCAGTACCAGGGAGCCTTGCTGATGTATGCAGAAAACAAAGTTCAACATGCCGTTGTGGATCTTTGGTCGTTTGTACAGCCAGAGGTAACTGCTTTAGAGCCAGTATGCTTGGATGCTGGTGTGGCCTTTTTAAAGGCAAAAGCGTGCTTAAAACTTGCAACTTGGCTCAAAGGGGATGATATTTCTCTGGATTTGGAAAATGTCATCTTTAAGATGTCAGCAGATTTTAACAGAACCGAGATTCCTTCATCTGTGACCAGCAAGCCTCTGTTATATGAGAGCATAAAGCCAAGCATAAAGACTATTAGTGAGGAGATGATTGGGACGGTTACTAAAGTGTCCACCCAACTTTGTTCTGCATTGGGAAAATCATGGATTTCTTATGCTTCTTGGTGTTTTCGTCAGGCAACAGAGTCGTTTTACAAATCTAATGAATCTACCCTCCACTCATTCTCCTTTTCAAGCATTCTTGCTCAAGAGCTCAAACCTGGGAGATTTAACTTGACTGATGATGAGGCGGAATCCGTGGAATCTGCTGTTATGCAACTTCTCCAGAAGGATGATTTCAAGGATCTCACAAACACTGGGCAAGATGGGACCTATCATACTGTTACTGCAGACCATTCCGAAGCAAGAAAGAATATAAAAGCGTTTCAGCAGCAAGTAATTCAAACAATAGAAAATGCTGCTGCAGCTCCTGGTGCAGAAGATTGTAGCTGGGATAGTCTCTCTGTTCATCTAGCTTCCCAGCTAACTGATGTATTGCTATGCGGAAACAAAAAAGTGGAAGATACGGATATAGCACCTATAGTTAACAGGCTGATTGAAGTTTGGTGGTCACTGAGAAAAAGAAGGGTATCTCTCTATGGGCATTCTGCACTTGGTTTCACACAGTATCTTCGTTATTCATCAAAAAATCTGCACAGTAGTGAGTTTACGGGTGTAGACTATGATCCACTGAATAAGAAAACCGGTAGCCATACTTTAAGATCAACACTGTATATTTTACACATCCTTCTGAACTATGGAGTGGAGTTAAAGGATACACTGAGACATGCTCTTTCAATGGTTCCCTTGGCGCCTTGGCAGGTGAGAAGTTCTCCCTTGTTTTTCGGTCTCTCGGATCAACTCCAACTTCTAATGTTTCTGATATCAATTTTGTATAGGAAGTAACACCTCAACTTTTTGCTCGGTTGAGCTCTCACCCCGAGGAGGTAGTGCGGAAAGAAATAGAAGGCTTACTGATAATGCTGGCGAAGTTGTGTCCGTGGTCCATAGTGTATCCAACACTTGTTGATGTGAATGCTTGTGACGAGAAGCCTTCTGAAGAGCTGTTGCACGTAAAGGCTTGTCTGGTAATATTTTTTCCTTAAAATTCATTATATGTATAAATTGCTCCTAGTTTTCAGTCTGAATGATGCATAAATCAAGGCACTTGTCACATGCAAATTGCAAAGCTAAAGCTACCAAATTTCCTGATGAAACACATGTCAAACATGGTGATTGTCTACTCCTAAGGAAAAATGATTTCAACATCCCAAATCCTTTACACTTTTTTGATGTCATGGAGATTTATCATTAGCTAAATGTTGGTTTTTATGTTTTTTTTCTCTTAGCAGACTGTCATAAAATCAGTCTAACTTGTTTTGTAGGATTGTATCAAATGATATGTGTTTTGTGATGTTCCTATGCAGACTGAACTATATCCAAGATTAATCCAGGATGTGCAGCTTATGATTAATGAGCTTGGGAATGTGAGTGTCCTTTGGGAGGAACTGTGGCTCAGCATACTGCAAGATCTTCACATGGGTAACCTTAACTTTCTAGCTTATGATTTTTAGCCGGAGCTATGGAAGTTAACTCACTGTTAATTACAGTACATTTCTTAATCATTTGATATGGACCCCTAGCTCCTCGTATTTAAGTGACTTTCAATATGCAATCAAATTGTTGACTTCTTTATGACGACGAGCAACATATGTCCGACCGCATAGATTGAATTTACTAGATCATGACTTTAGTGCCAACTCAGCAACTTACGATGAGTCAGCTAGAGTGTCAGTGGTGCAATAGTGGAAGCAACATAGTGTATAGATTCAGTCTGATAATTATTGACGTTTTGGGTAGGGTATTAGGGTTAAGAGTCGGGAAACTCATGTAAAACAAATTCATCAGAAGGTCTACTATGGTTCAGTTGAAGGAATAGAGGAGGTGTTTGTCACAGTCATTCCAAGGAACCTTGAAAAAATTATAGATGCCCTTTAAAGAGAGTTTTTCTGGTGAATTATATGTTGAGTTCTAAGGTGTTATTTTGTTTGAGATTTTCCTGGGTTATAACTTATGACTTTTTCAAAGTAAATGAACCTCTGATGTTGTCTTTAATTCAATTTTCTATGTTATTTCGAGATCAGGTAGTTAAAAATCTTGAGGAAAGTAGATTTGACTGTAACTTCTTTTCCAGATGTAATAAGGCGGATAAACCTGCTGAAAGAGGAGGCTGCTCGTGTCTCAGAAAATGTAACTCTAAGCCAGAGTGAGAAGAACAAGATAAATGCTGCAAAATATTCTGCGATGATGGCCCCTATTGTTGTTGCATTGGAACGTCGCTTAGCATCAACCTCTAGGAAGCCTGAAACACCTCATGAGGTTTGGTTCTCTGAGGAGTACATAGAACGTATAAAATCAGCAATCTTAACATTTAAAACACCTCCCTCGCCTGCTGCTCTAGGGGAAGTGTGGCGTTCATTTGATAGTATTGCTGCGTCTTTGGCTTCTCATCAAAAGAAGTCATCAATATCTTTAAAGGAAGTAGCTCCTAGTTTGTCTTTGTTATCATCCTGTAACATTCCAATGCCTGGTCTGGAGAGGCAGTCCCCCTTATCTGAGTCTGACATGTACCTCAACACGTCACTCCATGGAATAGTCACGATTTCTTCTCTTTCAGATCATGTGACTATCCTTCCAACCAAGACACGACCTAAAAAGCTTATTATGTTTGGCTCTGATGGAAAGAAATATATTTATCTCTTAAAAGGCAGGGAAGACTTGCGCCTTGACGCTAGAATTATGCAATTGCTTCAGGCAATTAACAGTTTCTTCTGCTCCTCGCTAGCAACAGATAGTGGTACTATTGGCATTCGTTATTACTCGGTCACTCCTATTAGTGGTAGAGCTGGTCTAATCCAGTGGGTAGACAATGTTATAAGCATATATAGCATTTTCAGGTCTTGGCAGACACGTGTCAAGCTTGCCGAAATGCCCCCATCAGCTCCTGGCAGTGCAAACAATCCAGATCTACCACCTGTTCCTCGACCAAGTGATATGTTTTATGGGAAAATAATCCCAGCCCTCAAGGAGAAAGGTATAAGAAGGGTGATTTCACGAAGAGACTTGCCTCATGATGTTAAGCGTAAAGTACTATTGGATCTTATGAATGAGGTGCCAAAACAGCTACTGCACCGGGAACTTTGGTGTGCTAGTGAAGGGTTCAAAGCCTTCACTACGAAGTTTAAAAGGTACTTCGAAGAAGTTATATAGCACTCGACTATTTTTAACAATATAACTGGGAGCTCTTTTGAATGCAGCTTGCCCTTTCCTGACTAGTTGAACAGGAAATAGAAACAATTTTTTTATTTGTTCGGAAGAGTATGAAATGATTACTATTTCCGTATAGGTATTAGACCTCTTCCAAAAAATAGAAGAACTAATCAGTTTGGGAAACATTAGGAGATTATTAATTAGTTTTGGCAACATTTTCTGATTGCATTTAAACTGAATCTTGATTGCAAGGTAAAAGATTTTAGGACTAATTTGTTTAAAAGTGGCTATAAGTGATCAGATCTGACATCATTACCTTTTTTAGTTCCATGATATGACATCATTACCTATTCATTTTGGTTATTCTGATAAATTAAAAATAATGTTGAGAAAATATTTCATTCCTGATTTACAGGTACTCTGGTAGTGTTGCAGCTATGAGTATGGTTGGTCACATGCTGGGCCTTGGGGACAGACATTTGGATAATATTCTCATGGATTTTTGCAGCGGGGATGTGGTACATATTGATTACAATGTCTGTTTTGATAAAGGGCGATGGCTTAAAGTTCCGGAGATAGTACCATTTCGGCTAACTCAAACAATGGAAGCTGCGTTAGGGTTGACAGGTGTTGAAGGCACATTTAGGGCAAACTGTGAAGCTGTTCTTGGTGTTCTAAGGAAAAACAAGGACATACTCTTGATGTTGATGGAAGTTTTTGTTTGGGACCCACTTGTTGAGTGGACCCGAGGAAATTTCCATGATGATGCTGCCATTGGTGGTGAAGAAAGAAAAGATATGGAGGTCGCTGTTAGCTTGAGTTTGTTCTCAGCAAGAGTGCAAGAGATCCGTGTTCGGTTGCAGGTAAAACATTTGTTGCATTAAAGCAGACATAATACAGCATAATTGTTTCCTTGTATTCAGCGACATTCTTGGTGAATGCATAATTCTCATTACTATATCTTTTTAACTCTATTCATTGATCACTTATTCTCATACCTTTTCCCAGAAATTTAGAATCTGACAGATTTAACATTATGTACCACTTACTATGACAATTGACAAAGTAAAGGTTGATTTACTAGCATATTTTAACCATACTTTTTTTATTTTATTCTTTTTAGGAGCATCATGATCTCTTACTGGCTACATTACCAGCTGCTGAATTGTCTCTGGAGGTAAGATGGTTTCTTTCAGTGTTTATGAATTAAAATTGGACCCGTTTGTCAGCTTAATGATGGTGAGATTGTGTTTCAGCGATTTTCCGAGGTTCTGAGTCAATATGAGATCGCGTCATCTGTTTTTCTTCAAGCTGATCAAGAAAGATCAAAACTTATTTTGCGTGAGACATCTGCGAAGACAACAGTTGCAGAAGCAGCTTGCAATTCAGAAAAGATTTGCGCTTCTTTTGAGATTCAAGCTCAAGATTTTTCTCAAGCAAAAGCGTTGGTCTCTGAAAAAGCTCAAGAAACAGCGGTTTGGATGGAGCAGCGTGGAAGGATCCTTGGTGCCTTACGAAGAAATATGATTCCTGAAATTACTGCTCCCACAGTGGTGACAGACATATTGGGTTCTCTATCTTTGACATCTGCTGTTCTTGTTGCTGGAGTTCGACTCACTGTAGTTCCGGAGCCAACACAAGCACAATGCAACAATATTGACAAAGAAATATCCCTTCTAGTTAACGACCTCAGTAACGGTCTCTCCTCTGCTCTGACAGCACTTCAAACATATTCTCTGGCTTTGCAAAGAATTTTACCGCTCAACTACCATACAACAAGCCGGGTATATGATTGGGCGCAAGTCTTACAGTTAGCTGCGCATGCTCTGTCTACGGATATCCTGTCTCTTGCCAAAAGACAGGCTGGTGAACAATTTGCAAAAATACAGGAGGGTGACTTTCATTCTGTCAGGAACTGCTACGATGATCTGTGTCTTAAGGTAGAAAAGTATGCAGACGATATAAAGAAGATGGAGGAAGGATATGCAGAGCTGGCTGCCTCAATTGGGCCTGAATCAAAGGCCAAGGATCGTCTTTTCTATGGCTTGATTAATTATATGCAGTCTCCTGGACTTGTGGAAAACACCAATGCTGGTTTTTCTGATAAAAGTGAGGCAATCAAAGGAGTAAGTCTTCAGGATTCTGGAAAGAAAACGTCTAAGGCATTAGCTGTGTTGCAGACATCGATCAGTTCACTCTATGATCGATTAAAGGGAAAGGTGCATTATATCTTGAATGCTTCAATGGAAAGAAGGGAAAGAAACGAAAGCTTCGTATCTGAGTCTAGGAATCTAAGCTCTAATTTAGAGGCGCAGGTAGAGATGTGTATGATATTGGTGGACTTTCATCACGAGGTAAAATATTATGTTGGTCAGGGGATTTCTACTGCAGAAGAAAGTTTGACTGGGTCTCCTCACCATGTTGAAGAGAACTGGGCTTTGATCTTCCACAGAACCTTGCTTTCATCAAAGCTATTAATTGCACAAATGACAGAAGTTGTTGTACCAGATATTTTAAAAACATACTTGTTCTGTAATTCAGATCTTATGGATGCCTTTCGACTGGTCTCACAAATCCGTGGATCCATAGATACTGCATTGGAGCATCTCAAAGAGATAAAGGTGGAAAGAGATTCGTTGGTTGAACTTGAGCAAAACTACTTCAAAAAGGTTGGACATATTACTGAGGGGCAGCTAGCTCTTGAAAAAGCAGCTTCTAAAAGCAGGGAGCATCTATCCTGGGAAGAGGCAGAGGAATTTGCAGCTCAAGAAGAGGCTTGCGGGAAACAGCTGGACCAGCTTCATCAATCCTGGGGCCAGAGAGAGTTCCGAAAATCTTCGCTCATAAAGAAAGAAGCACAAGTTAAAAATGCTCTTATCTCAGCTGAGAAACAGTTTCAGCTGCTCACTAATGCAGATGAGTGCAGGAAGCCTAGTGATCTCGGAAGTTCAAGGATATTGGTTGAATTGGTTAAGCCTTTCAGTGAATTGGAACAGCTAGATAAAACAGTATCCTCCTTAAGCAGCTTAGCCATTTCTATGTCAGATTTGATCCCTGCTTTTGGGGATATCCTGAGCTGTGGACAATCACTATCTGAGAACATATGGCGTTTCAGAAGCTTACTTAAGGATCATTCCTTCTTCATCTGGAAGGTAGGCATCATAGATTCCTTCCTTGATTCATGCATACATGATGCTTCCCTGTCTGTGGATCAGACATTAGGGTTTGAGCAGCTAATTCTCTTTATGAAGAAGAAGTTTGAGTTCCAACTTCAAGAACGAGTAGATTATTACCTGGCAGGAAGTGTCGCTACTGCATTTTTATCTCAGCTGGATAAAGAAAATGAGCGTTTGAAACACTTCTCAGAGGAAAAGAGTGTTAGAAGGGATCACGTCAAACCAGACTATAATCATCTGAATCAAGTCCATACAATGCTTGAGGAATATTGCAATGCTCATGAAACTGCTAGAGCAGCAAAATCAGCAGCATCTCGTATGAAACAACAAGTTAAGGAAATACGCGATGCTCTACTCCGGACAAGCCTTGATATTGTTCAAATGGAATGGATGAACGACGCCACATTGACCCCTTCACAAAATGTTAGGACTACATTGCAACAATTATTTGCCAGTGATGATAACTTACCTCCTGTTTTCTTAGACATCAAAAGACCCAAGTTGCTGGAAACTATACATTCTGCTATTCCCCAAATCACTAGGTCAATAGAAAGACTACAAGCTTGCGAACAGAACTCATTCGCAGCTGAAGGACAGCTAGAGAGAGCAATGGGGTGGGCTTGTGGTGGACCTAGTTCTGTTTCAGCTGAAAATTTTTTAGGCAAGATGTCTGGTATTCCTACTGAATTTCATGACCATTTGTTGAGACGCCGGCAGTTGCTTCGGGATACAAGAGAGAAGGCATCAAACATTGCCAAAATCTGCATGTCTCTTCTGGAGTTTGAAGCATCGAGAGATGGGATTTTCCGAAATCCTCATGGGGCTCTTGAGTTTGGTACAAGTTTCAGGGGGGACTCTAGGGCATGGCAGAAAAATTATCTGAACTTAGTTGCACGACTGGAGGTTACTTATCAATCCTTCACACGTAAGTGCTTGAATCATCTTGATAGACAAAAAAAAAAAATGTCCATACATCTTCCGTGGTAATACTTATTTAAAACTAATTAGTCATTGCTTGTTGTACTATTTTAGATATTGAACAAGAATGGAAGCTTGCACAAAGCAGCTTGGAAGCTGCCTCGACTGGCCTACATTCTGTGACAAATGAGCTTTCTATTGCTTCCCTAAAAGCTAAGTCTGCGTCAGGTTAGATTTTGTATCTTAATAGCCTAGAATTCTCACGTTTTATATTTTTCCTATGCTTTTCTACAATCTCTGCCTTTCTCCAAGAACAATAGGTTCTCATACCCTATTCTTTGTTATGTTGATCACGGTTAGGCATTGTTGTTGCATATAACAAATATGATACAATATGTATATCTTTAATGTTACAGGTGATCTGCAAAGCACTATTATCTCAATGAGAGATTGCACATATGAAGTTAGTGTTGCATTATCTTCTTTTAGCCGGGTATCAAGAGGCTGCACTGCTTTGACCACCGAAACTGGTGCAATGCTCGAAGAGGTATTCATTCATAGCATTAGCTTTTTTGACTGTCTGGTTTATCTTAATACGTTGTTGCTAGGATGCTAATGAAAGCTTTTACTTGTAGGGGATTAGAACCATATATCTAACTTCTCCTGCTTATGAAGTAAATTCCTACATTCTACTTCTGGAAAACTTAAATGCCACTGGCTATTTATAGAGTAATCAGATATTTGATACTTTATATGAGTCTCTAGAACTAAAGGATTTAGTGGTTAGGTTTTGATTTAGTGAGGAGTACTAGCAAGTATAATTATGGACTTATGAATCTGATTTTCTGTGAAAGTTTGATTGGTTGCCCTAATATACAATGGTCTTGACAAATTTTGATCTCCTTGATTTACCTAGCATTTATCGGGTATTTGATATTTTGTTTGATAAATTGTAGGTTCTCGCAATAACAGAGGATCTGCATGACGTTCATAGTTTGGGAAAGGAGGCAGCCACTTTGCACCAGTCTCTCATGGATGATCTTTCAAAGGTGTTTACATCTTGCACTTCAGTGCTATCTTGAAAATTGAGTTGTATTTGATAATTTTGAAATCGTAGACGTTCTCACACGTTTTTGTTTTTAATTTATTCTTGTAAATCACAAAAGTTATGGCTGATTGCTTGAATGTCTGAACAGGCTAATGCAATCGTTATTCCGCTAGACTCAGCGTTGTCAAAGGATGTTGCTCTTATTGCTGAAGCTATGACCAGGGAAAGCGAAACAAACATTGAAGTTTTGTCCATTCATGGACAAGCGATATATCAATCTTATGGTGCAAAAATTAGAGAAAGTTATCAGAACCTTAGGCCTTTGGTACCATCTACTGTATCTTCAGTGAAGGGCCTATATTCAATGTTAACTAGGCTCGCACAACTTGCAAGTGTACATGCTCGCAACCTAAACAAAGTAAGCAATCTATTATCAGATTGATCATCTCAGATTGTGTGAATTTGACTGTTTCATCATAAGATAAGCTGCACTTATGTGTTCCTGTTCAGGCTCTTCAAGAACTGGGAGAGAGTGAGGAAGCAAAATCACAAGGAAGTGCTTACTCAGGACCCGACCTCACTGACGATGACTTCAAACTCGATGAACTTGGGGAAGAGAACCATTTGGAATCTGTCAGCCGGAGCTCACAAGCTCTTTTGAGTAGCTTAGGATTAGCAGCATGCAATGTAGCTTTAGAAGTTACAGCCGATATCTCACAGCCTTTGGTAGAGAGCCCGGAGCTCAAATCTGGGAGCAAAGAATGTGTGAAGGAAAAAATTGAGGTTCAAAGTGATGACGCTTCTCCTCCAACAAAGACACATACTCGAGTCACAAGAGGTTAGTCCATCTATCTAAGTGCTTACAATCATCCCTTTTGGTTTTTATTTCTTTATCTCTATTAAGTGAAACTTATGGAAACCACATGCACTCCCCATTGTTCCAATTAAGCCCAATAAGTAATATTGTTGTTTACAACCTAAAATTTCTGTCTGAACTTCCTAAGAAAACCTAGTGGTGGGAAGTTGATGTAACTTATTAGTTTGGAGTAGTTCATAAACTTGCAATGATCCCTAAGCATACATGGTTTCTTGATATGAGTAGTTTAAATCCCGTGTCTTGAGAATCTAAAGCAGCTTCTTTCAATGCTACATGCAGGTAAAAATGCTTATGCACTGTCAGTTGTCAAGCGCATGGAGATGAAAATAGATGGTCGAGACATTGCTGAAAACAGGTACGTATGGATAACTTACTTGGCAACTAGAAACTCTTAAAAAAGTGGTGAAAACATAAAACTCACATAAACCATATTTTTATAGGGAGGTTAGCATTCCAGAGCAGGTTGATTATCTAATCAAGCAGGCAACAAGTGTTGATAATCTCTGCAACATGTATGAAGGTTGGACTCCATGGATTTAGACAAACGATTGAAAATCAGACAGAAGCTTGACCAACAGGGCCCCTTCAAGACTCAGAGGGAGGAGGCCACATCAGATAATTCCTGACACCTTGTGAAGACGGGCTCTACCATTCCTCAAAAGATTGAAACGGGGCATGTCCACATTGCGGCTATGTCTTATCGAGTTATGATCTTTGAAACTCAAGAGACATATCTATTACATAGGGAAAGCTTGCTTCAGTGTGAAATACTGACTCGTCATCATCTGTTACCATCACTTTCAGTGCACCCTGAACGCACAACGTAAAGGTTTTTTGCAGTCATCAGCAGAACATGGGGATGATAAGTAAGAGATGCGTTTTAAATGGTTGAGGAGTCTTTGATGGAGTTCAGATCTACCGGTGCTCCTAATCAATAGATCCTAACCTTTCAGATGGAACATCGTGCGCGAAGTTAAACTCCAATCTCCCTTTGTGTAATATAATTGGGAACTGTTTGCATATTAGTATCACTCTCTATGAGAACTCAGGTTACAAATAACTGTCACTTATCGATAAATTAATCAAATATTTTAGTTAATAATTTTATTAACCAGCTGACTATTTCAACAATTGGGAAATAACTTGTCTACTTTTTATATTTTCATAACCTCTGAGGAAACAAAAAAGTGTGGACACTGTCAATTCTCATTAGGCACAGTATCACATTTCCGATTGCATCAAGTTGTGAATACTGAAGAGAACGAGGTATTATTATTCAGCAAGTGTTCAATAAAACAAAAACTAGGAAACGAAGAAAATGGAAAATAAGAGTTGAAAATTCATATGAATGCAGCTCGGATTACAATTATTCAAAGTCATCTAACAAAGTGCCAAGTGGGGTTCGAAGAAAAAATAATGGAATAAGATAAGAACATTACTAGGACTGGATTGGGCCAGACCTTATCCAATTGCAACGAATCGTCTCGATTAAGAGTTCTCATCTTAAAAATAAATATCGGTTTATTGTATCAGAATGACAATCGAATAAAGTATACCGATTAATGACACGTTACACAACTAAAAAGGAACTACAAATAACACGAAGATTCAATCGAACCAGCGACCAAAAGATTATCTGCAAACACCACTGCAGCCTTCCGCTCTACCAACTGAGATAAGGCCAGTTATTACAAAGTTAAACGAACAAAAGTTTTATATTGATCACTATATGAAAACGTGGAAAATTCAAGAAAGCGCTGGAGATATTTTTGATAATATTTGGCCGGCGATTAGAAAACTGTGAACATATCCCAAAACGACAAGTCTTCTATTAGTGTGCATGGTCCCAAAGTGTGAACCCTACACAAACCAGATGTACACTTTCGTGTCAAGACAATTATATGAAAAAAACAATCAACTTTACCAATGGTTTTGTAAGTCAAAAAGACCCCAAAGCCCCCTCCTCTCGTAATCTACATAAAGCTCACATGCGTGTCTCTCTCTCATTCATAATTTCATACTAGAATCAATCAACAAGAACAAGAAAAAAAAAAAAAAAGAAGAATGGCAAAAGCTATGGAGCTTTGGATGGGAGAGATGAAAAAGATGAGTGAAAAGATAAACCCTAGAAACCCATTGATGCAAAGGAAGAAGACAACATCCTCTGTTGTGTCCAAACAACAACAAGGAGGAGGAGAAGAAGAAAGAGGTCTTAAACAGAAGACAAGAGAGAAAGATGAAGCTTCAACTATGTCTGAGCTCACTGTTTGTCTTCTCATGGACCGTTTTGTTCCATGGTGATCCCTTCAATTCCAAATACTTCTAGATCTCCCCTTTGGTGATAAGTATATATATATTTACAACTTCATGTATATCAATATCTATATATAGATGCTGTCTGTGCAGAACATGTTTTCAAATTTTCTCTGTAAATTTATGAAAGTAATGTATCTGAGAGCAATATTTTTATTTTCTTTAATCAATAGTGTTCAATTATTAGATCGGGAATCATATGAAGATGGAACGTTTAGAAAAAGAAAAGTAACAAAAAAAAGACTTTTTTCTTTTTTGTATATGTGGGGATAAGTTCAAACTACTTTCTAGGATATGTGGAAAAAAAAACTTCATTTAAAACGTCCAAATTAACCAATAATGAATTGAAATCTCAATCAGAAAAAACACGATTTGCATGCTGATAAATTATTTTCTTACAATCTTTGATCACTTCTTTGTGGAACATAATTCCAAAATTCTCCTATATCATTAGTCAAATTCAAAACCATGTTGTCTTCCTCCTAATGTTGTGAAGTTCTTCCCCAAAAAAAAAATCCGAACCAATATATGTATAGTAGACTGTTTTATTTTTAGACACGAAAAAAATGGAACCTATTCAACGGTAACTCATTTAATTAGTTAGCAAAGATTTATTTGGGAAATGATTTAGTTCACTTGCCATGGTAACTTGTTATTTACCACCTATGCATGGTATCTGTTTCTTTTCACTCTTAGCAGCTTTATTTTGTTTTTAAATTGTAGACTCTAAATGGTATCCTTTCAAGGGAGAACAAAGATGGAAAAAAAAATTGTATTTAGGTTTGTCCAACCACGTAAATCACTCTTTTTGTTAGAGTGTATCTCTATTTTTTTAACTGTATCAAAAACAGTTAGTATTATCTTCTCAAATTGTATAAAATAAATATGAAAAATTTTATATGCGATGATTTTTTGTAATGTCTTTTGCTACTAAAAAGTATTGTCTTCAACTTTTTATTTTAAATAAATTTTTTTGAAAAATTATAAAAATCTTTCTATAAATTAATAATAATTATTAAGTTATCGATAAATTAATCAAATATTCTGGTCCTAATATTATTAATTTATAGAGGTTTTACTATATATAATTTACTAGTTTGTGTTAGTATTATAGTTATATCACTATTTATACTTGAATCTGAATATTTCATCTTTAGGGCTGTTGTCACCGGAGATTTTAATATTTTCCACCAGTTTAGTTTTGAAGATATTTCTTTCAATTATAACTTCATCTCTTTTTAATATATTTAAGCAGAAATGTTTTATAAAAAAACAAAAGCTTTATTATTAGTTTACATTTTATTTGGTTGGTCCTACTCTAGACAATCCTTGCCGACATAGAAATATAATCAAATAAAAGAGAAAAACAAAACTAGATATAAAATAAAAACAACCATATATAGTTTATGCCAGTCTGTTTGCTTGATATTAATTGGATTTTGATCCTTCCGAAAATGAACTACGCATTTTATGTTTTAGCTCAACAGTTTACATACAAATTAACATGGTTTAAACTAGAGTATATTGCACTTTAACACTTTTTTTTTGAGTTTTCACAAGCACTCTAATATTCTTTTTGTCTCTAACATTTTTTTTGTCACTGGTTATCCTTTCTCAACTTTTCAGATGTTTTTTTACTACCCTACCCTCTAACTAATTGTAATATTATGTTCTACTTACTAACTAATTCACCTCACACTTTACTCTCTCACAAATTGGAGCCAGTTACTATTACATAATTTACCATTTCTCAACCCGTTAAAACCCTAACAATTACTCTAACACCAACTTTCGACCAATTCAAATTGCTTTCAATTCTCAATAAATTATCTACCAATTTTCGATAATTTTTTTGATTTTCTTTTAGCCCGTCGACGGCAACAACTTCCGGCGAGCATCTTTACCCCTTTCCACATTTTCCACACTCACAATGCCAGGTTACCGCCGGATAACAAATTTTTTCAGACCAACATAGTTTAACCCATCTAATGAATTCCATCTCATCGTAGGGACTTCTTCGACTCAAGATTCAACCCATTTTGACAGCGAGTTTCTCTGAGGCAATTCGCGACGGATAGATATCCTGACGCTCGGCTAAACATCTATTCAAAATCCGACATTCTTTGTTGGATTAGGAGGTATCTTAAACGAACCTCTGAGTTCCAGAAGATCCTTGAATCCTTTTCTGGTTCTCTATTTAAGATCGCTGTGCATAGGAGCCCGATTAGTTGTAAGTTGATTCATGCATTACTCTGTAGGCAGTTGGTAACCAAAAAGAAGTATGAGTTGTGGTCAGTTTTTGGTGGAAAACCCCTAAGGTTTGCTCTTTTTGATTTTGGGCTAGTCACTGGTCTTCCTTTCCAAGAGTTCCCAGAAGGCTACGAGTACGAAGAACAGCCACTCCCTGCAATTGACAAACGGTATTTCTTTGACGAGTTTGTTGGCGATCGCACAACCACCTTAGCTGATCTCGCTGCTGAGCTAAAGGATTCCCTAAAGTCCTCCCAAAAGATGTCTAGTGCCAGGAAACTAGGGATTGCTCTCATTTTAATTGTGGATGGCGTTCTTGTTGCGCAGCATCAGACCCATTGACCACTTTCAAGTATGTGTAAATGTTGGAGAATGTTGATGATTTCTTGTTTTTCCCATGGGGTAGAGAGTCCTATTTGAAGAAAATTGCTGGTATGATGCCCGGTCCAAAGATCCCTGGTTAAGTCGATGATCACCTTCACACATTTATTCTACATTTGTAACAGAAGACCAAACGCATCAACGGGTTCCCTCTTGTTCTCTAGCTCACTGCATTCAAGAACATTTCTGGCATTCTAGATAGGATACCTGGTGGAACTGATCCATGGACCTTCCTCCAATGGTTTCCTCCATATCTTCCTGGACACACCACCCTCCAGCTATCTGAAGTTATCCAGGTTGAGAATCTATTTCTTAAACTGATTGTTCTCTTTTTTGTATCTCTTGTCCCATTTCCTAAAACATGTTTGCAGTAGAGCGGCCTGGAGGCTACGATTCACTCGCTTTAATTGATGTGCCCGAGAAAAAGTCAAATGTTACTCACCAAAAACACATTGTTACACAAAAGAGAAAGGCTCCTCGTGTCTTGGCATCTTCTTCGAAGCGCTAGAAGGTTTCTGATGAAATTCCTGCTTCATCTTTAATTGATCTTGAACATTGGATGGAGTCCCGTTACAACGATTTGGAAGCTTGATATGATCTTAAGTTACAGAAGGTTCTAGGTTAGAGAAAAAACTTAAAAGCCATTAGATTTCAACACAGCCGTAAATTGAGTAGCCATAAAGACTTCCGTAGAGATCCCAGAATGCGTTTTCCACCTCTCTAGCCTCTCTCAACACCCAATGACACACCTCTTTCATCACCATTTTGTCCCTCTCCTACTATTCCAGCTTACTCATCACTGTCTCATGATCCTCCACCGATTTTGTATTCTGCCAATGACTGGCAGCTTTACACGTTATTGTCTTCTCTGAACCCACCTGCAAATGGAGTATTAAAGCATCAGCCCATGCCAGAAAATGCTAGCTACCAGCCCAAGCCACACGGATGCGAGTTTATGGATGCTAACACAGCATTATCTGTGCAGATTATTATGAGAGATTATTATTATGACAATCATTTCCTTTAAATCTTCTATCTGACATGTTTTCTGATAAACAGGCTCCTGCTGATGCTGTCGATGCTACAATTGTTGATGGTTTTGACCACGACAATGCCGCTGCTACTTTTTTTTACAACACACACAACTGATGACTCTTTTTTACATCCTGATCAAGTCACGCCAGTAACCTATATCTCATGCATCGTATCAATTACATTTGAACATAATTACTCATGTACAATCTACATTTAAACTGATTTACAGATAAATTCCGTCGACAAATTAGTCTCCATCTTTAAAACTCCACCTAACTATGTTCCATTCCACTCAGAACATGTCTCTGGATTTGATCAAACCTCTAGCACACAGCCTCGCTTTGATACATATCTAGAAAACGTAATCTAGCTATGTACCCATATTTGCACATCAACTAACTTCTTGTTCCACATTCTTTCTCTGCTTAATTATTTGATTATTGGTGCTGCCCATCTTCTTTTCTAACATGATGTACCTATTAGAGATGATGACACACATGACCTCCTAAAGTCTCCACTGAACTCAGAAGAATGCCTTGAATCTGCTTGAGATTCCAACCCTTAGCCTTTTGGCGACACAGCCACGAAGGTTTGTCCAAACAAGCTCAACCACATGTTCGTACATTTTACGAAAAATCTCCATACCATATGATTCCCTCATATTTTACTTTTTTTTCCAGGATGTACCAAATAGAGAGCACACGCAACTTGATCTACTATCTTTTCCGCAATTACCTGTTTCTGAGGCTGTTGGTAACACTGCCACTAATGTGGATCCTCTCCAAGCACAATTTCAGACTTCCAGTCCTCAACCTTTGCTCGACACATCCACCAAATGCAATCCAGAAGAGGTCATCCATTCTACCTATTATTTACTCTGCCTAATCATTCTGTATGCTTTTGTTGACTAGGTAATAATGTCTCTAATTCACAGGATATACTTAATGAATAAGATCGTCAACTATAAGCACTTATATCACGACTAGTTGTTGGGGATGACATAACATCCTCCCTTAAATGAGGGCTTTGCACATCCACTACAACCAATCAACAAGAGGTTATCCACGAGAACCAAAATGGTAAATGAACACATAAGGGTGGATCCTAATTATCCTGTGGTTATTTTTTATCATTTCACAGGATTTGCGTAATGTGTTTCATACACTACAATCTGAAGAAGTCCGACTCGATCATGAGTTACAAGGTCTAGATCTGCATGAACCAAAACATGTCGATGTGAGTGATTCTTCTCCTGCAAGGACCCCTCAGAACACCATCCCCTCTCAGGACGAAAAAGACCTTATTGCTATGTTCTTGCATAAAACAGCACTCTTTGGTGATAGCGTTCTATCTTTGCCAGATAAAAAAGTAGCCAAAATGTTACGTACAACCCTCGCTAAGTATCCAAAGTCGTAAGTCATCCTATAGATTCTATAGACTCTATGACCCATTTCTACAACTTATTAACTCTTCCACCTCCTCTCCCAGAACTTACATTTTCCCTTGCGATATGCCATTGGGAATGAGTTCCTATCTGCCATTACCAGATCTAAGCAATGAATTAATACTTTTGTAATTTTATCCCTATCTCCATTCATCACACATTTTATTCCATTTTTGACACATTAATTTGTTTAAACTTACAAACCGTTTAACACTAACACTATTTGCAGCAAATGGAGATACTATTTGTTTTCTTGGCTAATAAATACACCACAACACTGGATATGGAGCGTAGAGCATGCATAGAACCTTGGTTGTCAAATTTTCTGCAAGGTAAGTATTGCACATTCCATAGAGCTGTCAACAGAGCAAGGGTCTGTTGGCCAGACCAACTTCAATATTTCATTTTGACCTCTGACTACGAATGGTTGTAAGATTTGGACCAGATCTTGGTCTCTGGATGGTTGAGATTTATGACCCAAACTACAAGTTATATTCTCCTAAGAAGGTAGAAGAGTTCATCAAACCAATCACTCTAATGCTCCCCTACATCATCAAAATATTTTGCAAGCCTCAACCCTCTCTGAAAAATGGCCTGACCTCACTTATGTTTCTATGAATCCACTTATATGAAAAATGGATTCATAGAAACATAACCATTTCCCTGATACACATGATGGCTAAGATACATCGCAGATTACACAAGATGAATAAGACACATGATTACCAATAACGTTTTTGAACACAATTAGAATAATATATATTTATTCCACTAAGTATGAAACATAGCTGATAATCTAGTAGATATAAGCATAAGTTTGAACAATAAACATAATTGTGGATAGAAGCATAAGTTTGACAACATAATTGTAGTACTACAAATTACTAAATCTTAACTAACAGAAAAGATAACTTGGTATGGGCACATCATTAGAATAGGAAAAAACGATGCACTTGATGATGCCACAAACAAACTTGGCAGATCACTCCAGTACCAACTTTGAATTCAGATCCATATGGACACCACTGAGTGTGACCAATATACATTCTTATTTTTCTATCGCAACTACATAGGGACCGAACGTAGATACTCCCAAGATGTTTAATCTGACTATATGTCCTCAGATACCACCATAGTCTATAAACATTCTTCACCCATAGTGCCTCAACTTCTTTTAGTGTAGTAGATAACAACGGTTTGATAAGTGGAGACAAAATTAATAGAGCAAAAGAAACACGAACACCACCAAGACACAGAAGAATGACGCCATACACAAATCTGGCCTCTAGATTACCTTCATCTAAAGCTTGAGCCATTAATCCGAGCCTTTCTTCACGCATGCTCTCAGTAGAGTCTTGATCGAAGTAGAGTCTGAGTCCTTTTCGGGATATAGCTTCACCATTCCCCTCTTGCACACATCGGTTCATGAATATTTTGAAAGTTTTAGGGTTTGGATTGTTAGGGTAAAGAGGATCTTGGTGTAGAGGAAGGTTTTTAACAACGTAGGGTTTGTTGCATAAAGTATGAATAGATTTTGAAACCATTTCAAGATTTCTAACATCTTCTAGAGAAGAGCATGCAACCTTTGAACATAAAGTAATAAGGATTGGTTCTGGTAAATCAAAGAAAGATGTTTGAACCTCTGACATTTTTCGTTGATCCAGCCAAGGAATGTTTTTTCAGGATCTGATGTAATTTGTAAAAGAAATCACAAAGGCAAACGAAAAGGTCACGACCCTAAAGTGATCACATGGACGACAGTTCTTGTTTTTGGAGCTTTTTTTTTATTGGATTTCTAACAAACCATGCGGCTCAGTATCAGCAGACGGATCCATATGGATGTCCATTTATGATCCCTTGAACTAATCTAATTAGAAGGAGACTGAGCTATAATTTTTGGTATTTTTAAGAGATGGATTATTAAACTATGTTTATACCATCCACACCCCTATTTAGTAGCTCATTAATATTGTTTAGGTATGCCAACCTTATCTTAACTGACATTAGATTTGTTACATCAATACGTAATGCCACGATTACACAGCTGCATAGATATCTTCTCATGGATACATTCAATCAACACACCACCATTATGCAACGTATACTTGGAAACATGTTTATAATAGCCATTAAACATTTATAATCCAAGGCCAAATCCTTATGATAATTCAAGGCAAAATAATCCAAACCAAAATAATCCAAGACAAATCCTTATCAATTGATCATAAGGAAATGGATATATACTTTTGTTGTTAAATTGTTTACAATAGCCTACATATGTCTCTGGACAAAAAATAGAAAACATAATTCATACATCTTTCCTCAGGAATAATTTTCTCCTAACTATGCTCGTTCCAACATTCAGGGTTCTCGTTAGCATGCCATGACTCACCAAATAAGTTACACTCTCTTGGTTCCACCCCACGAATGTGGAACAACAACTCCTCACCCATTACCTGCATCTCTCTCAGACTATAATGTTCATGTTTGAACTGTTTGTACAAATCATGGTAGTCAATGTTTGCACAATTGTTTAACATTATGAAAATAGAGTTGCTAGCGGGAATGACACTTTCACTTCCTCTAACCTTTTTAATGCTCCTACCAAATCTCCAACCCAAAAATTCAACCAGATGCTCGAAGCATACAATACATACGGGTTCTTCTCCCTTATACAGTAGAGCAGAAATGAAAAATAACTAGAGCTGGTTCTAGTCCACCAGACAAAATCAAATGTTTTGTCCAAACGAACAGATGATAAAATTTTCCTGGAGAATACAGCATCCTTTCCCTTAGGTCCAACAAGTATACAGCTCTTTAAAACCTCGACACCATCATGTGCGAGTACGCTAACAATGTTTGCCAACAAATCGGTATGTGAAACTCAAGAAGTACATCGACCTAACACAAATATTTTCCTAACATTATCCTTACATTTAATTTAAACCTCTATCTTTAATAAATTATTTTGATAACAATAAATTTACCTGAACACTACCACTCCCTTGTACCCGAAACCCTTCGCATATCTCATCTCTTTTACGCATGCCGTCTTTTTTAAAGACATCATCTCTGTTTCACTTCATATCTCACCAATTTTGTATTTTCTGTAAAATGCATTTTCTATTTAAGTCTCTCTTTACCCACTTAACTATAGTATTCTATATTTAACTCAGCTATAGTTTAGTTTTGGGGGGAACTTTGCTGCCAAAAGTTACAATAATCTCCAGTCCTCATTCTCTTTCATTCTTCCATATGGATATGATTTCATGGACATGTCGTATTTTCGAATATAATCTTGAAATCTTTAGTGCCTCATTCTCTAACATTCTTCTATATGGATATGATTTCATGGACATGTCGAATATATCAATGTCACAGTAATATTACTCATGGTTCCAATATAATTCTGCTCAAATATGCACTCAGGGTTCTTCATTTTTTTAACTATAAATCTCTTTAAACCATTTTTTAAACTTTCTCAATCAACATCAACGTAAATTCCTTTTAATCATTTAAACTCTTCATATTAATTCAAGCAATAAACATTTTTCACAAATGGAACAGAGTTTGCCAACTTCTCCATAAAAACTTAGCCGCACGTGTATCAGACTTCCCAAAAGCTTTGCCTAATAACCTTACCAATAACACTTCACAAAAAAAAAATTTCAACTGACATTCTGTGGTTACAACGTCCATCATACCAACTACATGTGTTCAAGCATATCATATCGGACGTGCACACCTAACCTTGTTGTGCCCGATCCCCTAGCAGCGGAAGCACCGGTTCACTCGAACCTTATTGGTATCAAGTTTCTGCAAAGGAATATGAAGGTTAATTAGAAGGAATAAAGTATATTCATCCAAATATATTCATTACAGTAACCCTTATATAAATTACCCCAAACTCCCCTTTGATGGTATCCTTAATTCCTTTGGTCTCCCAGATGGTCTCTTGGTGTGTGTTAGAATCAACTCACGACTAATTATATCATCTGTATTGTCCATTTCGGTAGCTTCAAGTTCTAGATTAATAATCCCTTTGCACGTGGCTGCCCTCGTAGATGTCTTATACAAACTTCCAACAAGATTTTGGTAACTCAAACCTACGGTATCAGCTGCCAACATAGCATGACCACAAGGTATTTGAACTTTGTCGTACTGGCTGCAGTAACACCTCTTCTCATTCAGAAGTACATGATGTTTACCATTATACTTTCCAACAATTTCAACATTCCAACTACTTACAGACCCCACTTTGTAGCCTTCAACTGTATTCCTCCTTCTTGTCATCTCTTCATCAACCTCGGTAGTCATTTGTCTTCTATGTCATTTGTCCTCTATGTTTTAAAGATTTTGTCCTTCGGGCATTGAACCAACGAGTCATCATTGAACGTATGAATTTCAAAAGTTCTACTATATGCGATGATCGACAGCCTTTCAAAGCTTTGTTTAACGACTCTGCAATGTTGCTGGTCATTAGATTGTACCTCATCCCTCTAAAGTACACCCTTGTCTAATGAGCCATCCCCAATCTTTTCCAAATACCTTGCACATTGAGGGTTCTTCATTTTTATTTTACTATAAATCTCTTTAAACATAGTCATCGTTCACACATAAGATGCCTCCATAACTAACTTCGCAAGCCCTCTGTTTTTGTATCTGGCAACTACATTCCTAACGAGATGCACAATACAAGCTGCATGATGAGCTTTGAGATAAACTATACTCTTAGTCTTGTATATAGATTGTTGTCTATCAGATATAATAGTTAGATCGCCACTATCTGCCATCAATCTTTCTAGTTTCTCCATTAAAAAACGTCCAAGAATCATCGTTCTCACTGTCTACAACAGTAAATGCCAAAGGGAATACCTTGCAATTACCATCCTGACCACTAGCTATCAACAACACCCATTTGTATTTGCCAGACAAATGTGTGCCATCTATACCCGCCCCAGATTCTTCATCCCTTGTATATATGCGCCAAATGCCAAGAACATATACAAGAATCATTCCTTACCCTCTTCCTTAACTTCTATTTTTATGTCTGTTATAGTCCCATGATTAGCTTCCACCAATGTATGTAGATATTGAGCCAATTTGGAATAAGCTTATCCGTCTGTACTCAACACTTCTTCTCTAGCTTTATCCTTCACCGTATGACACTTATCAACGGATACAGTGATCCTAAGATCCTCAAGTACTAGCTGTTGCAGGTCTACTGCATTTGGGCCTTTGTTCTGGTTTATATACTTGGATTTATACAGAGAAGTGATTACCCGAGACGTTGTTTTTTTCATACACTTTGCTCTTGTCTCAATACTACAAGTGTGGTCAAGACCTGCTTTACGGATTTCATAGTAACCGTGATTTTTGGTTTTTTGGGCCATTACTCTCCAAAAACACTGTATATGAACATGTCAACACAAAAAAAGTCATGAGTTGTTTTAGTCTGTTTGAAGTGGAACCTTTTCTTAATCGCGTGAATAGCCAACACGATTTTTAGCAATATGTTTTACAAGCATACATTTTCCCAACATATATCCCACTTTCATCCTCATAGTCCAAATCAGGTATCTCATCCCTCTCGTGTAGGGTATCTTCAAACATAGGTGGAATGTCAAACTCTTCATCGTCTATGTCCTCCAGCTTTTTAGATACTCTTCCATTTGATGATTCCCCTCCGCATCTCGTTGTACACTCCGATGCATCAACTGTGCCGGCTCCACCTATGCCTAAATATTCTTTTTTGAACTCACATTTCATTTGTTCTCCACCATTTAACAATACCACGTGATCAAAAGCATCATTCGTACTGCACATCACTTCCACAGCGTCAGTACCACCCAAATCTTCTTCTAAAACCGGAGCCCATAATTCAGTGTCATAACCTCGAGGCAATGATTCTTCGTCAGCCTCACTAATGTCATCAACATCATCCCATTGAGGATCTTCTAATCTAACATTGTCGTCCATGTCCTGCGAATAAAAAAAATCCTTACTTGGACTATTACATCCGCTTTCCTTACCAACATCTTCACTACCACCACTACAAGAATGATTGAGTTCTTTCAAATTCGGTCTTGTCTTCATACTGCTTGCAATATACTTCGCATCTTCCTTTTCTAACTCAGCAATGATATCATCATTTTCTAATGTCAACGGAAAAGACTTCGAACCTTGACTACAAACAGTTTCTTTATCAAAATCTCCTTTCTTGCAAGACAAGCCGCTTGCTTCATCCGCCTCCTTTTCTCCTTTAGAGCCCCAACAAATTTCACAAATAAATTCATTTCTTTTTTCTTCTGATGTTAATTCAAAAAACAGCTTAACCCAACATCAGTTGTCACGAGCACAGGCGGCGTATTTTTTCCTGTGACGAAGTCGTGACTTTTGGGCAACCACTAGCTAAATGATGCATTGCCTTTCAAAACTCTGAATTCCTTCACAACAACATCTTCAAGCTCTTTCAAAGTCCGACTCATCCTAATTGGGATGTTCCTAGAAAGTTTCTCCTAATCAACTACAAAGTTCCATTCCCCAGAGCTTGTTACGACCCATACGCCACACATTACTAAGCAATAACCAATCTCTTCTTCCTGTAAAACAAAAAAAAAAATCATTACATGCCACATTACGACATCCACAATCACGCAGACCATTGACATGAACGAACTTGGTTCGGCATCGCTAAAGGTCTAACCTTTCACATAACCTAAAGTTTCTTTATAAAGTGGATAGAAGTCCATTGTTTTGATCACAACCACACGATTTCAACCACCAAAATCCGACGGCCAAGGGTCATTATTTTTAATAAATACACGGAACCAATCTTAGCCATCCATTTTAAAAACGGTGCTTCAATCTGACGGCTATAATAAGATATCTTCTAACTAGAATAGTTAAAAAAAACAGTTTGCCTTCATTCAGGTAACACTTGCTGCACACTCTGAAGTCAACTAAGTAAAAAAAATCCACAAAACAAGGAAAAGAG
This sequence comes from Cardamine occulta, assembly GCA_028015245.1. Classification (NCBI taxonomy): domain Eukaryota; kingdom Viridiplantae; phylum Streptophyta; class Magnoliopsida; order Brassicales; family Brassicaceae; genus Cardamine; species Cardamine occulta. The sequence continues at coordinate 8,277,499 of CM051371.1, forward strand.
ACCTGGTGAAAAATAGGGTATCTTTATGCCATTATGTTTTTAAAAGGGTTTCTTTATGCCATTGACTCTTTAAACTAGTATCAATTGTTTTTACAAACAAAATATTTCTTTATAATTAAATATTTTACATTACCATTTATATGAATTCATTTACAATAGAAAGTTTTTTTTTTGTTTTTTTGTTAATATTTACAATAGAAAGTTAGAAACCATATAATATAATTTGACTATAGAGCATCAACGAATCCATACCACTTATGCCTTTATTTTATATCTCATTATTGGCCACACATAAATCTGGTAGAAACATTTTTTTTAATAATTTAGTTATCTCAGACTTCTATACCGACATACCCTACGTTTTAGATGTTGATTTTCCCTCATTAATACATATCTAAATTTGAGTCAAATAAACATAATAAATAATTTTAGAAAATACAGCTGGCTCGTCCCATTGCTAGTTACGTCCACCAATTGTATTTATTTTAAAAATAAAAATAAAAACAAACTCATAGATAAGTAACGTGTGAGAAGTTGGAGTCAACATGTGTCTAATAACATCATCAGAAATGGATTAGCTTCGTAAACTATACACTTAAAAAAATGTATAAAATATGTCCCTATACAATATCTGGTTTCGATTACGCAAAATAAAATATTTCCATAAAAAGATCTCATCATATGCCACGTGTCAGAAATGTATCCATCGAGTCACAACAACTTCAAAAAAATCTTTAAAAACCAAATCCCAAGTCTTCACTCATCAAACACCAATCTCTCTGTTCTCATCAATAATTCAGACAAAACCAAACTCAATTTTTTCTTCCTCTGTAATCTCCATCAAGAGATGACTTTCACGAAGATGAGGAGAGACCATGGAACTCTTAAAGCTGTGATCGGATCTGATCTCAACGAGCTCGGGATCGCTGCTAAGAACCTAGCTACCCACACTTTCAAGCTCACTGGTTTAGGCTTTGGTACTTCTGTCCTTGAATGGGTTGCTTCAATCGCCGCCATGTAAACCTTTTCTCTATCTCTCTTTTACTTCTTCTCTTTATCTCTTATTACTGATGAGTTTGATGTATACTAAAAATGCAGATACTTGTTGGTGTTGGATCGAACCAATTGGAAGACAAATATGCTCACATCACTTCTTATTCCTTACATCTTCTTCAGCCTTCCTTCCTTGATCTTTAACATTTTCAGGTATAATAAACCCGACAAAACCAAAGACTTCTCTTTACTTCACTTAAACTATGTTCCTTAACTTATGTCTGAATTTTCACAGAGGTGAAATTGGTAAATGGATTGCTTTCGTAGCTGTTGTTATTCAACTCTTCTTCCCTAAACACACTCGAGGTTTGTACTATTTTTTTCTTCACACTCCATTGAAAAAAACAAGACTTTGAATTGTTCATTGACTGATTTGGCTTTATCTCTGTTGTTGTTGTTGTTGTTGTTGTTATTAGAGTACTTGGAATTACCAGTGGCTCTGGTTATACTTGCAGTGGTGGCTCCAGAACTAATCGCTGGTACATTTAGAGACAGTTGGGTTGGTTTAGCTATATGCTTAGGTATTGGATGTTACTTGCTTCAAGAGCACATTAGAGCTTCAGGTGGATTCAGAAACGCCTTCACTAAAGCTAACGGTATCTCCAACACCGTCGGAATCATCACTCTTGTCGTCTTCCCTGTTTGGGCTCTTATCTTCTAAGCCATCACTTCATAACTCTTCAGTTTCTTTCTCCATTTGTTGTTGGTTTTTTTTAATGTAAGAGTGATTTGTTTCTCATAACTATCAATGAATGTTGTTTGAATAAAGAATTGCTTCAGAAATAAGATATGATCTTGCTATCTCTTACCACAATCTTATACTACCAAAAAACTTGTACCGCATTGTCACTAATCGGTTTCATATGTGTTTTTGTCACTTAAGCTGCACATAACAAAGCTCAACTTCTAGCTTTCTTCTTCTGCTCTTAGCTTAAGTGATTCATCCATTTCTATAGCCAACAATGCAGATATTTCTTCATCACCTACCATTCCATACCCATCGATAAAAGCTCTATACGTCTCTTGACTCGGCTTAAATCCTCTTCCCACCATCTCAGCCTGAATATTCAACGCTCTATCCATCTTCCCTTCTTCACACAACCTCTTTATCAACAACTCATAACACTTCCGACTAGGACAAAACTCGCATTGCTTCACCGCATCCTTAACAATCTCCGCAGCTTCAACAACTCTATCCCCATTCTTATCATCATACATTCCTTCAACTAATGCTTCAATAGTTAAACCCTCTGCCTCAAAACCTTTCCTTTTCATCTCCCTATAAACAACCAAAGCCGAATCAACCTCCCCAACTTTACAATACCCATTAACAAGATGCTCATAAGTTAAACAAGTACACTCAATCCCCTTCACTCCCATCTCCATAAAAAGCTCATTCGCTTTCGCAACCTCAAAGTTACTACAAAGCCCACCAATCATAGTGTTATAAGCAACAACATCATAAACAACTCCTTTCATCTTCATCTCTACCCAAATCTTCTCAGCTTCACTCATCAAACCTCTCGCACAATACGCCTCCATCAAAACACTATAGCTATAACCATTTGGTGAACATCCCAACTCCTCCATTTCACTCCAAATCTTTTCAACCATCTCTGTCTCACCTTCTCTATAAAAACTCACCATCATCAAATTGAATGTGTTAACATTAGGTATAAGCTTATCTTCATCATCTAAACCAAAAACTTCTCTATATAACTTGTATCCTAAGGAAGCACCTCTACGTTTTGAAACTTCAGAGATCAAAGCATTACAAGTACTAATCTGTGGATTGATTCCTTTAGATTTCAATTTTCTAACTATCATCAAAGCTCCGTCGATATCTTTCGAATCAACACAAGATTTTATCAACAAATCGAATACGAACGGAGCAGACCCACATCGATTGTAACTCTTGATCAAAGATCGGAACACTTTCGCGACGTCGGCTAAACGGAGAGCGAGACGTATGACGTCACTAGCGTTGCTTTTGAGACGAGATCGAGCGAAGATGTGGATGAGAGTTGAGTATGAATCGATGTCGTGTGTGCAGAGAGAGTAGCGGCGAGTGAAGATGAAGAAACGGAGAGTGAGATGAGGATTGTTGCGGAGACGGAGAGTGATTTCGGAGAATTGGGAAGGTAAGAAGCCGGTAGGATAGAGTGATCGGAGAGTTGACCATCGGGATTTGGAGCGGTGGTGAGTTAGGATTGAGACGGCGTCGGAAATTAGAGGATCTAGGGGCGGAGACGGCGGAGAAGGGACGGTTGTTGTTAGGAAAGCGATTGAAATGGTTGAGTCGGGTTTGGGTTTCCGGGTCGGGTTTAGGATCCGCTTTAGTATTGAGTTTGACATATTTTTGCTATTAATGGGATTTGATTTGTTAACTAAAATGAAATTTACAGCGGTTTTTTAACAACACCTTGGATATTTGATATTTCCAATGCTTTAAAAATCGGATGGTTGGACCGGTCGGCCAATCCGTTTTTTCTTTTTAAATCAGTGAATTAAGATGATTTTTGTAAACATTGTGGACGAGAAAATACCAAAATCTTATGATGTTAATATATACAGACCTGAATATATTGGATTTATATCTTGTATTTAATTCCAACATTCCTTCTAATTATTGTTATTAGATTTCAGTAACCTAAGCAGAAAAGCATGAAGTTAAGAAGCGAGGAAATGGGAATGGCAGCTTAAGCCATTAGGTGTAGGCGCTTTTCAAAGGTGGAATCTTCTAGTTCTTCCTATTTGACCCGAAACCGATCGATCTAGCCATGAGCAGGTTGAAGAGAGCTCTAACAGGCCTTGGATTGGTTCCAATGTCTTCTATCGCCTTATAGAAAATTCCACCTGGAAGTCGAGATACCTCAGCCTTAGTTCGCCCGAAAACGCATTCTTTCATATCAACCAGACAGAGATTGCATATATATATATATAAAATAATATTTTTAACTTTGAAAGTGTTAGATGCTAGCACTTTAAACATTAAAAGTATTACACTAGCATTTTAAACCATCAAATTATTTTTACTTATACTTTAAACTTTGAAACTACCTTATGCATTTTTCTACCATAAAATCTAATACAAAATAGTTACAGAAAAATTGACAGAATTTTTGATTATAATGCGATAAAAGTTTATGGCAGATTTCTGACAAAATGGTTTCGTCGGATCTAAAAAAATCAAACGGATATATCAATGTACATATTTTTCAATGGATTTATGATGGTTAATCGAAATTTCGTCGAAAATTGTCCAACAGATTACTGACATAACTATTTTATCAAAAAATCGTTGGATGAAGATCATGTTGAAATTCCGTCACTACAAGAAAAATCACAGAAAACTGACGGAATGTCCGACGGGATCTTAATCCAACGGATTTTTGACATAATAGTCTATCAGTAATCCGTCGAACAATTTTTGACGGATTTTGAATAACCATCAAAAATCTGTTAGAAAATACGTACAATAATATAACCGGTTGAATTTTGAAAATTCTGACGGAACTATTTTGTCAGAAATTCATCGGATTACGGTAAAAAAATTTCGTCTACTTACCGTCAAAAATTCTGTTAATTTTCTGGTAAATATTTTGTAATGAAAATTTTTAGTGAAAAAACGCGAAAAATAGTTTCAAGGTTTAAACTTTTTAGTAAAAATAGTTTGAAACTTTAAAGCGCTAGTATAATACTTTCAAGGTTTAAAGTGCTAGCATCATTCTTGGTAAACACATTTCTTTGATTGTTTTGGAGATTTGGTAAAACATTGCCATTGTCTTCTTTGCTGCACATTCTCCACCACACCTGTATCTGTGATATTTGAACATAAATATTAGGTATTCTGTTGTTGCTTTTTTAATGAACAAAGATGTTTTGAGGAGATTTTTGTATATTAAAAAAATGATCCAAATATGAAATACATTTTTATGTTTATTCCTGAAAAAATAACATTATAAACTAATAATAATAATTATTATATATCAAGGTACTTTGCAAGTGTCATATATATCTCTAATACAAAATTACACAATACTGGGTTGTTACTGTACACTTTCGCTTTATATTTTGGCTTTAAAGACTTTTGATGTAGAATTTGTTACTATAGAAATTGTGACTTAAAAATTTTTAAAAGTTTGATTGTTAACAAAACTATACTATCCTATAAATAAATTTTACTATACCATATTTAAATCAAAATAATGAAATAAAAAAATTTATTGATAATAAAATTTTAAGAAACAAAACAAAAAAACTCATAAATAATTGGTTTAGTAACTGAAACCCTAATCAATAAATAGGAGAAACTGAACAAAATTTAGGTGAATGTATTTTTCTTTGAAAGCTTCTAGATTATGAAGATAAATATTATAATAAATGTGGTTCATGCTCTTAACAATCTAAATGATGTTTTACGTGTTTCCAATTCAAATCAGGTCTAAATCAGTTGTTAAAATTCTGAATGATATTTTTTTCCTTAATATCACTAAAACGACCACCTTTTGTTGCTATGATTATGTTGCTTTATAATAATCCTAGGTTAGAACCCGTCTGATGGATAACATCCTCTAAATCATCCCTTCTATCATCATTTCTCGATTTATTTTTCTATCTCGGGCTCTAGTTTTTCATAAGATGTTTTCTTTTTGCTGCTTTTTTTCTTTTTCGTCTTCGGATTCCCATCCACTCCCATCTTCAATTTCTAGTAGAAGCCACACAGTAATCCTTCTGTATATGGATCCATAGTTATCCTCTGGTTTAGATCTTATCTCGCTTGCCAACTGAATATCGTTTTTTATTCCATAACCAGATCTCGATTGCTTATTCCTATCTCGTGCTATATTTTTAAAGATATTTTATTTTTACGACTTCTTTTCTTTTCCGTCTACGGATTTTCATCAATCTTCAATTTTCAGTAGACGTCTTATCGCCTTCCTCCCTCCTCTGGATCTAGATTTGTATATAAGTGTTGTCTTTGACAGAAGTACCTCTCTCTGAAATGATCTCCGCCTCTTGTTTTGACATTTTCCCTTTTGTAGAAATTTTTTTTAATTCCTCCGCTTGGAAAATATCATTTACACACTATGTCTCCTCTATGTAGAAAATATTTCCTTCAAATTCCTCTAAATACCTAATTTTATATTCTGTAAAAAATATTATTCTATAATTTATTGAATTTTATGCAATTATTTATTCTAATTATATGCAAATATTTAATCTAATCTATTAAGGATATATTTTAGGTAAATAACTACTTAAATATACATACTGCTCTTAAAAAAAATTAAGAACAGATAAAAAATAAGCAGTTACAAACTGTAATAACTTTAGAGAAAAAAGAGCGTGAAAAATCTGAATATTTGAAAATTTGTTAAAACTACCTAAAACTTTCAAAGAAATATAGTTTAAAACATTATTATATGCGGCATGAAGCCTAAATTTGATGGAATATTTTTAATACATCTTCATAACATATTAAGACTGTATATTAATTACATTAACAAAAGTAGGTAAAGAAAGTTTCAAAATTACTTTTGGATATCAATTTTACATTTCACCCAACTTTTGAATTCAATTTTTGAGGTTTGGTGTGATTTTGGCATAAAAAGAATTACACTCGTTATTAGATAACTATCTGAAGAAAAAGAATTCTGATATAGATTTTATGGTCGAATAGACATTTCAAAGAAATTTGATAGTTTAAGAATTAAATTGGTGTAATCCTTTTCTTTTAAAACAATTATATATAATATATTAAAATGATTAAAAATTGAAATACAAACCTAGCACAAGAATGACGAAGAAAGTGAGAATGGTGAATGATAGTTGAATCTTTATGATTATTCCTAAAAAGGAAACATTATAAATTAATAATAGTTATAGTTATATCAAGTTACGTTGAAAGTGTTCTCTATACATCTCTAATAGAAAATTACACAACTCTAACACTGAAACGAAAAAGAAATGTAGTTTGAAACAGTATTCTATGCTTCACAAAGCCTGAATTTAATAATAAAATATATAGAAATATTTTTAATCTGTTTTGATTAACATATTAAGGCCGTATAACTCCATTAACAAGATATTTAACAAAAGTAGGTAAAGACGTTTCAAAATTACCTTTGGATATCAATTTGATGTCACATAACTTTTGAACTCAATTTTTGAAGTTTGAAGTAGGGGATCGACAATACGAAAAAGAATGGAAGCTTTGTTCACCACTCGATAAATCAGCATAAATATCAACTTTTATTTTAATTTCTTTTCAAAACTTTAAAAACCGAGTAACTTTTGTTATAAAAACGTATTTCTGAGTTGAATAAATTTAACATTCAATTCAAAAAAAAAAATAGGTATGATTTTGGCATAAAAGCAATACACTCGATACTATATAACTATGTGAAGAAAAAGAATTCTGATATAGATTTTATGGTCAAATAGAGATTTCAAAAAAAATTGATAGTTTAAGATGCTATAACCATACTTTTTTAGAATAATTATATAATATATTAAACAATTTAAAATTTGAATAAGCAATATTGAAAATTTGAAGGATTAAGTAAGCAAAACTTTATAATTAGAGGTTTATTTTGTAAATAAAAATATTTGAGGTTTTTGTTGGAAAATTTTATCAACTTGAATGTTTGTTTTGGAAATATAAATAGTTTGAGGTTTTAATTAGAAAAAGTTGTAAAATTGAAGATTTTTTATGGTATTTTATATATGAGAGAAGTTAAATGTTTATGACTTTCTGACATTCAAAAATATCTATTTTAAGCTAACTAGCGCTTTATTTTCCGATTAAAAGGGATCTCCTTACATATATCTCATATTCAAAATATCTAATTTAAGCTATCTTTTAAAGTTCCGATTTAAAAGGATATGTGTTTACACTTGTTCTGTTGTTTTCTTTATTATAAAACATATATAATTCAGAATGTGTATGTGTTCTATAATACATCAAGCAAAAAACTGGTGAATACATATATTGGCATAAAACACACTTGGGAAATTTGCAAAACAATACAAGAAATGTGTTTTGAAAATTGTTGATGCTTTATTTATGAACAAAGACATTTAAAAAAAAAAAAAGACGTTTTGAGGAGTCTTTTGTATATTAAAATACATGATCCAAATATGAAATACATTCTTTCTGATTATTCCTGAAAACAGTAACATTATAAATTAATATTAGTTACTTTGAAAGTGTCCTATGTATCTCTATGTAATATTTACCAATCGAAGCCCATATTAGCTTAGAACATGTTTTCTTTGTTTCAAAAGAGTTGAGAATTTAACTTAATTAAAAAAATGAAGGTTTCAAACAGTAAAATTTGGAGAAACAAAAATCAAAGATTTTATTTTGCAATATAATTTCATCGTTTATGGGCAAAAAGTTTTATACCATTTCATATTCTACAGTCTTATTCTCTCCCTATGGACTTTCTTACATTTGCAGCAACTTAAAGATTCCACTTGATAAACTCCAATCTCTCTTTTTGGATGCTCCAAGTCACTTGATTAAAGCTTCTCCAAAATCCCCTCTATAAATTATGCTTACCAAACTCTTATAGAAAAACCAATTCTCCAAAAAAAAGGGACTAATTAGAATATAACAAACTAAAAAAAATGAAATACGCAGAGATTTCACATTTCAGCCACACTCAGCACAACCTCAAATTCGACTACACCGAGAAGCCTTTCAAGTGTGATGGATGCAATGAAGTTGGTATTGGCTCTCGCTATCGCTGCTCCGGTGATGATCATGGAAGCTGTGATTTTGATCTCCATGCACACTGCGCGCTACCATCAGCCTCCATAACACATTCGTTCTACAAAAAATGTTCATTTCAGTTTTTGGCGCGGCCGCCGGGGAATGAAAGACGGTATTGCAATGCATGCGAGAAGGATGTGTCGGGATTTGTGTACCATTGCAAGGCTTGTGGGTTTGATCTTCACCCTTGTTGTGCTATGCTTCCTATGGTTTTGGACGATGGAGAGACCAAACTCTCTCTTTATCGTAAAGTTAGTTCGTCTTGTCACCGATGTGGAATAAAAGGCCGTAGCTGGAGTTACAGGTCTTTCTCTCTTCTTGATTCTATTCTGTTTTTCATTTCTTATTATAATATCAATTGGTGCAATTTCATGATTGATTAATTCGGTAACTAGTAACATTAAAAACTTAAGTTAAAGATTTAGCATGTTTTATTCTTAAAAATCGTTCGCTATGTTATATGTTTTTGTTTCCCAGTATTATGTTAGAATAATAAGTTAAGATGATCAACGAAGCAGATCAAATAAAACTGAAAAGTTGGTAATTAAAAAAAAAAGAGCATTGATTATGTTTTGAGTTCGGTGTTTTCATTGGTGGTTTTTAGTCAACATTAGCATATATTCCAAATCAACATCTCTAAAGAATATTTTTAAAGCAATATGATAAAATTTTGGATTACGTTGATGCATTGATTCTTGAACATTAATTTCGTCTTTATACCGAATATATGTTAGAGCAAAGGGAAAAATTAAAGCAATGGCATTCAAACACAAACTTTCTCCTTTTCTAAAGAAATGAGATTGTGCTTGGTAATTGGTTTTCAAGTTACATAGCGTACACTCTAAGTTAGAACTTATTATTCAACTTGTGACCATTGATTTTCATTTCTTGGTAATTGTTGTTTAACTTGTGAATACTCTAAACACCAACTTAGAATTATGTGTCATCGCCGACGTTGTTAAAGAAGTAAATTTAGTCCTATATAACTAAAATTTATCATAGAATTGGAATTAACATCTAATTTTGCATAACATTTACAAAACATCTATTTATCTAAAACGAAATTTTCAGTTTAAACATTTAGTTTTATGAAGAGAATGCAGTATCATTTAGGCACTAATGAATATTTGATATAGAAAAAATATGGATTACGGAGCCAAATTCTTTGGTTAATGCAGTGAAACATAATTTTGGGCATGTTAATAATAAATTGTGGTTTTAACTAAATGAAATTATTATTATTATTTGTCAAAAATTAAATAATTACAGGTCGTCTTGCAAAAAATACAATCTCCATGTGGCATGTGTGAGGGAGATGTTAGTGGAGAATTGGCGCGAGTTGTACAAAGGACAAAATGGTAAAAGCATTGAACATAAGAGTCTGACTTTAAATAACACACTTGAGCATCACCACCGTAGCAGCAGAAAAGGCAAAGTCCAAAAATGTTGTGAGATCGCCGGAATGGCTGTGCAGTTCGTTATTTCTGCCGTACTCGGCGATCCAACAACCCTAATCGCCGGAGTTGTAGGCTCCCTTATTTCTCGAGGATGATTTATTCCCCTTTCAAGAATATTTTAGTCTTTATACTTTCGTGTGTATAATAACTATTGTGTTACAAACTCTTATAATTAGTAGAATGGGAAAATATAAACAATGCTACATATTAGAGTTTGACATGTCAACTTAAATTTATCTTTAAAAATATATCATTAAAAATAATATCTGCGATAGAGGTTTTATCTTATCCTCAAAAGTGGCCTCTGTTTAGATCAGCTTCAGATCAAATACTGCAGAGTTTATCAGGTTTCAATAGTTGTGTTTCCTTCAAATACTTCAGATCAAACTTAATCATGTGTATTGCCTAGTTTCTGCTCTGATTTGTTTTTGTGTTTCAACAACTCTGTACTTCCAATATTATACCAGGAGACAAAAAAAAAATGATTCATCTTTTTCTTCTCTTTCAAATCTTCAAGATTGCAAATCTTTCTTAATTTTTTTTGTTTATCTTTACTAATTAATTAACCGAGTTAGTCTCCAATGATCTTTACTAATTAATTAACCGAGTTAGTCTCCAATGATCTATTTATTCTTTTTTGGGTCCAAAAATCATATAGTTACTAATAACTATTTTTATTGTGGTTGCAAGTGCAGCAGCTTAGAAAATATCATGGAACTCAAATTGAGTGTAAGCATCAACAACAACTTGTATACTAGAAATCAAACATTTCTTCCCAAACTGGGATTTTATATTTTTCAACAGATGGACTCTGCAAATACTATGGTGTGTGAGGGGGTAGATAGTTGATAGAGGTTTAGCGACTGATAGAGAACAGTCAGACACAAAAACAAGGTCTTCTCCATTAGGGATCACAATCTTCAAACCTCTTAAGAACTAAGTCCAAGAATCATCATTTTCAGAATCCAAAATCTCGAATGCTAAGGGATAAAGGTGGAAGTCTCCATCTTGCGTAGAACCTCCTAGAAGGGATCCCTTGAACTTGGCTTTGAGGAATGTACCATCAACAACAATCTCTCTTCATGTATTTAAATCCTCTCAATGATTGCCCCAACGGAAAAAAAAAACTGCGTCTTTTATTTCATTGATAGGACGTTTGGAGTTTGGAAGAAAAAATATAAAATTCTTTCTGATTTTCTAAGATATAGTCTACACATACATAAGAGAATGGTAATAATGCCTACAATGAGATTACATAATTTTATCAGAATTTCAAAATATTCAGATGCAGATTTTGCAAATGTAAATTCAGAAATGGAAACAAACAACCGAGATTATGAAGCTAACTTGAATGATAAGGAAGCAGCAGAGGCAGCATATAGAAGATACATGGCACTAATGAGGGACAATATTGCAAATATGTTATGGAAAAATCGAAGTACTCACTCAGAATCTTCTAGTTATCATAAAAATAAAAATAAATATTTACTCAATAGTATTTTTCTATTGTATGTTTTTTTTACGTCAGTTGTATTGTATTTTTTTTTGGTTATTTAACGTTTTTTGTTGAAAAATAAAAATAAATTTGAACTTTTACCAAAAAAATTGTTTTTAAGATTTATAAATAATAAATAAAAACAATACTTTATGAACAGTAACTAAACAATTTTAATTTATAAATACACTAATATTTTTAATCTATTTGTTTCTAAATTATTTAACTAAATTTTTTGTTCCACACCGCTTCATTTTTTTTACTAATCAAATATTATTCCGCACCGCTTATTTTACAAAAACCGCATTTGTCTCACATAATATATTTTTCCACATGTACCATGTACCGTACTTACAATCCGTTTTTTTCTCATTACCAAGTCACCATTCGGACCTTAGAGTCAAAACTGAGAATACTCACAAAGTGACAAAAGTAAGTTAAAATTGAGAATGCACACTATTATCATTATTATATAAATCAAACCAAGCCAAATTGGATAACAATTGATATCCAAATATTATTACAACTATATAATATATGATTTTTAGTTGGAAGGCTTCATTTCAGCTTTAATAGCAGCAACAAGGTGATCATAAGCCTGACCCCAAGCAGCCTTCATCTCCGGTGACCACATCTCCGGCACCGCCTCCTTTATCATCTCCAACAATGCATACTTTGTCACCTACAATTATATCAAAAAATTTGTTTAATAAAACAAAGTAAATCAAAATATTAGTTTGGTACAGCACATTTTGAGATAGAACTAACATCAAAGTGTTCATCAACGACGCCGTATTTAGAATGAGTAGCTCCAAGTCTCTTCAAAGTCGTTTCCCTCACTGTAACTTTCCCTGTTTTTCTCAGTTGTGCTGCTGATTCACAACACTGATAAATAAAACAAAAAAGTTCAAATTTTCAGTCACAAAACATAACTTAAAGAATCCACAAATCAAGTATTGAGATTTTATTCGTTATTACCATTACAAAAACAGACATTGCGTGAGGCTTTAGCTTTGGGTTTTGCTCAGCAGGAACTGGTGAGTCTCTCAAAAACGAGAACATTTTCTTTGCTGTTGGTGCAATCTCAAAGATCCTTCATTTCAAAATTTGTTTCATATCTCTTAGATCATATACATACAAAATGAATACAAATAGATATATCAATGGTATCATTAGTACTTACTTGAGGAAGAGTTTGAGACCTAATTCAGCTGAATCTTTCTTCATAGCACTCCATGACTTCAATACAAGAGCTTCTTGCTCTTCTGTGAACACAATCTTTCCTTCACTCTCCATAATATTTCACAACCGAAATGATTTGATATAAAATTTTCTCTGTTTTGTAATTGAAACTGTGATATTTACTTCAATTAGAAAAAGGTGTTCTATATATAGGTTTTGATAAAGACCCTCTTGGGATATCCAAGAGACAGTTCTTGATAACCAAGTTTCAGATAAACTTGTCCGGTTAAAAAAAATGAAACCATGTGCTATGTACTGTAATGGAACATGGTTTCACTTTAAGATGATAGGCTTGACCAATTATTAGTCAAAAGATAACAGAAAAGTCTTTATCTCATTATTTTACTAATTTATCATTTTTATATATTTAACCAAATACCACACAAGTGGTGCAAGTTGTGATACATTGAATTGGCAGCACAACACAGAAGCAAGAACAAAAACTTGTGAGAGTTATGTAGTCACTAAGTGGCTTTCACATCTAAGAGAGAAAAAAAAAAAAAGGTTGAAACATTACACACTGAATCCAAGCAGTGAAATTACAGAGAAGAGGGTTTTTCAAATTTCAACCACCTCGTTTCCTGATCATATCCAGATGCAGAAAATATGGATATAACACCAATGATTGGAACTTGGAAGCATGTATCTTTGCAACAGAGCCTTAGAAGTGAATCACACCGATGAGAGGAGGATGAACAGGGTAGGGAGGAAGAATAAGATCGTTTTCATAATCAACGCTTTCCTCTTGTAAAAGTCGAAGCCTCGCTTAGAACTTATAATTTATCACAGTAATTGTAGTATCACATTAGTCATAGTCTAAACAACTTAGAATTATGTATCATCGCGTTAGCAGTTCCGTTTTCGGATTGCTCGTTGGCTCGTGGCTTCACTCGAGTTCCTTAAGAGTTGCAGCAATTCACGCGAACGTCCAAACTTCTTCGATTAAAAATAATATAAAATACAATTAAAAATATTTTTAAATTAAATTTGGAAGGGTCCAGACTAATCCTCGAGGAGGTGCAACCCATGGATATATCTTTTCTCCGGATATTCAAATAGACCGTAAGCAAGACCTCATATCCATGTGCTCAAGCCAATTAACTAATAGTTATGCGCTTGGTGGGAATCGATCCCTGGCCTGGACTATAGCAAGGCAATTCCTCGCCAAGTGAAAACCACTACACCAAGAGAACTTGGTTAAAAAAAGTATTTTGAAATACCTCATATGTAGACATAAGATGTATATATGTATTATGTTATGTCCTCAATCTCTTCTTCTTTTCTCTTCTTCATCTCTGCCATGACTTGAACCCAGGAGGTGGAGCTTAGCCCTTAAACCAAATGAGCTACAAGATCAGGCGTTCAGCCTCAATGTCATATTTAAGAACTCTATGGCACTATGGCATTCAAGCCGTTCCTCAAGAAATAATGCATAATTGCGTACCCACGCTGAACAATCCCAGACTGTGAGAGACAGAAAGCAAATATATAATCATGTATTAATAATGTATTAAACAAGATAGAAATACAAAAAAAAATTAAAAAAATTAAGAACTACAAAAATTAATGAACTAACAATACATTATTCTTATATATGATATATATGTAATTGGTTGTAGAGAACAAAATTTAGAGGTCGCATTTAGTTATTCGGTTCGATTCAAAATATAATGTTTTGTAGGTTTTAAAAAATAGATTCCATTTCGGGTGGGAATTCGGGTATTCATTTGGGTTCAGATAAGATATTTAAGGTGTTCGGGTTTAGGGGTATAGGACTCATTCAGGTATTTCATAGCTTCAGATCCGGTTCGGTTCGGATCCATTCGGGTTTGGATATCCGAATTATTGAGGAAAAATAAATAAAAAATTGTTAAATTTGAATCAAGTTTGGTTAAATTTCCAAAAATATAACTAGAAATTTTTGGATATTTTAGTTAGTTTATATATTTTGATTATTTTGGTCTTAAACTACTTGGTATCTTTGGGTTTATAATTGTAATTTTAGATAACTGAATTATATCAAATCTAAATATAATTAATTTTTTATATATAGAATTATATTTCGGCTATTTTGGGTACCCTTTGATTATCAGTTTGGTTCGAATTCGGTTTTGGATGTTCAGGTTTAGAAGTCTAAAATCAGTTCGGATATTTTAAAACCCCAAGTCAGGTTCGGTTCAGGTTTTTCAGATAGGTTTTGGGTTTGGGGTCTGGATATTTTGCCCAGCCCTACCATTTGGAATAGAATTTTATTCAGTTCAGATTTAATTTGGTTCTAGACAAAAAAATATTAAAACAAAAATAAGTATAACTAACTAGTTTAAATTATGATTATAATATTTTATATTGAAATGTATTTTCTAAATATTTACTTCAAAATATTACTTTTTAGTGAGTTTTGATTAAACGGTTTGGTTTGGATAATTTGTAAAATAAAAAAAATTACCCTTTTAGATTATTTATATATTTTATTTTGATTCCCTTTGGTAGTTTTGCCACACAAAAAAAAATCTTAATTCATGTTTTAGTTTTATTTCTTATAATTTGCTTTTTTGTAATTTTTAAGTTTCCTCAAATTCCCTACTTCTACTTATTCCACATAATACTGTTTGACAAATTAAGCTATTACAAATGATGTAACATAATTGTTTTCCACCAGATTCCACAACAATTCTACAATTAAGCTGACACCAGTTAGGGCCTTAGTTTTATGAATGGAATACAGTATAACTTAGGTACTAATAAATCTACACTATAATAAAGCAGTGTATCTCTCTTGAGATAACACATTAGTTTTCTGTGCATTGTGATGTTGACATGTCATTAAATAAAAAAATTTGAATCTCCAATCAAATTATTTCACGAATACACATAAATAAACAAATCAGATTTTTGAAACATTATGAAGATACCACATCAATTAATGAAAAACTGTGTAAACCAATCAAATCATTTTAATTATACATATAAGATAATAATCATAATATTTACTTTTCACCATAAGTAAATTAAGAAAAAAACTGTCTAAACTAATCATATCATTTTAATTATACACATCATATAATATTTATTTGTTACTATGAATAAGTCAATAAAAAAACTTTTAAATAAATCAAATCATTTTAATTATACACACCATATTATATTTATTTTTTACCATAAATAAAACTACATGTATTGATTAGCTAATTTTTTAACTGATATAATCGAGTCTTATGTCGTTGATTAGCATTGGTTTTATTTTGCTATATTAAAAAGATCATATGATATACTATTAGACTAATGTATCATTAAATCAAAGAAAATAAAATAACAAAATGCCAAAAAAAGAAACATAGGGCGTAGCCCGGATATCAACGTTAGTGATACGACATTCGAATGAATCAACACAATAATAACACATATGCCTCTCATGGTGTTGACACATCAGATTTTTCAGAGATTGTGGTGTTGACATGTCAATAAATAAATAAAATTTGTGATCCAATAAAATTATTTCATTAATATATATATATATATATATATAAGTAAACACATCAGATTTTTAGAGCATTATGAAGATGCCACATCAATTAATGAAAAAACTGTGTAAACCAATCATATCATTTTAATTATACACATAAGATAATAATCATAATATTTATTTTTCACCATGAATATATTAATAAAAAAAATTTTCTAAGCTAATCATATCATTTTAATTATACACATTATATAATATTTATTTTTTACCAAGAATAAATTAATGAAAAAACTTTCTAAACAAATCAAATCATTTTAATTATACACACCATATAATATTTATTTTTTACCATGAATAAGACTACATGTGTTGATTAGTTGATTTTTTAACCGACCTAATCGAGTCTTATGTCGTTGATTAGCATTGGTTTTAGGTTTTTAAGCTAATTTTTTGTTAGATTGAGAGTCAAGAGCTTGAATTTTCTTCAATCTGATTTTTTTTAAAGAAAGTTGTGGAATTCTAAGGCAGAGATTTGAGAATTAGGGTTTTCGGAGTTGGGAGGGGGGAGGGAATTCTTTGATTATGGTATCCTTAAATTTTTTTGAAGATCTAGAATTTGTTCAATAATGTATATCTATGATTATTAACTCTAAGAATGTTTCCAAATGAATGAAACTTTTGAAAGTTGTTAATAAATATTTCCTCATAAGTGAAAGATAAATAAAAACATGGTAAAAACATTATTTGATATGGTAGATACGAATCAAGAAAGATGACTAATGGAGATTGTTGAGATAACAATAGATGAAGAAGAAGAAAGAGAAGAGATGATTTTTGTCAATAAACCATCCACTAAAATTTGTTTGTTATCGCTTGAATGTTTAAAATGTATTTGACTATTTGTACACATAATATTTAAAATTTTTGATTAAAACAAAAGTTCTTAGTGAAATATAAATTTTTCTAATAGTTTTATTTTGCTACATTACAAGGATCATATGATATACTAACAGACTAATGTATCGTTAAATCATAGAAAATAAAATAAAAAAATACAAAAAAGAGAAAAGAAACTCGGGTTACCTAGTACTTATATGTTAAAGTAGGAAAAATATGAGCTCAAGACCCAAGTTCTTTAGTTAATGCAGTGAAACATAATTTTAGGCATGTTAATCATAAAATCCAGTTTTAACTTTAACTAACTTCAATTATTATTATTATCTCATACGATACTCCCATTCATCCCACCAATCCCACCGAATGATGAAAAAGCACATTCATGGGCTGGAGTTAGGTTTCAAACTATGATTACTCCCATATCGAGAGAATTTGTATGGTCTCAAGCCGTGACATGTGGCAAGTTGACTTCTTCAAGATAGTTACAATAAGGTTATTTAAAGTTTGTGAGTATCTTGAGGAAGTCATCAAGATTCTTATCGATCAATCTAGAGTCAAAACTGAGAATACTCACAAACTGAAAACAAGTCAAAATTGAGAATGCACACTATTGTTATTTTATAAACCAAACCAAACCGAATTGGACAACAACACTCATGACAACAATTGATATTCAAATTTTATTACAACTATATAATATATGATTTTTAGTTGGAGGGTGTCATTTCAGCTTTAATAGCAGCAACAAGGTGATCATAAGCCTGACCCCAAGCTTCCTTCATCTCCGGTGACCACATCTCCGGCACCGTCTCCTTTATCGTCTCCAACAATGCATACTTCACAACCTATAATCATATTAATTTTATAATTACAATTTTAATTAAAATAGTAGGTTAATACAGAACATTTTGAGATATAGCTAACCTCAAAATGTTCATCAACGACGCCGTATTTAGAATGATTAGCCCCAAGTCTCTTCAAAGTCGTCTCCCTAACTGTAACTTTTCCTGTTTTTCTCAGTTGTGCTGCTGATTCACAACACTGATAAATAAACCCAAAAAACTTCAATTATTCAGTTACAAAACATAACCTTAAGAATCAAGTAATCAAGTATTTAGATTTGGTTAGTTGTTACCATGACAAAAACAGACATTGCGTGAGCCTTTAGCTTTGGGTTTTGCTCAGCAGGAATTGGTGAGTCTCTCAAAAATGAGAACATGTTCTTTGCTGTTGGTGCAATCTCAAAGATCCTTCATTTCAAAATTTGTTTTATATCTCTCAGATTACATACACATAAAAATGCATACAAATAAAAAGATCATTAGTGCTTACTTGATAAAAAGTTTGAGACCCAATTCAGCTGAATCTTTCTTCATGACACTCCATGACTCAACCACAAGAGCTTCTTGCTCTTCTGTGAACACAATCTTTCCTTCACTCTCCATAATATTTCAGAACCTAAATGATTGATATTATAATTCTCTGTTTTGTAATTGAAACTGTGATATTTACTCCAATTATGAAAAGGTGTTCTATATAAAGGTTTTGATAATGACCCTTTTGTGTTATCCAAGAGACAGTTCTTGATAACCAAGTTTCAGGTATAAGCAAATGAAACCATCTGCTGTGTACTGTAATGGAACATGGTTTCTAATGGTAGGCTTGACCAATTATAAGTTAAAAAAATGATAGAAAAAGTCTCAAGATCTCTTTATCTCATTATTTTATTAATTTATCATTTATATATTCAACCAAATACCATACAAGTGGTGCCAGTTATGACATGTGATACATTGAATCCATTGATCAAATTGGCACAACACAGAAGCAAGAACAAAACTTGTGAGAGTTATGTAGTCACTAAGTGGCTTTCACATCTAAGAGCTTTAAAAAAAAAGGTTGAAACTTTACACACTGAATCCAAGCAATGAAGATTACAGAGAAGATGTTTTTTTTTTTCAAATTCAACCATATCCGTATGTTACATCGCGTTTCGCTACCACGGAATCAAAGGGTATTTCAACTCTTTCTTTAACAAGGCATCGTGCTTCCCCGTCTTCAACCACAAGAACTTTCCCCGGTGGACATTGGTTAGATGTTTTCTTCCCTTTAACAGCTCCCTGTGGAAGAAGTCCCAAAAGTTTCAAAGATGCGCCTGATTTCTTGATCTCTGGACCATATCCAGAAGCAGACAATATGGATATAACACCGATGATTGGAAGCATAATCTTTGCAACAGAGCCTAAGAAGCGAATCACACCATGACTCGGGCCTTCAGATCCTCTATCAGGACTTTTCACCTCTGCTTCGTTTCTCACATGTCCTGAGCCAAACCCATTAGCATCAGACTTCTTCTTTGGTAAGCTAGAAAGATAACCATTGTTATCTAAACCGAGGGCGAGAGGCGGATGAACAGGGTAAGGAGGAAGAAGAAGATCGTTTTCATAGTCAACTCTTTCCCCTGCAAAATTAGTAGCTTCGCGTAATACTTCAAAATCTTTCCCTTTGTACTCCTTAAGCTTCTCAAGTAACATTTTCCTACTGTAATCAATCTCAGCTAAAGCCACTTGCTTCTCGTATTGTTGCCTTTGCCGTAAATTCTGATTCATTTACACACAAAACTAACATCACAAACCATTTCCACAATACCTAATGATACAAAACAATGAATCCAAAAAACAGAACTTGAAGCAATTCAGATTCAATTTCAGTTCCAAAGCAGAAACTAACACTATCAATGTTCAATGCTAGACTAAAAGCTAGAAACTTTATTTTTCAATTTAGGGTTTTTTTCCAAACCTGTAAAGAAGCAAGCTGAGATTCAAGAGATTCAAGAGCATCACGTATTCGCAAAAGACGTTCAGGTTCTGCTTCCTCTACATCATCAGAGCTGATTGAGTCATAATCCTTTTCTTGATTCTCATTTTTTCTTCCTTCTCCTGGAGAAAGATCCTCGTTTCCTCCGCCGTTGCCACCACCGTCTTCGCTGACGGCGGTGCTAGAGCTATCGATACAATCGCTGATCTTGAGTCTTAGCTCGGTAGCTCTGGCTAAAATTAATCCGATCCCTTCTTCGTCTTCCATCTATGGTTTCACAGAGATTGAGAAAAATTTGGGGCTATGAAAAACTAGGGTTAGGGTTTTTGTAAGGTAGTGGTGGGGAAGAGAGACAGAGAAGTGAAATTTGGAGTCGTCGAGAGTGTTTGTGTAAACAGAAACGCGTGATTGTGGTTGGCTAAACTCAGATTTCAGATTTCGGATTTTTTCAGATTAGTTTCTGATGTTTTCCCGGTTTTAATCAACGGCCACAAATATTCAATCATTTCTTTTACTTTTTTTTGAATTTTAAAATTAATATTTGGGGAAAATAAGGAAAATTGAGAGAAGACAATTTTGGATTTTAATGTATGATGAGAGAAGACAACACCTATCACTCTACATATAAAAAATGATGTAGACTTTTAAGTTTTAATAAAAAAAAATATTCTTTTAACATTTTTTTTTTGAATAATAAAGTAACTATCTTTTTTTTTTTTAAATGGTTGGGTTTTATATTTTAACAATAGATCAAATTAGTAGAGTTGGTTTATAGTTTCCAATAGTTGATGTGAATCATGTGATATATAGTGGGTTTTATATTTTGATAAGGCGTAAATCGTACAAGAAGATGCTTTATCTCCTACTATATGATCGGCTGAAACAGATGTATTTATCAGAAAAAACTACATCACACATGAGGTGGCATACATAATATTCATAATATGGAGATTTTACTTTTTCTTCAAGATGTGTTTTCCTTTTCTTTTACTTTTGATGTTGAATTTTCCTCTTTACTTTTGACAGGAACTATGCTTTTCGCATAGCTCTGGTCTGGCTCCACTCTGTTCCAATTCTGATTTCTTCATGAAGCTCCTTGCTTCAACATTCACATTTCTCCCCAGTTTTTTTTCTGAAACAGAGTCCCAAACAACCAATAAACAAAAAACTAAAATAATTAAAAAAACAATTCACTAAAACGCAATTTAGTGAAATTGAATACAATTTTGATTAATTAGATTCGTAGGTGTAATTATGCAGAGAAAAATAGTACATGGGTAAAAATAAAACAATGTAATAATTTAGGAGGAAAAATCAAGAGATTGAGAGTCTGAGTGAATCCATGTATAGACCCTTATATTTCCCATTGATTAAGTTAATTTAAAATTAACACATTCAAAATTCTATCATATATAGTAACTGAAATTATTATCTCAATCTATTAATTGCCAATGAATATTTGTTTCTAAATTTAATAAATCGAGATTGTAGGCATATATCTCTTTATTTCAAAATTGGACAATTGTATTAGTTTTCATTTAGTTAAGATTTTTTTTAATTTCGATTAATTTATTACCTAATTGGGTAGGATTAGCTCTAAATTGTTTTAATGAGAGTAAACAACACCATTTATTTGACGTAGGCTTGATTTAAATAACAAAAATTTGATTTGCTACATGAAAATAAAACAATTTCATGTTTAAAACATGTTACATATATTATAAACAATAAATAAATAAACAAAACTAAAATATATATTAAACAGAAAAATATATTCATAAACATTATTAAAAATAAAATAAAATTATACGAAGAAAATAAAAATATTTATAAACATTAAAAACCAAAAAAATATAATTTATATTAAAATAATTGATCCGCGGTACAAATCTAGTTGATTTTTTAAAATTAAATGTTAACATCTACTAATATTGTAACACCCCCTAATTTTCTGACTTTTCTAAAAAAAATCGGTTTGAAGCTAAAATCATTTGAAATATTTTGCATTGATACATAAGTAAAATTTCCTCTATAAATAGAGAAGATATTCGACTCTTTTAGACATCATCACCACAAACAAACATTTAACTTTCCAAACTATTTATTTCTGCAATTGTTTGAGCTTTTGATTATTCATCTTTGATCAATTAGCCAAACCGAAACCAAAAATAACACACAATGGCTCTCTACTAAGTATGTTGACCCAAACAGGAGTTATTGCTGGTCTTAAAATGAGATTTAAATTAATAAAAAATAAACCGGTAAGAATCATCATCTTGACATTAGGATTATACTTTGAAAGTATAAAGAAATATTTAAATGGGTATGAGTCAATCACTAGTTCCCAATTAGTTTTGAATTGGAAACTTATAAAACTTAACATCTACAAATTTGATTTACTGCCAAAATATAAAAAGCGATGAACACATACCTTTCTATTAAAAAAAGAGATAGATATTGTAGAGTATGGATAAAAGCATAAGAGATGACATGTACAAGAGATTCATATCATGAATTAGGAACGATCCACCTCCAAGGCAAATTACTTCATTCTGAGTTAAAATTTTACACCTTCAGAGTGTTCAGTGAAGCCTGAGTTGATTGGTATTTACATACGACTCTGAATAAATACGACCCACCATAACCATAATTTCTATGTAAAATCCGATACCGATTAAGAAAATTTGTAAGAAAACATGAGCAGGGTTGACCCTTTTTCTCAGAACTGAGGAAAGGTAAGGTCAGTGAAAGACAAAACCAAGCAGAGGGGCTTAGGTTAAGAGCTAGACAAAAAGGTTGCTATTGAGAGGATAAGAAGGATGAGTGTTTATTTCCTCTCGATGACTTCTGCTGGCAAGTTAATCTAGTAAACTGGTTTGGCTGTTTCTGTTATTTCCATCTATTTTGGGACGTTTCTTCGAAGAGCAACTTGTGTCTTTCGAGTTCCCTGATCCCAAAGCTTGATCGAGTCTTGAAGTCAATCCTGTATTAAAGAATTGATTGCTACTTTGTGTGTGTTAGTAGTAACTCTATGAGACAATTTGCTTTGTAAGATAAATGTTGAACAAAGTCAGAAATAATGTGAAGTTTCAAGATTTACCGCTTGGACCGCAATCCGAAGGTTGCCATATTTCATCATTGGAACTATAAAATTCAGAAGCTCGTTCTATGCCATTTGATCTGTATGGAGGAATGTTATGGATGCCAAGTTGCAGAGAACCCAGCAAGTCATTTTCTATGCATTCATACCTGCAAAAACCAAATTTCTCGACATGTCAGTTTTGATTTTTCATTCTTAGCACTCTTTGATGTCTTTTAGATAATAGACTAACATTTTTTGGCAGAGGGTATCAACCGCAACTGACAAATTGATGACTTGAATCCTAATATCCCTGACTTCATAATCATCAAACTGATCAAAAGGCTCTTCCAAGAACTTAGAAAGTTTCTCAACATTAGCCTCAAGCTGCTGCTGCTGATCCTCAAACAGATTTTTTTTTATCTCTCTCTCCTCAGAACTCATTTCATCTCCAAACAACTCCTCTCCAAACATGTAAAATGCAAAAGGGTATGAGTATGAAAGAACTCTTCTTGATCTAAATAACCGATGGAGTCCATTGGTAACCCAGCTGAAGTCTTTAACTTGTAACTCCCTCTTTTCTGAAATCGACACCTTGTGGAGTATAGTATCACGAAGTTTATCCTCTAGCTTGGAGGAATCAATATGTGCTTTGTACCGATTATGATAATGCATATACCGATAGAGATCTCTTTTCGCTCTTTCCATCTTTTTCTGTTCGTCTTCTTGGTATCGACCACAACTATGACCCGAGATTCTAGACCAAGTATGGTCCCTTCCAGTAGCTTCACCACACAACCAACTACACAAAGTAACAACCAAACAAATGTTTACTATAACGCAGAGAAGAAAAAAGAAGAAACAAAGGCTAAAATTCTTACCAAAAAGATTGTCTACAAAGACAAGTCACGAGATTGCATCCACCGTTCTTTTCAACGGGTTTGTAACATTTAGGACACGGCTTTGTGTGAACAGTTATCCAATTGATTGTCTCGGACTCATCATAACACTTCTTTCTCCATAGCTCCCACATTAAACAAGAGCAAGGAGAGTGAGCTTGAGATGAACATCTGAAACAGAACTGCAAACCACAAGAACATTCAACTTCACAGAGCTCGTCATCTTCAACACGTATTGCATTACCACAATGAGGAATACTCGGACACCATTTCACCATTTTGTTATCTTCAATGTATGACTCAAGAAGAAAACGATCAAACTTCTCAGCTAAATCTGGTTGGCTTTTACTAACTAATAAAGTCCTAACAACATCTTCATCGCAAATAGCGTTACATTTATCAGCCATACATGTAATCCTTTTGCTCTGACCTTCATTTATCTTTACAGTAAAATGTCCAGCCCAACCTATAGCAAGAAAAAAAACCAAAGAGACAATAACTTTCATTTTACGATATCTCGTGAAAAAATAAGCAAAGCATTTTGGGAACTCACAGTTATTGCAAAAGCAATGACCACAATCCATTCTTGTCATCTGATGACCAAGTACTTCCTCTATACAAATATCACAACTCATTACCAAAGAACTCCAAACCGAAGAAGAATCGCAACTTTGGTTTTCCAAAACCGTAAGACCAGCATTAGAAAACAAGCTATCCTTTCCTTTCTCAACAAGCACAGCAAACAATTTCTCCACATCCCATCGGTAATGAATAAGAAGAGTCCGAGCATGATGCTCTTTAAGTGATAACAATTCCATCACTCTTCTTAAATCCTCCCTCTACATTGATGCAAAAAAAAAAAAACAAAATACAGTTTCACCAAGTTTAAAAGAAAACCAAAACAAATCATTCAAGAACAATCATTTGATCTTTCACTGACCTGTGCTGCTAGTAGTGATTCCTTCGTTATCACCTACAAATATGAAATTTCACATTTATACTATGGATAGAAAAAAAAAATCAAAAAACAAAAAAAAAAATTAGCTAATTTTTCACAGTAAAAAAAAAAAATACCTAATTTTTCATATACCATTTGCCAAAAAATACCCAGAAACTGAGAAATTCGGATGAACAGAGAGATCAAAAACTAAAGTGATCGTAATTTCAAATCAATAAGAGGAGAATTAAGCAACGGAGACAAAGAAGAAGGAGCAATACCTTGGCAGTATTAGGTATGGAAGAAACAGGTTGCAAAGTTGAATCGTCATTATCAAGTCCGTTGAGAGATTCCTGATCGGAGGAGTAATAGTAATCGTCTTCCTCCTCACCGCTTGAATAAGCATCCATCGGTTCAGAGTTTCTGAGGAAGATATTATAAATTTAAGTTTGGAATCGGAGTGAAATTGCCGATGTCGGAGGTAAGCCTTATAGAGCACGACGGAGGGAGGCGATCAAGTGTAAAACTATGGAAGAGAAGAGAAGAGAAGAGAAAATTTGCTTTATATTATTTATTGAATAAAAAATGGTAGTAGGAAAATGTTTTTCTACTATTTTGGACCTTTTGGTAATGACATTATTATACATTTACTCGGACCAAAACCAAGACTACATTAAGTCATTAACATGTTGGGTTTAAGACTAAACTAAAAATATTTATTTCCGAATTTACGACAACATCGTTTCGATAACGTGGTTTAGAAATAAAATTAAGGTCCATTTTAATTTTAAAATAAAGTAAATGTAAGTAAATTCATTAAATTAAATATTTGTTGGTAAAGAGATTTTTTTTAATTATTTTAGAAAAAAATAGAAATAATGTTTAGTTAGAAAAAATAGTTATTTTACAAAAATTTTTTACAGAAATAAATTAATTTAATTTTTTATATTAAAATTTTATTATTAATATATTAAAAATCTTTATCATGTCTAATAGTTTTTGGTTGCATTTTATTGTTTTTTTCTGATCGTTATGTAAGATATGCTTGGACAAAATATCTAAAAACCGAATAACCAAACTGAATCAAATCCAAAAAGGGATACCAACCCAACAAAAATCTGAATTGTTCATAAACTTATATATCTGAAGAACCAAACTCAAACCAAACCAAAAATCAATAGATATCCGAAATATTTGAAACACAATTATATACCAAAAATATTAATTGAATTTTATTTAACTTAATTATCTAAAATTATAAACCCAAAAATATCAATTATTTTTATACTTAAACAACTAAAATACCCAAAATTAACAAAAAAATATCTGAAACTTCATAGTTATATTTGTAAAAATTTCACCAATTTTTTTTTCCAATATTTAGTGTACCAGAGTCTTACTCAAACTTAAAACAGCAGAACCAAACAAAAAATAATAATTACCCGAATGGATCATAAACCTAAAAAATCTAAAAAATTGAACCAAACCCAAATGCACATGCCTAGTGAGAGATATAAAAAATGAAACCGGTAACTGGCGGTTATGTTCTCGCTCATATCTAGGTGAGAAGTTATTCTGGCAAAATCTTCGATTTTTCTCTGAAATCTTCTGGTTTAGATATTCAATCTAGATGAGAAGTTCTTCTGGTAAAATCTTTGGTTTCTCTCTAAAATCATCTTATTTAGATCTTCAATCGGTTTCAAATCGAATATCATTTTTTCTCGCATGTTCACTCGCCAAAATCCTTCAAAATTCCTTGAAAATTTATAAATTTATTGAAACTTAAATAATATAATAATATAAAAATATAAATTTGGAAAAATGTTTAAATTTTATTGAAATAAAAAGATTTAACATATCTTAAAAAAAATGGAAACTAAAAATTATCTACTTTATTGTTTAATTTTTTTCTTTGATTTTCTTTTCTGATTAAGGAAAAAAAAATAAACATAATTTTTATAACATATGTCGATCTCTCGTGAGTGCAACTTAACTTTATATAATCTATACTATATAAAAGTTGAAGCTATAAGTTTCTAATGTCGTCCACATAAGATTTTAAAAACCTATTCTTATTGGTCCACATCAGCATTTAACATAAATTATGATGATAATTTACCAAAAAAAAAAAGTTTCTTCCAAAAACTAAAAGAGGAAGAAATTAATTTCTGCCAAAAACTAAAAGAGTAAAAATTGATTTATGCGAAAAACTTAAAAGGAAAATTATCACCAAAAGACTAGAAATTACTGAAAATCAAAAGTTTTGAATATAAGGAAAATATGACTTGATTTCTTATTAATGAATTATTAAAAATATATATTTACATTTTCATAACTTCATATTTTCCTAATAATTAATAAAGAGATTATTTAATAATTTTCTTAAAACAATTGCTCTTTAAAATAAAGAAATTTGGTCGCATAATATTTCTGAATCTCTATTTATTTATAATATATTTTTACTAAAACAATTTTAATTATTACAAGTTTAATTTTTCATGAATTTTTCATTTTCTCAATGAGATTTAGCATAAAATTAATATCTGCCAAAAACTTAAAAAGAAAATCATCGCCCAAATACTCAATAAAATAATATAGAGTACTCAAAATAATGAGTTTAGTATATAAGAGAATTATGAATTACATGAATTGCTTTAATAAAAAAAGGTATTTTCTTTCCTAATTATATTGCTTATAAATAATACTTCTAAGTCTATTCAAAACCCTAAATCGTTTATGGTACTGAAAACCTAGAACCTACAACCGTTTACTTTAACAAGTCTTCTATATCTCAGCTCATATGTTTGATTTCTTTTTTTTTTCTTGATTGCTTAGTTTTGTGTTAGGTTGTTTGATTAGTGTATTCCATAAATTGTTTGAAATAAATAATTCGTCAGCACGTATTTAATTGTGTGTTATATTTCTTTCCGGATATCTTTTTATGCTCATCATCTTAATGTTGCAGCAATATAAGTACCTCCGTGAATTAGACACATCAGCTCATTCCGGTGACGATGCCATTTGCTCACAACAATTGGTGTTTATTTACTTTGTATGTTGCTCTTAACAATTTTTTTATAGTTATTGTATTAGACGTTGTTTACGGAGAGACATACTATTAGAGTTTCTGTTGAAATATCACTCAATTCTCTGTTTTATTCAAACATGTATTCAATTACGCTGCCGATAGATTGATGAGTGGAATCGTATTTTCTGCTACTTCCACAAGAGATAGATGATAGCTTGATAAAAGAGCCTTCTTATGACTGTTCAAAGGTCAGATCCCATAATTCATTGATAAAGGCATACTCAAAATAGATCTAAATTTTTCCGTAAAAAAAAAGCAGATCTAAATCTTTCCGTAAAGTATTAAACATTTAAGATCCATTATAAGTTTATTGTTCTTTCAACGCATCTTTTGGTAATATCTCAATTGTGCCATTGGTAAAAAACCTTGTGGAGAGGTTGAAAGAGCAAAATAATTCTCACTGGTAAAATACTAATGCAGAAAAACCAAAATTTGGTGTGATTATAATGAACCAAATTAGTAGAATCGATGTAGTTACTTACTTCTTTGTTATCGTTTACAAATAGCTATTCAATAATTCTATTTAGAGATCATTTATTTCTTCATTGGGAATACTGTGAATAGGTTCAACATCGGTTTGGGCAACTAGTTTGGAGTGGTCCATATTGTAAGTTGGTTCTCAACTTGATATATATGGTCATGTTTCTCCAACACTCATGCCACTGGCTATGCAATCAATAATCTTACATAACATCATCTTTATCTCTCTGAAAGCTCTGTTCTGTCAAATAAATAAGAATATTCATGCTATACTTCTCCCTCAATAATACCACAAAGACTGTTGTGGGTTGCTATCCAGATGGTTCACCTACTCATAGATCCAAACTCAATTATATGTTGCTCCTCTTATTTTCATTATGCCTTTTAATTTCTTTTGGACATAAAACCTCTGACTGCCTTTAAAGTAATTGTATCCAAACTCTAATTTCTTTAGGTAATATATGAGACGGCAAAATATTGAGGAGAAAATAATTTAATTGAGAATGTCTAAACATTGAAGGAGTTTGTTGTGTTACTGATTCTTTTAATAATAGTGTAAAAAATAAATCACATTGGTGTTGTACATAAATTTGTATGACTATATTATTATTATTTTTAAACGTTGCCACATTTGTTGTTGAAAAGTGCATCGATACTTAAAACAATTCTTTAATTGTTAGAAAGAACTATACATAGAAATGTTTTTGATCGAAAAAGATGTACAAATATATTGATTCTTAAAATACATAAACATATACAAAATCGTCCATGACATTTCATTACCCTTATTGTTTTTTCCACCAACTTGGGAAAAAAGGTTAATAGTTCAGAAATCTTAAAGAGTATATGTTTTTGTTTTTACACACTTTAATATAGGAATACATGGATTCAACAACTGTACAACATCATTCCGAAGAGTTTACTGGCATCATCTGTTGTAACCATTTACTTATTATTTTTTTCCATCTCCAGGGTAGCTAAAAGAAGAATAATTTTATCTGAACATGATGATTCTTAATATTTGTGATATCCTTGAGTTTTTTTTTTCTAAACTGTCTAATATGCTTATCTGAGTAGGTTTTCATCTATTTAAGTTGTTGGAGGTGTTAACTTTTTTTTTCTCAATTTTTATAATCCTATATAACAGATGCTTTGTTTGTATACTACTATTGTTGAATTTACTTTGTCCTTATTTACTACGCTATTAATTTTCGTTCTTTTTTTAGTATTTCAGTTTTGTAAGAAATGTTTCTTTCATTTGTCCTCGTGAGGTTATTTTGTAAAACATAGATTTGAATTCAAGCATGCAAAACTTGTTTTATTTTTTACTAAGTTATGTACCATCACATATTATTTAGACAGTAGAATACTTCAGCTTTTAATAGTAAAGATTTGTACATGTTGTCACTAGTAAAATATATATTAAGATTCTTAAAACATAGTGAAGTTATAAATTAATTCTAAAACACTCTATACCGTTATTCAATATAAAAACAACCAACTCTAACAGTATATATTATGATCAATTATAACAAGTTTTTGTCACGTTTACCAATCATATAATATTAGGATCCGCATGGTTCGAGCTGCGATTCAAGTCTCAAGACTCATCACAATATAGATTGTAGAGGTTGTAGATTGATGATTAATATACTTCTTATTAAGAGAGAACCAAATTATGCAAATTAATTTGATTATTGAATACCTACACACAATTATTCTTTAGATTTAGATTTTTTTATTTTATCTACGATTGGATATGGCTGGATGCCTATTTACCTCTGGTTCTAACTTTAGAAAATAATATAACCAAAAACAGAAAGACAAATCTTAAATGAACTGGTCTTATTGGAAAGTGCCAATTTTAGGACAAAATTGTAGATGAGATGAAAAACTTACGTCTCTGGATGTGTTCTAATCCAATTTCTATCCTATAGACTCGATGTAACGTTTTTTCTGTAACAGGTCATCCATTAACTGAATATATGTTTATTTTTTCAAACAGTTGTTATTAATTAGTTGTCTTCAGTTGTGAGAATTACATCTATTTAAACTCTTCATCCCATAATAGGTTTCATCGCTCACAAGAGACAAAGTTCATCTACTACTAACACTTTCTCTTCTCCTCACCAATATTCACCTTAAGTTTTACAATTACCATTGAGAAGATGAGTTCCACGGGAGTAGAACAAGGTGTTGTGGTTGCGGATTCCGAGCCACCGAGAGGGAATAGAAGCCGATATGCTTTTGCTTGTGCAATCTTAGCCTCCATGACTTCTATCATCCTTGGTTACGGTTCGTCTTTTTTCCTTTCTAAACTCTAATCACTAACTAACGATCCATTTTTAATTTTTTTGGATTTTACGGTTTACATTACTATTCTTACATTTTTTTTTGGGATGTTGTAGATATTGGTGTGATGAGTGGAGCTGCAATTTTCATAAAAGACGATTTGAAACTGTCGGATGTAAAACTTGAGATTCTTATGGGAATTTTAAACATCTACTCTCTGGTCGGTTCAGGCGCTGCTGGTAGAACTTCTGATTGGATTGGAAGACGATTCACCATAGTTTTGGCTGGAGCTTTCTTCTTTTGTGGCGCCCTTCTTATGGGTTTTGCCACAAACTATCCTTTCATTATGGTTGGCCGTTTCATAGCTGGTATTGGTGTAGGTTATGCTATGATGATTGCACCTGTTTACACCGCTGAAGTAGCTCCTGCCTCTTCTCGTGGTTTCCTCAGCTCTTTCCCTGAGGTCTAATACATCCGAACATTTTAGTTAAATATTAAATGAACATTATAATCTTGATCTTGATGTGTTTTCTTTTTCTTATGCAGATATTTATTAACATTGGTATACTTTTGGGATATGTATCCAATTACTTCTTCTCCAAGCTTCCCGAGCATCTCGGATGGAGGTTCATGTTAGGGATTGGAGCAGTTCCCTCGGTGTTTCTGGCTATTGGAGTGTTGGCAATGCCAGAGTCTCCAAGGTGGCTTGTCCTCCAAGGTCGTCTCGGTGATGCTTTTAAAGTTCTTGACAAAACATCAAACACTAAAGAAGAAGCCATCTCGAGGCTCAATGACATCAAACGCGCGGCCGGAATCCCCGATGACATGACAGACGATGTTATAGTCGTTCCAAACAAGAAAAGCGCCGGGAAAGGTGTGTGGAAGGACCTACTTATCCGACCAACCTCGTCCGTACGACACATTCTCTTAGCATGCCTTGGTATCCATTTCGCCCAGCAAGCTTCTGGTATCGATGCGGTTGTGCTTTATTCTCCGACCATCTTCTTAAAGGCCGGACTAAAGTCTAAGAACGACCAGCTCTTGGCTACGGTTGCTGTTGGAGTTGTCAAGACCCTCTTCATCGTGGTAGGGACTTGTGTGGTGGACAGGTTCGGACGTCGTGCATTGTTACTCACGAGTATGGGTGGTATGTTTCTTTCCTTGACCGCGCTTGGGACTAGTCTCACAGTGATCGATAGGAACCCGGGGCAAACACTTAAGTGGGCTATATCACTTAGTGTTACGACGGTGATGACGTTTGTGGCAACATTTTCAATAGGTGCAGGGCCTGTGACATGGGTCTACTGCTCAGAGATATTCCCTGTGAGGCTAAGAGCTCAAGGAGCAAGTTTGGGAGTTATGTTGAATAGACTAATGAGTGGTATTATCGGAATGACATTCCTATCTCTTTCAAAAGGTCTCACCGTCGGTGGTGCGTTCCTTCTCTTCGCCGGAGTTGCCGCCGCTGCATGGATCTTCTTCTTGACTTTCCTTCCCGAGACACGTGGTATGCCTCTAGAGGAGATGGAGAGTCTCTTCGGTAGCTACACTGCAAAGAAGAAAAAGAATGATATGAGCAAAGACAAAGAA
Source organism: Cardamine occulta (assembly GCA_028015245.1). Lineage (NCBI taxonomy): Eukaryota > Viridiplantae > Streptophyta > Magnoliopsida > Brassicales > Brassicaceae > Cardamine > Cardamine occulta. Next base: position 8,310,068 of record CM051371.1, read on the forward strand.
GTTGTTGATGAACAATGAGAATAAGAAGACTTTTTTTTTTTCATTTGAGTAATACCAAAAGACTTTGAAACGAGTCTTCATCATCATCCGACGAGTATGACCAACAAGAAGATTAATTAAAAAATTGACTTGCCGTGTCTTGTCAATCATGTTGTATATCTTTAATATATTGTTTGACAAGATAATGTTATATTTCTCATCTGCAGTTTCTCTTTAATATGTCGTTTCGGTTACGTGGCTTAAAAATAACTAAGGTCCGTTTTCTGTTATAAAGACCTTGAATCATTTTTAGAGTTTCCGTGGGGGTAGAGAATCCTTCTACAAGACAATAAATGATATGTTGCCGCAGAGGAACCAAAAGAAACCACAGTAAGTTGAAGCGTGGACGAAGGATGAGGATTCTATTGAGGTTTTGGTTAAGCAGTTGAAGCAACAAACATTTAAACTAAGTGGTTTACCTCTAGCTCTTCAACTCCTTGCATTGAACAACATATCTGGCTTGCTAGAGAAGGTGCCAGAGACTAAAGACAGGAGGACGTTCTTGGAGTGGGAGTTCGAGAGCTTGCTAACGTTTGCGCCAATCTCGCTAAAGCAGGTCCACGAAGTGGAAAGAGAAGAGAATGCAAGTGTTAAAATGTTTAATATAAACGATGTTTTTGCCTGTAGATGATTTAATTTACAATGATAGTTTTGTAGTGTTACATTTGAATGTCATGGAAATGGTATGTCGACTAATGTATTTCTGATTATCTTCACCTAGTTGCGGGTGATGCCATTGATGGAAGGTGATACCGATGAAGAGGGGTGGGGAGAATGGGATGATGAGATAAGAGATAAGAAGCTTGTGTATTTGATGGCTAAATTGAAGAAAATACATAGTTTCCATAAGTGAGAATGGCCGGGGGCGACACAACACTGCCTTTTATAACTATAAAAGAGAAGAAGAAAGGCGTGACGCATAAGAAACATGTTCTTATTCGGAAGGGGGAAGGGGAAGAGCAGAGTCTAAGTGTGAGGAAGAGTGTAGGACAAAGCGGAGGAGATCAAACATAGCTGATGTGGGTGCATCTAGTGAAGGCGTTGACATGCTTAAAGAATGGTTGGTGACACAGCTGAAGGAAATGGAGGAAAAGAATGCATTGAAACTTGATGAAGTGAAAAGAATGTTTCTGATAAAATTGAAAGGGCGGAAAATTCGGAGGCGAGTCAGGTTTAAATGCGGGGATGTTTACAAAACTAAGAAGAGAGTTATCAAAACTGATGTGGGTGCATCAACTGAAAAGGTCAATGCTGCAGAATTGACAGAAGATGATTTTGTGGATAGTAATTGTGGTGGAGAAGATATAGATATGGATTTGGATGGAACTAATATAAGTCCCATAGGTGGCTCAAGTGATCTATTGGATGGTAACCATAATGACTGGACGCAGAAATTCTTCGGGGTCGTTAGATCTCCTACTACCATTCAGGTTTGCTTTCACTAATTACTTTAAGACTTAATGACATAGGAAAAAGGATGGTGATCACCCTGGGAGCAATTTAAATCAGGCTGAGGAGCGAATATATGAACACATGGATGGTGGCGTGAGTGGGGAACTGTCGAGTAGTTTGGATGTGCTAATGGGTTGTACCCGTGTAATGGGAGAGGTAAGTCGTGACTATTTTATAGGAAATCATTATTCTATGTAATGTTTAATGTTGGTTGATGGTTGATACGAGTTTAATGATTTTCTCTAATTACCAGTTGCAGGGCTGCCAAGTGGATAATGCGAGAACTTTACGTCCTGAAGACGGTGCCGGGAACGTTGATGGTTTGGGATAAAATAATGGCTATTAAGAAAATAAATCTAAAAAAAGAAAAAGAAAAAAAAGTAAAAATGTCATCTTTCTAGAGGATAATTGGCAGCGTGTCATAGCTCCACAATAACCTTACTTTATTATATAAGATAATAATAATAATGGGCCTTTAAATTTTTGGGTTGATGGCACACACTCATGCTGCCATTGACGAGAGACGGGTCTGCCTTCCTTGTTGTCTAAATGTTACCATCTCTCCCATATTAATAAGCATTTCTTGGAGTGTGATCATTCGTGATTTAGGACCGTCAGTCATAAAGTATAACCGCCAGATCTGGGCCGGAGTACTGAACTTATTTGAAGTGGCTTATTTTGTACACCTCTTTTGAAGTGAAGGATGGTCTCATAGTAACCAAATCTCTTCTATTATGTTAGATGATACTTAACGGTTTTGGAGAAACTATGTCTTGGGTCATTTCATTGGAGATGCGTCTTGAAAAAGTTTATATTCATCGTTGATAGAGTTTAGGCTCTGGCTTTCTATTTCTCTCCTTGGCTATTACTTTGACTATATTTTTATCCCTTTTAGTGTGCGTGTAAGCTCATTAGAAGAAAAGTTTTGTCTGTTCCATTTTCGTGTTCTCCCGATGAAAACTTCTTTACTTTGCAAACACTTTGACATATGGTATAAATCTTAACATTAAAACCAAACAAAAAAATCCTAGGCTTCGTCCAAAACGTCTCATTGCTCCAATATTTACATGGTCTCATTGTTCTCTTTCATTGAACTCGCATTAACAAAATTGAAACCAAAGCTGTGCTCGGGTCAGAACTCGTGGTTGAAAAGCTTGTAGACATTCATCAATAGTCTTCATCATATTTGCAGATAGAGAAGCCAGTTCACATAAACGTAAGAAATGTCTAGACAGTGGTGAAG